>OY821757.1:51210713-51697319 GCA_963682095.1 Potentilla sterilis | reverse complement strand
ACTCGATTTGGTTGATCTCGACTTTAATGAGTGATGATCTGGACAGTATTTGACGGAGATGAAGTTTCCTAAACAAAGAGGAGGTCTGGTCTCGATTGATTCTTAATCAATTGGATTGGAAGAAGAATAAGGAAGGACAGTCCTAATGAAACTAGGGATCCGCCAGGCTGGATTTCACAGCCCTAGGGTTTCAAGAGCAATATAAATATAACTCTTCCAGCAACTAGGAAATGGTTCTCAACCAAACACAAACAACCACAAGTTCTAGCGCACCACTAACTTGCCAAAGCCTCTCCGGAGCAACTCACGCAATTTGCCTCCACCTGCGATCGATCCAATCTCGCATTCGTGTCGAGCGGTTGCTGAGCCAATCGAGTCAGTCCGCTACTCCGGTAGCAATCGAGTCGTCACTCAGGTGACACACCCGTGGTCTTGGTATAGCTCTGCTTTGCTTCTCCGGATAAGAGTAAGATCCTCAATCCTTAGGGGGTTGGGAAGAAAATCCTGTTAGAGAGTTCTATTCAGGTCTTGTTCGAGTCTTGTACGCCGGCTTAGTCAGCGCCCGCGTAACAGTGGCTTGATTAGGAAGTCAGAGTCAATTGGGAGCAGACGAGAAGACTCGCCAGGGGTCGCACGCAATCGAGTTGCACCGCTCCAAGGGTGCTGGCACGCCTAAAGCACACAGAAGACACGCGAGGAGCGCGCCTCCTCCGCCCCCAGGTGCTGACTGTTCGCCGGGTGTTGAATCCGCCACGAACAGTATAAAACCCTCATGTCTAGCATTTCAGTCTTAAGTTTCAGCTCTCATCAAGTTTGAGGGGCCTTTGAGTTCAGACCCTTACAACAGGTACCAATTTGGCTTTAATGAGATATTTTGGTAGGGTACGAACCCAAGTGTTTGCTACCTAATTCCTGAGTAAAATTTAAATCACAAAAGAAGTTTTACGTACAAGTCTTGTATGATGTATTTGGGACTTGAGATCATCCTCTGGATTGTATAATAACATAAGATAAGAACCATAAAATTATGAGACCATTTGGTACGCAGTGAAATTATGAGACCATTTCATGGTTTAGTTTGGTGTCTGCTTTTTGTTGTTATGAACATGAATAGGTTTGACATAAAATTTCGTTTTTTTGGGTTTTGAGTTTTGTTATTAATGTTTGGGCCACAATTGGAATTCACTCCAATTGGGCTTTTACCCTGAGGCCCAGAGGGGTTTAGGTTTAAATCGAACCCGATATTCATGTTTTCCCGCCTCATTCAGGAAAGATTATTTGGAGGGGAATATGGATTTATTACCTAATCAGTTCGGGGTTATTTTGTAGTAATCCAACTATACAATATACGATTTTCCTTAAGAGATAATGAGGTGTAAATACTGATTGGGATAATTAGGGATTGTTTCGGTAGCAATCCATCCAAAAAGGATATCTTCGCCGAATCAGTGATTGATTGGCATTGGACTCGATTTGGCTGATCTCGACCTTAATGAGTGGTGATCTGGACATATTTAACGGAGATGAAGTTTCCTAAACAAAGAGGAAGTCTGATCTCGATTGATTATTGATTAATGGGATTGGAAGCAGAATAAGGAATGACAGTCCTAGTGAAACTCGGAATCCGCCAGGCTGGATCTCACAGCCCTAGGGTTTCGAGAGCAATATAAATATAACTCTTCCAGCAACTAGGAAATGGTTCTCAACCAAACACAAACAACCACAAGTTCTAGCGCACCGCTAACTTGCCAAAGCCTCTCCGGAGCAACTCACGCAATTCGCCTCCACCTACGATCGATCTTATCTCGTACTCGTGCCGAGCGGTTGCTGAGCCTATCGAGTCAGTCCGCTACTCCGGTAGCAATCGAGTCTGTCGGCTACTCCGGTAGCAATCGAGTCAGTCCGCTACTCCGGTAGCACACCCGTAGTCCTGGTATTAGCTCTGCTTTACTTCTCCGGATCAGAGTAAGATCCTCAATCCTTAGGGGGTTGGGAAGAAAATCCTGTTAGAGAGTTCTATTCAGGTCTTGTTCGAGTCCTGTACGCCGGCTTAGTCAGCGCCCGCGTAACAGTCGCTTAACCAGGAAGTCAGAGTCATTTGGGAGCAGACGAGAAGACTCGCCAGGGGTCGCACGCGATCGAGTTGCACCGCTCCAAGGGTGCTGGCACGCCTAAAGCACACAGAAGACACGCGAGGAGCACGCCTCCTCCGCCCCACGTGTTGACTGTTCGCCGGGTGCAGAATCCGCCACGAACATTTTGGCACGCCCAGTGGGACACAGTGTCAAGATTGCGGGATCTACAATGGGTCATCCTTACAAAAGGGTAACTATGTCTTGTTTGAAGAATTCCCATAAGGAGCTGATCAAGCATGGTACAGCTGAGTGTAGGGGATTAACTAAAGCTGAAGTTATTGAAGTGTTTGGCGGGACCTTGAGGGATGCAGCGGCTATTGCTGCAGCCCTCAAGGCCGTGCAAAGCAGGAAGAATCTGAACCTGGTTTCCGCGACGCCAGTTACGGAAATTGAGGTAGAAGTACTAGAGGGGACGGCTGCTCCTCGGGTTGACGACACCGCTATGGGTTTTGTCAACCGGGCAGCTGCATCTGGTTTCTTGGAGGAGGGGTTCGTGGATGAGTCCGCAGATCCGCCGATGTCACCTATAGCACCATTCACTAGGGAGACTGCAACTCCCACAGAGGTGACGGATACTCTGAGAATGCTGATTGAAAAGTCTTGTGAAACAGATACAACTCTGAAAAAGGCCAATACTGTGGTCGTTAATCTAAGTGAATCTGTTAGACGAATGGAGACCGAGCAGAGGGGGTTCACTGCTAATTTCAAGTACCTCGCCGGACAGCAAGGCCGGCTAGGGGATGACTTGGCTACCCACGTCGAGAATTCTGAGATCTACTGGCAACAGCAACAGGAGCAGGTGGCAGCTACTAACGCCACGCTTGCAAACCTGAATATCTTGATGGGACAGCTTTTTGATCGGGTCGACCAGTTTGAGGGTCCCGGCCGTGCAGTTACAAATCCACAGAGGGACCAGCGGAGACGCACAAATGGTCGTGGCGGAACTGGCGGACCTAACACTGAGGCCACTAACCATCAGACAGGGGACCAGGTTCCACCTGCGAGGCCGATTAATAATAATGCGCTGGAGCAGCTGGCAGATATCGTGGCTCAGATAACTTTGGACGACATTGGCAGGATTTTCTCCGACAAGCTCAGGGAACTGCAGGGGTTGCCCAACGTCGACAGGACGTATGAGAATCCATTGACTCAAGAGGTCAATGTGATCCCGTTCCCTGCCGGGTTTAAGTCAATCCGTTTTACTCCATTCACCGGCCAGACGTCGGAGGATGCTGAGATGCACATCATGCGTTTCACCAATGAATCGGGTCAGTATGCGGAGGACCCAATCATGAAGTTAAAGCTCTTTCCTACATCCTTGGCGGGGGAAGCAGCAATCTGGTATAAGCGTTTGAAACCTGGGTCCATTCCAGACTGGAAGACCATGGAGGTTCTTTTCAGAACCATGTTTGGCATTGTGGAAGCAAAGATCGGGGTCAAGGACCTGGCAGAAACTGAACAAAGGCCTGATGAGTCTGCCACTGACTATTTACGAAGGTTCAAGCTGGAACTAACCCGCTGCGAGATGGAAATTCCAGAGGAACATGCAGTAAGAATGGCGATTGATGGTCTGGTAGACGAGATCCGCCAGGGTTTCAGGCAGGTGCACGTGACCACGATGGCGGATTTGACTAATCGCCTGGGTCAGGAGCAGCACTACGTTGATCGGTCCAGGGATAGAAACGAAAGGCGGAAGGGTACTCCTACGTCCTATTATCCGGGAACTTTGAAGCCCAAAACTCCACTGCCGACTGCGGCTAAGACCGTAGAAACTATCCAGGCGGATGCTGTGCCTAGACCAATCCTAACTTGGGTTGATGAGGAATTGGAACACGAGGTGGCGGTTATTGAGCGGACAGATAAGAAGCCTTTGCAGTCCCATATAGCGAAGCCGGTCAGGGAGACTGTGAAGTTAATGGCCCCGCTCCCAACCAAGTCAGCTTTTCAGGAATATACTTACGATGCTAGCAAGGCGGAGGAAGTCTGGGAAGCAATGGTGCATCAGGAGGCACCAGAGATTCAAGAGTTTTACCGATGCCATCCCAACATTGGGGATGGCGGATTTACGTGTTTTTTCCATCGTTCTTTTGACCACTGTACTTCTGAATGTGTAGGTCTGAAGGATCAATTGCAGGAATGGCTGAACAATGGCAAGCTGGAGTTTGACGACGGCCAGTCTAGTCCCTGCCCAGAGTTTTGGGTTGGGGCTATTGAAGAAGAGGATATGGTGATGGTCCCTCGCTCTAAGCTCTGCCTCACCTGTAGACTGACTACAGGGCAGCCGATCACTTATGATGAGTTTCAGGCGGCTTTGAAGGAGGCAGAGGAGAAGGCCGAGAAGAGAGCCCTTGAGAAGGCGAAGTTAGAGCATCCGCCTCCCGAGAAGTCCGGCAGGGAGAGTTCCAAGCGGATGAAGTACCATCACGGGTCCGAGGACAGTTATGCTGGCAGAACAAGGCCCAGGCAGGATCCAGGGACATCCGGGGTTAAGTCAGCTACGGCTGGGGGTTCGCACAGGGCTGCGAATCCAGAGCCATCTGTGGAGGTTTATGTTCCGCCAGCTTCCAGGAATGATCCGAAGGCAGACAGATGGTATACCCAGCGAGACGGCAAGGCAATTGAGCTTGCTGCAGTGACCACCCGAAACGAGAGGAGACGCTTTGGAAAAGCAAAGAGGACCTTGGCGGATCTGGCTTCGGGAAAGGTAACCGAGGACGAGTTGTCAGTACCTGTGGAGCAGGTGGAGCAGATCCATAGGCGCTACAGAGTAAGAACTAAATCCTACGTGGACTCTAGACGACAGCGATCTATAGAGGTTCCACTGGCGCCTCGGAGGAGTGTACACGATCGGGTGGCGGATCTGCCAAGATCCACTGGAGCACCTCAGTCCAGGCCAAGGCGCAAGCTGGAGTTCTCTCCTGAGCGTTCAAAAGCCAGGCAGTCGCCCCCAAGGAAGACACAACCAGAAGCTGCCGGAAAGCAGAAGGAGTCGGAGCTTCAGGAAGATATGATGGTGATTGACACTAGCAGGAGTTCCACCGTTATGAGGTGGGTACCTAAGGAGAGCAGCACAACATTGGCTGCAAGCTCGAGTAACGTGGGGGTTCCTGTGAGGGAGAATGCTCTCAAGGAATCCAATGTAGCTTTGGCGGATTCGAGCGGGCCGTCCACTACCACATCTAAGGCCAGGCCGAAGGAGCCGAAAGCGCCTACTAACTTTTTAGAGTACGCAGCTAAGAAGCTGCAGATGAATGTGCCAGCTAGGCCACCCTCAGTCGCCTCCAGCGTGAAGGCTGACTCTGAGACAGGAGACGCGGACCTCGACAAGGAGGATGAAATGGTCGACTACGAGGAAGAACCAGAGGTGGCGGATGAGGAGGAAGTGCCGATGGACGAGGAGCAGCCTGAAGACGAAGCTATGGTTCATAATTGTAACATGGTTTTTATACTTTCTTCGGCTTATGCTCTGCCAGAGCCTGTGCCTACTGCTCACTTTATCGACGTTGAAGAATCGCCCAAGCCTATCTATTCAGTACAGGAACCTGAGGATGAGAGTGAGGCAGAGCCCGAGCCTGGGGTTTTTCGTTCCAGCCACGAATATCCTGAGGGGGCTGGGGACTTTTTAAAGCAGTGCGTGATGTTCGCCAAGCCCACATTCGACATGTCCCAACATATGAAGCCTTTGTATGTCACAGCCGAGGTTGAGGGGGTCAAAGTCCGCAAGGTCTTAATAGACACAGGGGCCGCAGTGAACGTCATTACCACCACTACTGTGGAGCAGCTCAAGGTTCCGAAGCAGAAACTTATTCAGTCTGTTTCTAAGGTGAAGGGGTTTTCGGGGACTATTGCTCCTACTGCTGGGGTGGTCATGCTCAGAGTAAAGATAGGACCATCCGACGCTTATCAAGCTTTCTTCGTTGCTGAGGCGAACGCTCCCTATCATATGATCTTAGGGAGGGACTGGATCCACAAAGCGTTAGCCGTTCCCTCATCTCTTCATCAAGAGATGATCATGTGGGATCCAGTCGCGGATCTACCGGTGCTCATCAAGGCGGATGAGCGTCCTTATTCTATAGCGGTCGTCCAGTTGGAGGCCAGCTATTACAACAGGAATATGTGACCTCTCAGGATTGAGGGGGTCGATCATAAGGGGCATCCAATCGGGGTGACCCAAAATGAATTGTCTCAATAGGGAATTGCCCAGGCCATGGTAGATTACAGCCGGCCAGTTTCCATTGAGCTTCTTCCACATGTTTCCAATGAGTGACGCCCTCTCACATGAGGCGTCAGAGGCCTTTGCTCTTTTTATGCAACGATTAGCTATTTATCGGATGGAGCAAATGGCTTGGGAGGAAGTGGCACTGGTCGAGTGCATCGAGGAAGAAGATTTAATTTGAAGCTTCGACAGGGGTGGAAGTAATTCAGCCTGCTCCCGCAGCGTTGGATGATACTCCACCCAAGGTACGTGATCCCGTAGAAAAAGTCAACCTGGGGACAAAAGCTGAGCCCATGGAGGTGGGGATTAGTCAGTACCTTGAATCGGATTTGAAGCAGCAACTGTTAGGGTTGCTGCAGGAGTTTAAGGACTGCTTTGCAGAGAAATACCAAGATATGCCGGGTTTGTCAAAAGAGTTGGCTTGTCATCGCATTCCCATCAAGGAGGGATGCAGGCCAGTAAAACAAGAACAGCGGCGGATGAACGCGGAAACTGCAATGGCAGTCAAACAAGAAGTTCAAAGCATGGTTGATGCTGGGATAATCAGACCGACTTTATATCCGGAATGGTTATCCAACATTGTTCCTTTCAGGAAGAAGAATGGCAAGATTCGAGTCTGTGTGGACTACAGGGATTTGAATGCTGCATCGCCTAAGGATGTCTATCCTATGCCCATAGCGGATATGTTGGTGGATGCAGTAGCGGGGCACGAGTTACTATCGTTTATGGATGGAACGGCAGGTTATCACCAGATTCCCATATACGAGCCGGACATCTCCAAAACTGCCTTTCGCTGCCCTGGGTTTATCAGAGCGTTTGAATATCTCAGTATGCCGTTCGGCTTAACCAACGCAGGGGCTACATATCAACGTGCGATGAACATAATTTTCAGCAAGATATTGGGGGACATCCTTGAGGTCTACATCAACGATGTGGTGGTAAAATCGAAGAAAAAGGAAGACCACATTGATCATCTCAGAGGGGTGTTCACTATCATGCGAAAGCATCAGCTTAAAATGAATCCAGCCAAATGTGTCTTTGGGGTTTGTGCTGGTGACTTTCTAGGGTTTGTAGTGCATGAGAGAGGCATCGAGGTGGCTGGCGATAAGGTCCAGGCTGTATTAGACGCACCAGCACCGCGGAACAAGAAGGAGTTACAGAGCTTGTTGGGAAAGATTAATTTCCTCAGACGATTCATATCCAACTCAGCAGGCAAGGTTGCGCCTTTCTCTCCTCTGCTCAAGCTCAAACCAGGAGAAGTCTTTAAGTGGGGTCCTGAGCACCAGGCTGCTTTTGACAGGATCAAGGAGTATTTGGCTAGTCAGCCCGTCCTTCGGCCGCCCACGCCCGGTATTCCTCTCAAGTTATATATTTCTGCATCTGATATTTCGATCGCAGGACTGCTGGCCCAGGATGAAACCTTGGCGGATGGAAAGAAGATTGAATACGCAGTTTCCTACATTAGTCGGACACTATTGGATGCAGAAACCAGATATTCACCAATCGAGAGGCTGTGTCTAGCCCTGTATTTCGCTGGTATTAAGCTCCGCCATTACATGCTTTCATTTACAACGATAGTGGTGGCACAAACGGACTTGGTGAAGTATATGCTGACGAGACCTATTCTAAGGGGTATGATTGGCAAGTGGGTATTAGCCCTTTCAGAATTTTCCTTGCAGTACGCGCCACTCAAGGCTATGACGGGTCAGGCTATCGCGGATTTCCTATTACATCATCCTATTGAGGAGGAATTCACAGAGCCGCCAAAGTTTGTTCATATGATCCGCTACCAGCCTTGGATTTTATACTTTGATGGTAGCAGTACCAGTAAGTTGGCTGGCGCCGGAATTTGCATTCAGAACCCAACAGGCACTAAATATCTTTATTCTTTTCAGCTGGAGTGGACGTGCACCAATAATCAGGCAGAGTATGAGGCCTTACTCATTAGGTTGGAGTTATTGCTCGACCTGGGGGCACAAGAAATCGAAGTACTTGGAGACTCCATGCTAGTTATCAATCAACTTCTGGGGGTCTACAAGTGTCTATCTTTCCATTTGGTGCACTACTACGAGCGGGCTATTGAGCTGTTGGATCGTTTCATCGACGTTTCCTTGGATTATGTTCCCAGGGAACTGAACTCTGCAGCTAATGAGTTGGCACAATTGGCCACAGGAATCAGTTTAGCCCAGGGGGTGAAGGAAAGAATCCTTAGGGTGGAGCGCAGAACTCTACCATCTTTTGCTATCCGCCGGGAGGACCGCGGAGAGTGGTTGGTCGCTACAGTCGAACTCATCGATGTTGACTGGCGGATACCAATCATAGCATATCTAAAGGACCCATCTGCACCGTCTGAGAGAAAAATCAGACACCTCGCGACTAATTACCTTCTCAAGGGAGAAGACCTATTCTGAAGGTGGGAGGATGGAGTCCTATTAAGGTGTATCTTTGGCGTTGAGGCCAAGCGGATTATGAGGGAGGTACACTTAGGGGTCTGCGGTTCACACCAGTCCGGACCCAAAATGAGGTGGCTTATTCGAAGATACGGATACCATTGGCCATCTGTGTTAAAAGACTGCCATAGTTTTGCTCAGGGTTGTCAGGATTGCCAAAAGCATGGGCCGGTTCAGCGGATTCCAAATATCCCATTGCAACCTATTATCAAACCTTGGCCCGCCAGGGGTTGGGCATTGGATTTTGTAGGAGAGATTCACCCACATTCTTCGGCGCAGCACAAGTTTCTTTTGCTAGGGACTGATTTCTTTACGAAATGGGTGGAAGCTATACCAACCAGGAACTGTGATGCAGACACCGTCATCCGCTTTGTGTTTCAAAATATCATTTGCCGGTATGGCATTCCAGAATGCATAGTGGCGGACCGGGGGGCAGCCTTTATGGCTGAGAAGACCCAAGCCTGGCTAGCGGATTACGGTATCCAGTTCCTACATTCCTCTCCTTATTATGCTCAATCCAACGGTCAAGCAGAAGCTACTAACAAGGTTATCCTATCCATCATGAAGAAGATGCTCGTGGATAACCCAAGATCATGGCATACTCAGCTTGATAACACACTTTGGGCCTATAGGACTTCTAAAAGGACTCCTACGGGCACTACTCCTTACGCGTTAATGTACGGCCATGATGCTGTTCTGCCATTGGAGATCAATATAGCTTCTTTGAGGGTTCGTGAACAACACCAGCTGCTTGGTGACGACTATGTGCAGGCCATGTTCCAGGAACATGAAGACCTTGACGAGAAGCGGCTTGAAGCCTTGGAAAGCATCATCCTTGAGAAGCAGCGGATCGCCAAGGCATATGATAAGCGGACCAAGGGTAAATCCTATGGTGAAGGAGACTTGGTCTGGAAGGTCGCTCTGCCCCTCGACGAACCGGGTCGTGGTAAATGGAGTGCTCGTTGGGAGGGTCCATTTGTCATTGATCGTATTGTGGGCAAGGGAGCTTACCAGCTTCGCGACTTGGACGGGGAAGTACACAGAAACCCCATCAATGGGAGATATCTTAAGAAGTACTTTCCAAGTGTATGGGAATTCGAGGTTCCTCCGGCGGATGAGGATTCTGGTCAGAATTCTTCTTAATCCAGCGCGCTCGGGGGGCAACAAGTTAGAACGGCACATCCGTTAGGGGTGTTTCTGCCGTCTTTTGAGTTTTATAAGTTTTTCATTGCAAAATCGTTAGGGTTTTGTGTTTTTCCTTGTTTTATTTCGACATCCGCTTGGGGTGTCTGTGTCCTTATGTTTTTCCTCATCAATAAAGTTCATATCTTTGGGAATGATTGGTCCTAAGTATTGAAATTGCAGCTTGCTTTATGAATACAAAGACTTTGCGGCCAAGAGCATTACAAGGAAAATGAAATACAACAAGAGCTACTAGCTAGCTCTGAAACCATGCCTACTTCTCTTTAAGTCTTGAGCCTGGCGGATTCCTCATGTTTATTAGTTATCTGCTCGCGGAGACTCCGAGGGCTGAATCTTTACCATCACCAACGAAACGGACCTCTGCTCATTCCAGGAAGGGATCGTTTTATGGGAAGCAGAGGGAAGAGTTTGCAAAACTAGAGGAGGTAAAGAGTGAGCCTGCAGCACTTCAGACAAAGCACCACGTTCCGCTGACGGAATGAGTGGTTGGGTTGGCTGCGATGACGGGCACTTTCAACCCTTCCTCCGTGGGTGATGGTACCTAACCAGATCCCTAGCGCTACTCCGCATGGGGAACAGCCATGCCTGGCCGGGTATGGGCTACATACCTCGAAGCGCAGGTTCAGGCCGCCTAACGCTAGGTGACCGGGGTTAGGATTTGTTTAACGCTGGGTGACTGAGGTTACTGGATTGTTTAGCCGGAATTTCAGTTTCTCTGGTGGAAAGGCTTGTGGCAACCACAGGGTTGCGCTATATGTGAACCATATTAGGGTTGCCATATCGGCTCTAAGTTGGCAAGTCTGATGAGATTTTTACTACAGCCAGGGGTTTCCTTTTATACTGCATTTCGGGGGGAACCCAACGGTTAGGGGTTACCGGGACTTTAATACTGTGGTCTGCCCATATTTATGAAACCATCCGTTTCGGTCGCCTGTTCAATTGGGAACCGGTATGTATTAAAATGGAGGTTTGACTCACGACTTCTCGGGCTTCCACAACGGTTCGGTGACCGTCAAATCCTGCATTAATCACAGTTTACTTTTCCCACGCACCCATTGGGCCGCCTGGCGCTGGGCTTATTCTTTGTTGCTAGGAGGCCAGATTTGCTTCATGGCGGATGAGCTTCTACCCGTTTTAAGGGGAAGCCGTTTGTTTTGTTATCTAGTTTACTCGGCTTTGCTTTATCATTGCATATCCGCGCAGCCCAGCAAACTAGGGGGGCAACATAGGGGCAGTATCCGCGCTCATCTTTGGTGGCGGATTTTTGAAATTTTTGGATTTTTGAAAATTTTGACATTTTTCTGAATTCCCCTTAGGGTTAAGCCCTGTTGCTCTGTGAATTAGGATTTTCAGGGACATCTGCTTGGGGGGTGCCCAATTTATTTCGCCTTTGTTAATAGGGTTTCGACGCAAGTCTTGTTTCCAAAATTTTTATTTTTATAAAATAAAGGGGCTTTGCGGCCATGGCTATTACAAAGGCGGGATTTACATACATACAAAGGAACTAATTATGTATCCGCGAGCTAGCTCTGATACCATCTCTGTATGTAGGGGATTTCCGTCAGTCCTTCGATCTGGACTCTTGCCGAGCAGGGGTCGAAGACGGAGATCTCAAGAGCTTGATAGATGGAGCATGAAGATTGTTTGGCAGAGACTGCCTTGGCGCTGAAGCAGAGTGGCAGATAGGCATCCGCTGCCTACCATCTCTCGTTGTTCCAGGAGCCCAATAGACGAGCGAATTCTATCTCCGCAGAGGAAATGCATATATCAGATCCGGAAGAAGACCACAGAGATAGAATTCCCTTCATAACGAAGGAGACAACTGGTCTATTGAGGCTTGACCATCCTCACGCTGGCGGGTTTTCGATTCAAGCGAAGACTAATGGTCCCATGAGGCGTGAGGAGGGTACCCGAACCTGCATCCATGCTAGGCCTCTGGCCGATGCGAATAGTGGGGTGCTAAATCAGCAGCTACCAATCTATGATCACATCCGCCCGGGACATAACATGGGATGTTATGGTTCAGGATTTGTTTAACATGGGGTGTTATGATTCAGGGTGTTCAAGAGAACATCCGAACTAGATCTGGTGGAAAGGATTGAGGAAGCCATAGCGGCTGATAGGAGAACCTAAAGGAAGAAGTAAGGAAAAACATTCTAAGTTGATTTGGGGTTCTCACTTCCGGCCATTAGGGGGTTGCTTTTATAGTCTTATGAGAAAGCAATCCAAGGGCTGAGATTAACTTGTGCAGTTATTAGGCAGTTGGATGTTGGAACCGCTTTGGCGTTTGAATTTCAAATTTGTAAGAAACGGTTCTGCAATTCTCACAGTAATGACGAGACAGTTGCGCAGGGATTGGTTTTTGAACCAAACCAAATTGGGCTTGGTTGTCAATAATATAAACGGAATACACATATTTATCAAGCCAATGTTTACTATGGGTTGGGCCTAAATTCATACAGTAGCAGGCCCAATCTCTTGATTTTTGCCTTGGACTTGCTAATCGAGCTGTCCAGTTCTACGTTGACTTTCTTGGCCAGACGCTCTCTCTCCTGAAAATTGGTTGCCAAAAGCTTTTGCTGGTTTAATTGCTCCGCGCGGTTGGCTTGCTTCTGGCGGAGGAGGGAGATTTGCTGCTTTACGGTCGCCTCCATTTCCTCAAGTTTGGCTATTTCAGCTGCCTCCGTGTCATTGCCAGCCGCAATGAGTAAATCTTGATAGGCACGGGCGGCGTTGGCAAAGGCCACGCCAGCTTCTTGGAGTTGGGCATGCTGAGGTGAACGGGCAGCTAAACGTTCCTGCAGACTTTTCAGTTCTGCTGGAAGGCTAAGAAGGGCAGCGCTAGCTTCAGTTTGGTGCTCGGGGGGCAGCTGCTGGAGGTGGCCCTTAAGAATGTCAAGGGCGGAGATGAGCTCGTCCGCCACTTGGGTGTCTGCAGGATCTTTCTCTCCCAGATGCTCTAAGAATCCCCATGCTTCCTGCACCTCTGTAGGTTCCTCTTCAGGGCTGTCTGGCCGGGGAAAGAGGTCTTCAGCCAGAATGGAGGAGGAAGCAGACTTATCCGGAAGCCCAGAATCTGATCCGCCAGGGGTCGCGGAGGACTGTGCGGATGGGGTAGTGACCAGGCCCATGACGGCCTCATTCTGTGGCAGGGGGATTGACTCTATAGTTGGTTCCGCTGGGCCGGGATCCGCCACCAGTGGAGTGGCACTCGTGGTTGCCACCCTTTCATCTTCCATCTGTTCACAATAAGGGAGGATTGAGAGTAATTCTAACCAAGGGAGGCGACGATTTGAAACATAGGCAGTGTATACCTCAGCAGTCTCTGGGTGACGGTTGGTTTCTGGCTGGTCCAGGGGGACCCCTTGCTGCCCTTGCTGATCAAGGTCAGTTGGGTCATCCGCGGGAGTTGAAGGTTGTTCAACCCGGGGGGCAGTTTCGGCCAGGGATTCTACACCGGCAATAGCGTCCTCTTCTGCCAGTGAGAAATCAGGTGCAGAGGAGGAAGGCTCACCAGCTGCTGGCTGCTCGGCGCCTTGGTTGTTTTCTTCTTCTTCTTCTCCTTCTTCTTGCTCCACTTCGTGAGTTGAGCTTGAGGCCGGCGGATTTGGAGTGGAAGGGCTGCCGGGGGCACCAGCGGTCAATAGTAGGGGCTCGTCTGCCGGAGCCTCCGCCATGGTGTCATTCGGGTTCTCTTCCGCCTCCGGTCCAGTTTCTACTGTAGCAGGAAGTGTCAGGAGTGGTTGAATGGAACTCTGACTAACTGCTAGAGCTGGGCTTGAGGAAGTACCTGCATCAAGACAACGCAAAGGAACAGGTTGAGGAAGACTATCGCCACAAAGCTCATGGGCAGTTTGGTAGAGGTTCAGATAGTCCTCATCGGAACTGGAAGAATTTGTTTCCTCAGAAGGGCCAGAGGACTCACCAGAAGAGATCTCGATCGCCGGGGGGCCTCGGCTGGTAGCTGCAGCAGGCGAGGAGCGCCTCCTCCGGGGTGTCTACAGGGAAGGATAAAGTTGGGATATCTACGTTACGTAGGTATTTATTGGACTGATATTTAAGGGCGCGGGGGTACAAAGGAGATTTTAAGTGTACTTACAGGTGCGTCCTCGTCCTCATCAGTTCTCTCATCCGTTTCACTGATGGTTTTACTCTTCTTGGGGGGCGGATGAGACCCACATTCTGCCTTTCGTTTGCCTTTATCCATCGGGGTTTGCCCGGACGCCTAGTTCATTAAACAATCAAGATTACGCGAAAGTTTTCGGGCAAACCAAAACAGTAGTTTCAAATTGGGGCATATTACCTTTCTTGGGGGCAGGTCAACATATAGCGAACCACCCTTTAACACCTCTTGATCAGCTGGGGTAAGTTGCCCACCCCGATTCCGAAAGAACCTCTGGAAATAAAGGACGGACGGTTGTTTGAAGAGCGGACCGCGCATGCGTGACCACCATACCTGATATGAACCAGTAGCATCCAGAGAGGCCCTTAGGTTTGAGTAGCAGTCCGGGTTATGCAGGACGAGTAGCGCCAGGTCTGATCCATCGCTAGCATCAGACGACCGCGGGAACTTTCTGCTATTCCGCCACGCCGAAAACAGATTCACACTTTTTAGCGGCGGATATGGCAGGATTTGAGTAAGGCCGAACTGCCGTGAAAAGAAGTGAGGCGCGTAGACCTCGTGACTGGGATATTTCTTGTCACTATGGAGGAATGGCAGGTCCACCATGGAGACACATTGAATAAAAGTCCATTGACCTTTGGACTCTTGTCTCCTGGAGGGAAGGAACCCCCGGGCTAGTCCGCGTGGATGCGTCAAGTGGATCAGCCGCTGTGCCTCTGTAAAAAATTCCTTGGCGGATGTATTGAAAAAGATGTCGAGGCAGACGGCGTAGCTGAGGTCAGGACTAGCGGCGCATCCGGCATATTCTTGCCCCACCACTTGATCAGGCTTTGAAGCTCCCTTCATGGCTGGGCTGAGTTGAGGAAAGTGCATTTGGCACCAAATATCCAGAATCCAGAGGGGACCGGATTGTGCACAATTCATGGGCACGGCGGATATCTGGTGCATACAGCGGTAGAGGTGTGCCAAAACGCATTGGGCAAGGCCAATTTCGTGGCCAGCATAGATTACCTCCGCCATTTGGTGGTAGAGCTTGGTCATCTTGTTGGTGGTGGAGCAGAACACAAATTTGTTGAGCCAGAAGGACAGAAAGGCTACTCCGCTGATTACACCACCCAGCTGGGAGGTATCGTTCTTCCACTTCTCGAATCCAGCGGCCTCGACCCCATTAATAGCGCTTTTGGGGGCTATCCTCTCGGGGTAGTAGCTCTCTTCAAAGGCTCGGGGGCCGATGGGGAACCCAAAGCCGGCATAGAGGTCTAGTAGGGTCACGGAGGCATGACCAAATTTGAACTCGAAGGCATTAACTGTGGGATTCCAGGGGCTCATCAGCGGGACAAGGGCACACCTGTTGCCTCCTTTTGAGCTGAGGCTGAAGCAAAGTTTGATCGCGTCAGCGACCCCGGCTTTCTTCCAGATTTTTAGGTCAAGAGGGCGCCGTTCTGTGTACCAGGCTGTCATGTAGGGCTTCACCAGCGGCCAGGCGGCATGGTTTACGGCGGCTTGGTGAGGATTGGTTTGAAAATTTGGGCACTCCGCCGGTTCGTCAGAGCGAAAGAGCGCCGGCAGCGGGCGTGCCGGGCTGTCGAGCATTTGATTGGCTCCATTGTTATCCTCAGGATGATAGCCCACCACGAAGGGACCCAGGGTGGCACGGTCCTCTTGGGGAAGGCTAAGGTGGGTCCGGTCATCCTCCCCGGAGCATTTGATAAGAGGAAGGAGTTGGGTCTTGGCTTGATTCGCTATGGGGTAGCGAATAACAAAGTTCTTGGAGGGGGCCATTGGGTTTGAATCTGGGTTTCTTCTGATTTCGGGCTAAGGAAGAGGAGGAAGAGTTCTGACGGAGAAACCAAAGATCTCAATTTGATTTATAGGAATCCGAAAGGGGTTCTCGAGTCGTGAAACGCTGGGTTTTGCAGCAATCAAGGGTTTAGGTGAACAGTGTTACCGTTTCGAATTGGGAAGTCGTGATTGGTGAGGAAACGGTGCAATAATCCAATATTTAAATACTGCGGATGGGCCGATGATTGGGGCTCAGTCTCTCTTCTATTTCGATAAAGCTCTCAATATCGGAGACTGGGGGGCAATGTTTGGGCCACAATTGGAATTCACTCCAATTGGGCTTTTACCCTGAGGCCCAGAGGGGTTTAGGTTTGAATCGAACCCGATATTCATGTTTTCCCGCCTCATTCAGGAAAGATTATTTGGAGGGGAATATGGATTTATTACCTAATCAGTTCGGGGTTATTTTGTAGTAATCCAACTATACAATATACGATTTTCCTTAAGAGATAATGAGGTGTAAATACTGATTGGGATAATTAGGGATTGTTTCGGTAGCAATCCATCCAAAAAAGATATCTTCGCCGAATCAGTGATTGATTGGCATTGGACTCGATTTGGCTGATCTCGACCTTAATGAGTGGTGATCTGGACATATTTAACGGAGATGAAGTTTCCTAAACAAAGAGGAAGTCTGATCTCGATTGATTCTTGATTAATGGGATTGGAAGCAGAATAAGGAAGGACAGTCCTAGTGAAACTCGGAATCCGCCAGGCTGGATCTCACAGCCCTAGGGTTTCGAGAGCAATATAAATATAACTCTTCCAGCAACTAGGAAATGGTTCTCAACCAAACACAAACAACCACAAGTTCTAGCGCACCGCTAACTTGCCAAAGCCTCTCCGGAGCAGCTCACGCAATTCGCCTCCACCTACGATCGATCTTATCTCGTACTCGTGCCGAGCGGTTGCTGAGCCTATCGAGTCAGTCCGCTACTCAGGTAGCAATCGAGTCTGTTGGCTACTTCGGTAGCAATCGAGTCAGTCCGCTACTCCGGTAGCACACCCGTGGTCTTGGTATTAGCTCTGCTTTGCTTCTCCGGATCAGAGTAAGATCCTCAATCCTTAGGGGGTTGGGAAGAAAATCCTGTTAGAGAGTTCTATTCAGGTCTTGTTCGAGTCCTGTACGCCGGCTTAGTCAGCGCCCGCGTAACAGTCGCTTGACCAGGAAGTCAGAGTCATTTGGGAGCAGACGAGAAGACTCGCCAGGGGTCGCACGCGATCGAGTTGCACCGCTCCAAGGGTGCTGGCACGCCTAAAGCACACAGAAAACACGCGAGGAGCACGCCTCCTCCGCCCCACGTGCTGACTGTTCACCGGGTGCTGAATCCGCCACGAACAATTAATAAGGTTTTGTATTTTACAACAAATTAAAATATGATCCATGGATCTTATGTCCCTGTGTGATGCTCGATTATCATCTTTGAATTTTTAAGAGAAGGAATCAATGAAGAGAATGTAGAAGAACAAACATAATTCTATTATCAAAATGAATACCCGAATACAATGATGAGCAGCTCTAGCAAGAGTTCTTTTAAAACACTATCTAATTTTCATCGAGTGATATTACTCTATTAACCCAAAAAAACTGAATGAACTGCATGCTGCTTTTCTTACCACTTCATCAAGAAAAGTTTAAGAATGCAAGTTCAATTGGCCAACACATTCATAATAAGTTTATGTTAAAAAGGGATGGAGAATTCTTTACGACCAAGGATATATATCTAACTAAGATATGAAAGGCTTTGAAAAAAGAAAATGGCCTATGTTTGAATCCTGCATTAGCTGTTTCACTAATTCGACGCATTAACAATGAGCTGCAACAAATCCCTTGAGCTCTTGTTCACATAAACCGGCACTCCATTTCTCAAAACAACTGGTTGGTGTAGGAAACTTTTTAGAGGCGACCATGTATCCTTAAAAGGCAGGGGAGGAGAACACTGCACATATTGATATATTCGCAAAGCATCCTCTTCAGATTTGCACACCACTCGATGAAAGTAGAAGTCTCGCTTCTTCACTACAAGATGGGCTGCTACTACCTCTGCACCCTGCAGATCCCTGTCAATTCATATAAGATCGAGGGACAGTTAAGAATGACATATAATATTATTACACACACACATTGCGGCCAGAAGAACATGTTAATCCATTTATACATATGTACCTGAAATGATCTATGAGTTGGGATGCATAGATGGGAGCGAAGGACGTCGAATACACCAAGAAAAGCACTCTCCGTTCATATTGGCGAAGGGAGTAAGGTTCAGAGTCGATCCAACGGTGAGCAGACGACGGGGTTCCTAACAACCAATGCATTGACGGTACATATCTTTTTATAGTTATCACGCACCCTATAAACTGGATCAAAAGAGAAAAGAAAGAAAGAAAGAAAGGTAGACAAGATACAAGTGAGATTGTGAGAATGACTGAAAGAGAAAGAACATATATATTACAGTGAAGCTTGTATATATATGCCAAAAAGAAATGAAAAGAAAAAGAGATGAGAAATATTACCTCTGAGAGGTCCACCAGTGAACTTATCAAAGAACGTTGCATTATATAAAGCTTTCAAGACAACGTCAACAGCTTCATCTCTGTCCATCAGTGAATTATACCTAGAATGATTTTGCAGCTTAGGTTAGATAATATCTTCGGAAAAAAAGAGTTATGTTTGATAAAATAAGGAAACAAAAAAAAAAAACAATCCAGATCACTGTGATGAAATCTACAACTTACAATGACTGCATAATCTTAATAGCATGTTCAACACCAGATCCGACTGATGTAAATAAATTCACAGAATACAATTGTTCACAGTAGATTCTACTGTCCCATAGGTAAATGCAATAAACTTGAACACCCTACAAAGCCAATATTTATTAGAACTTAAATCAATATATAATAGGAAAAATAAGACCCCAAAAATTATTATTAAAACAAATTCTAATAAAGTGATAAGATTGTAGTTGTCATTACGTTATCTGCATCCCATCCGGCTATGAGGGCACCAAATTTTTTGTTCTCCTTATCAGGTAGATCATTTAAATGATTATAAGCCATCTGTACTACATATGGAACCGATTCACCCTCCTTCTGAAACTGTGTTGTCAAAAAGATTGTGGTGAGAGAGAGAGAGAGAGAGAGAGAGAGAGAGAGAGAGAGAGAGGTTTTAGGGTTCATTACCTGGCGCGAACATTCTAGTTTCACATAATTGCGCAAATTGATACAATCAGCAACCGTCCCGAACATTATGGCAATTATACGGGGAGATATTTCAAACATTTTGTCATTCCCGTCCTTAACTGGAAATATGGAAGGAATTAGGTATAAACAGAAGGATCTTAAACGTATAATTAGTGATCGAGTATAAGAAACAAGCTAAGGAAGAGTTATATATAGTTTATTTACTTGCAAGTGGTTTTTCATACTGCTCTTCATTCGAGGACCGAGAGTCAACGCCAACTATGACTCCCCATTTGTAGAAAAGGGCGATTATTGTTGTCCCTTTTGAGTCGGCGTCGAGTTCTGAGTTAGAAGATTGTGACCTGTACTCGAACTTCCTCACTATTTCTCCCTCATTACTGTCCCCTGCTGAGGAGAGTCTTGAAGTTGTGCAGCCCATGCTTCTGTAATTAAAACGTAAACGTCGTTTAGGGTTAATTACTTAATTACTTACGTACTTGTACATTGTAATTTATAAAACTATCAAGAAAATCCCTTTAAACTAAGTAATTGGCGTATTCCTACGTAGATTTCAGCGGTTTATTCTAGCATGCACTACCATGCATTCAACCAACAATGATTATAGCACTAGAGAAACCACGTACGTCCTAGGAAGTACGAGCTAATATACGTAAAAGCTAGTTAGCATATATACAGGGACAAACAATTTGTATAGATGCATATATTATAACAGATGAATGGCTCGTGAGGCAGTACGCAAAAGCTAGCATTAGACACAAAAACAAGAGATCTTTTAAGACATTCTGCATAAAATTAGTAATCTTTTTGCAAAAATACAAATATTACTACTTAATACTTTACGCTCATGAAAAACTACCGAAAAGAAAAATAATACTACGTACGTACTTAGCAACAAGAAGGAGGATGTGCGAAAATCTGACCAGCTGCTAAGATTAATATCACGGGTGATAATGCTCGAACTCTCAGTTTTGAAGATCCCAGTGCTTTTATATATAGAGAACATTAACCCTTTAATCTAAAAGGAACAGGAAATAATAAATCGGGAAATAATCAAACTACCATAAACAAGAAATCATGCTGTCTTTATTAGTTAGGGTACGCAATATCACTTTAAGCTAGCCTAGCTATCTTAGGGAAACTAAAACACATTACATGTAACTTTGTCAATAATGCAGCATCGATTTTCCAATTTCCTGGAGACGACTATACTTCTACTGTAATCTGTAAGTTAGCAGGCTCTATATTAAGCCAACCATTATCACACTAATGACTGAAAATTTGCAAAGGCATAATACCAAATTATGCGACTTAGGATTTCATTAATACCAGATTATACGACTTAGAGGTGTTCCTAAGAACATCTTAGTATAATCTGGAGGAAAAGACTGTGGAAGCCATAAGGGCTTGGAGATAAACAGAGGGGAAACCATGGCGATAATTGAAGGTATTGAAGGTTTGATCAACCGTAACGAAGGGGTTCCTTTATATAGCAAATTGGGTAAGGGATCTTACGGCTGAAATTGATTCGGGTTGATCACGAGAATTGCCAGAATTTATTATGTAGTTATCACTTTCAACCGTTTGCATTGGAACCGGTAAAGGGTTTTGGTTTCCAAAATCTGTGAGGTGATATCTGCAGTTACTGATCATTAAATCGGAGTGTTGACTTTTTGGTTAACGAAGCGGTTTTAAATCTCAAATGGGCCAGACGAGTAGGGATGAAATCTGGGCTGATTTAAAATTCATTGGACTGTAGAAATAAAATGTTTTACATACAAGCCCAACCTACTTAGGGGGCATTGTTTTAAGTTCAATCAGGTTCATTCCTATCCTTTGAATCTTAGCCTGCAAGTGATCGATATAGTCCATGATCTCTTCTTCTTCTGCTAGACTCTGTTGAGCTTCACTATGAAGAGTGGTCAGGAGTGCCCTTTGATTGTTCGCATGTTGGAGATGCTCCTATTGCCTTGCCTTGATGAGGGCTATCTTCTGGTCAAGGATATCCCTTTCCCTCTCCAAGCGAGCGAGTTCCTCCCCATCATCGGTACTTACGGTAGCTACCATGGCAGAGTAGGCATTCATTGCACTAGTGAGGGCTGCGTTTACATCTTGCGTCTTGACTTGCTGAGATGGAACTGTTACAAGTCTTTCATGGAGTTGCTTCAGAAGATCAGGAAGGCTCGCCAGGAGGTTCTTAAAATCTGATTAAACCGTGGCGGGCAGGCGGTCAACATGATTTTGCAGTAGTTGGACCGAGGAATGCAACTTAGTTGCCACTGCTGCATCTTTCAGATTCAATTGCAAGCTTCCCAATTGCTGGATGAAGTTCCATGCCTCTCTTACTTCAGGGATATCTCTTTTTGGGGTTGGGAGTTTCAAGAGCGGATCCTCTTCTAGTGGTGGGAAAGGTAGGCTCATCTTCAGAGGTGAGGAGGTTGGACCCTTGATGGAGGATACTCCAATCTGTAGGCTTCGGACAGACACATTGGCAGCCGGAGTCTGCTCGCCACGAACCTCATCATTCCTGGTTATATTAGGAACTCTTTCTACCTATGTAGGCATAAGATGTGGTGAGGATTAATATAGAACTTATAAAACGTATAAAACCAAGAGGATCTGAGAGTTACCTCTTCCATCACTCGCGAGGTATCTATGGGATGCTCTGTGTGCGGTTGCTCTTAAGGTTCTAAAGGTTGGGTGGAATCTGGAAGTTGAGTTGAGCACTCGCCAGCTTCTGCATGGATTCTAACAGGGGAGATGGATGCTACGTTTGCATCTTCCAAGATGACTGTCTCAGGATCTTGAAGTATTTCTTCTTCACCATGGGTTGCTAGGGGTACTGGATAACTTGTTGATTGTACAGGGACGAGCTCAAGACTTGGTCCAGAATCTGCTACAACTTCGGTCGTTTGTATAGAGGCAACCTCCTCTATCACTTGCTCTGCAGGGAGAGGTGAAGTGGTTAGAGGGACAATCTCAGTAGGGGTTGAGGCCATTGTCATTGGACTGTTTGGAATGTTAGGGATACCTGTATCAGCAGGAAGAGATCTTAGTGGAAATGCATCAAATACAATATTTTCACGAATTCTTTGCATCTTCTTTTCAAGTTCTTTATAGATTTCAGCGAACTCAAGACTATCTACTTCTCCTGATTCAGAGTCCCCAAGGGAAGATGAACTGGGAGGTGATTCGGATGACTCACCTGAAGATATTTCAATCACAGAATTAGCAGGGGTTGGAACTGTTTTACATCTCCTCCTTAACAAACCCTGTGGGAGCGAGTTTACCAACTGCATCAGATTTAACATGATCACTTGTTTTATAAGTTAGTGGTGCAGTTATACAATAAATATTTAGATAACTTACTGGTTCGTGATCCTCAGGATCTGACTCCTCCTCAACAACAGTTGGAGCTCTTTTTGGCAGGTTTGTTGATAGAGGTCTGGGGGATCTTTCTTTTCCCTTTGCTTTTGTTTGGTTTTCCAGAGATCTGTGGCAAAGGAAATCAGTTAGTGGTTTTTCACCTACAATTCGTTATACTTATTATACACAGATCAATAAAGATTTAAAAATACCTGCTCAAGAGTCAGATCAGGGTAAAGAGGGCCTCCATCAAGCACTTTGATATAATCCACAGTGAGGTAGGGACGCTGCCTACCAAAAAGGGCTCTAAAGTAGTGAAGAGATTGCTTCTTGAAGAAGTCTCCTCTGAGCTGCATCCACCAAGTCTGGTATTCCTCACTAACTAGTCCAGAGAGCTCTAAGGCTGGGCACTGGTCTAGGCTTGGATAGTTGGCGGGTCTCAAGGCGGAGACGAGGTTGGCGTCCTCATCAGCAGGAGTGTTCTTGCTTAGCCGCCAGGATGATAACATGTCCAAACTCTGAACTGGAGGATATGGTAGGACCTGGCTCAGGCCGAACTGTCTGGCGAATAGTTGAGGAGCGTATACCTCGACTTCCTGCTCGCCTTTGTCAGAGGAGAGAAGGGGAAGATCCGCCATGGATATACATTGTAGGAATAGCCTCCTTCCTTCTTCGCACTGATTGGTGGAGGGCAGGAAACCATTCTTCAGTGCTCTTGGATGTACCCTTAGGAGGAGTGCTTGAACTTCTGAGTAGAAGCCTTGGGCATCGATATTAAAAATTATCCCACCTATATCATCTTTGTGGGTTTTAAATGTGGCTATCCAGTTTGAAAAACTCCTAGAAGAGGGTTCAGGAAGGGTGATTGAGGGGACATCCGCCTCAGGATAATCATTGGCATCAAAGGGTTTTCTACCTAAAGGAAAACCTAGGCCTGCATACATATCTAGCAAGGTAATACTAGCCTGACCAAATTGTAAATCGAAGGCATTGGCGGATGAGTTCCAGAAACTTATCAAAGGCATGAGAGCACACCTGTTTCCTCCCTTGGGGTTGAGCGCGAAGCTGATTCTGAGGACTTCATCAATCCCCGCCGCGCGCCACCTGCTTTCATCTAGTGGTTGTCTTTCATGATACCACTATATCATTGACGGGGTCGGCAGAGGCCAGGAGGAGTATGCTATTGGGATTTCGTAGTGGTTGGAAGTTTGCCAATCTCCACATGAAACGCTTCTTTCCCGGAAGATCACTGGAAGAGGTCGAGCATTATCAACAAATGGGTAGATTGAATTCTGACCTAGTTATTGTTGCCGAGGACCTAATCCGGCACGGCCGTAGTCATCGGACGGCGTGATTGAGGTTTGGTAAGCACTTCCGACCACGATAATGTGCGAGGTGATTATTTCTTTTCCTCTGACAACTTGATCGTATTGAATCTCGTTTGCCATGGTTTATCTGATTTGAAATGGAAGAAATGGAGGTTGAGATGTGAATTGATGATTCTCAATCTGGGTTTTATAGAATCTGAAAGGGGTTCTTCGAATTGGAATCGGTAGGATTTGCAGCAGTCGAGGGTTTGGTGAATAGTTCTCTGAGCTAGATTTGGTAAAGTTGTGTTGTTAAAGGGAACGACACAATGCTTCAGAATTTTTAAAGAGGTTTGGATTGGGCTTTCTAACCTTTATCAATTTCACTGGGCTTTCAATTTCAAAGGCCGGGGGACAATGTTTGGGCCTAAATTGACATTTGTCCGAGATTGTGGATTGAGGCCCATAAGGTTATTTATTAAAGAATAATCTGAGATATATTAAATCTTTTCTTCTTAGAAAGGTTTTGGGGTTCCTTTAGGAATCCGTAAAGGGGGTGGTTTAAGGTAATTGAATCCTAATTGATCTCTGAATCTATTATGTTTGATACGCAAGTATTGATGTTTTGTGTTCTCTATATAAAGAACTCTTAAACAACATGAAAAAGGTTCACAACCATCTTACAAACACACAAGCTTTTGAGCATCGCAAATCTTGCAAAGCCTCTCCGGAGCATCTTACGCGTACAACCTCCACAAACTGCAAACAACCACCATCCAACCTCGCTGCAACCCTACACCCGCCACCGGCCGCTGTATACTTGCACGGTTGTCGAAGTGTGCCTTGTATTCGTGTGAGCGTCGCTAAGACCTATCGCTTCCAGGATCCGCATATCGTAGTCACACCTGCCACCATACTTACAGAGTCGCACGCTTGCCTCGTGTCTGCGTTCGCTGAAGCACCCAGTGTCAGTCGCTACGACCAGTAGCAAATTGAGTCGTTACTCTGGTAACACAACGTAAGCCAATCTGCAATAGGTTGAGGTAAGATCGTTTCCCGCGGTCTTGAATTATTGCTCTGCTTTGCATCTCAGGATCGAAGTAAGATTACTCAATCTGCGATAGGTTGAGAGAAAAATCCTAACATACTTTTGTTAGGTCTTGTTCGAGCCTTTTACGCCGGCCTAGTCAACGCCCGCGTAACAGTCGCTTGGTCAAGAAATCAGGTATTGGAGCAGACAGATACACTCGCCAGAGATACGCTCGCCCGAGGTCGTCCGCATCGAAGTTGTACCTACCTCAAAGGTACTGGCACACTCACACAAATCACATTCAGGACAAAAATTGACGTCCGCCACATCCACGTGTTGACTGTTCGTCGGGTGCTAAATTCGCCACGAACACTTACAATGATTTGAATCGTTTGATTGAAGAATTGGGGATCCATACCACTACCTCCAACTCTTAATTACGCTTAGTACGTTTCTTGATCTTTCTTTCTTTTTTGCCCATAAATTTAGACTTATATATAGAATTGAACTTTGTGCCTAATCATAGTATTATCAAGTTTGGTCACAAATTCACAATCAACCGACAAAAGAAAAAAAAAAAAAAATCCAAATCCAATAAAAAAATGTGATGCAAAATTTGTGTATTGATGAATTGATCATCGAGTGTGTGCGAATTGAAATTGCTCAGTTAGTTCATTAAGGTCCTGAGCATTGACATGATCTTAACCCTATCTGGTAACAGTGCCTGAGAATTTCGCCCCTGAGAATTTGTCACCTTCTGTCAATTAGAAACCTATAGTTCTTCAATATAATTATATTTAATGCACTTTTTTCTTTTCAGAAAATCATATCTATAGATTGTAGCATTTCTCAAAAAAAAAAAAAAAAAAAAATCTATTGTGTGGCAAGCACTTGAAACAATCCAACATTGTTGAGCATCAAACGGTGCAATGAGATACTAAGAGCATCTCCAACAACTCTTGGAGAATGTGATGTTTTTCTATTTTACAATTTTTTTTTTTTTTCTCCAACAGCTCTTGTAAACCAATCTCTATAATACAAAAAATGGAAAAAAAAAATAGAGAATCTCTATATCTATAGAATTCTCAAAAATTATATATTTCACTAACAAATGTCTAAACTTTATTGCTTGTCTTTTAAAATTCACTCTTTCTCCTAAAAAAAGAAGAAGAAGTGGATAAAGAAAAGTATTTAATTTTGTTTGACTCAAATAAATATATAATATTTGTACAAATTCATTAAAAAAAATGCATGAAAACATTAATTTTATTTTTGAAATTTTATGATTTCCACTTCTATAATAGAAAATGTATACAAGAACTGTAGGAGATGCTCTAAATCCGAATTCTTACAGGGTATGTGATCAAAGAAGTGAAAGCAAAAAAAAAACACAATATGATGTGGGGGTAAAAATTGTTGAGAACGGTTTTAGGAAGAGATTAAGTGAGAAGAATTTCTAGAGAGGGTTTCGAAGTCAGGAGGCATCTCCTCGAGAAAAATTCAAGTGAGAGGAAATCCCCAAATGGTTATGATAGGGACTGAAGAGGGATACACTCGAGGAGATTTGAGTGAGGTCGATAAAATATCCCATTGAGGAGAGCAAGTCAAGTAGAAAGAGATCTCTAGATAGAGATTCAAGTGATCGAGGAATAATCTTATTAAGGTGATTTAGATGAGAAGAAATCTACTCTAGATGATTGATGTCGGGGAAAATTTCATCTAGCTGTGAAAAATAATTCACATTTTGTTCCCTTATACGTTTTATAAGAAAGTCAAATTTCATTGGTTAAACTATATAAAAATCGTCAAAATGTTAAAAATATGAAATTAACACAAATCTAGACGAATATTGTTAGTAGGACAAACACACAACAAACTTCGTCTCTAAAAGATTCTAATATTTTTTTTTTTTTTAAGGGGAAGACGAAATAATCAAACTTAATTGGTATAGAGCTGGTGCTCTATCTCATGAGGGACAAATCCCCTCAATTCAGATTGGAGACCAGCTGACATCAAAGCAAATTTAGCTAACTTATGAGCCAAAGCATTGGCTTCCCTATAAACACGAGTGAATCTAACACCCTGTAAAGAAAGCAGGGAATAAGAAATATCATCCACAATTCGACCAACAGTCGAAGTATCCTCAATGGCCTCATTCACCATTTGAACTAGTTGAAGACAATCCGACTCAAAGATAACTGAAGCTAGTGATTGTTCCATAGACAACTGACAAGCTAGCCGTGCTGCCTCAGCCTTAATAACAATTGGCATTGCTACATCTCCAATTTTCTTAATCAAACCAGCTACAACAAATATGGAACCAACTACTCTGGTCCAAAGGCATACTGCTAATGGAACTTGTTGACGACGAAAAATAGGGTGTAAAGCATATAATGCTACTTTATAAGCACTTTCGTGTAGAGAAGAAACCTTTTTTGTCGAAATGTCAAGCCAAACGATCATGCACCTTATTGCGACTTAAAAGAATAGCACAATCAAAGCAGCCTCATCCTTCCAAAATGGATGCACAATTTAACCCTCGTTGTAGTGTCAACTGCAATATAATGAAAGAGAGATTATTCAACGCCAATGATTTGAGGGACACTCTAACATCCACGCGATATCTATAAGATGAAAGAACTAGATGGAAATATTAGAGAAGATGGAAGAAAAACATAATATATAAATTGGAGGTTTTGAGATTTTAGATATCGAAGTAAATTAACAAAACTATGAAACGATGTAACAATGATGATGAATATGCTAGAGCATCGTAATCCGTCACTAAACACAATCTAGATTCAAAACTTCAATTCTTAAGTTCTTTACTGTGTCATGTGAAAAAGATTGATCAAGTTACAAAACCAACAAGCGGGTTAAGTACCTTATATTACTTTCCTATGGTATCGTAGCAAGAACAAGCGTCATTACTAGAATCTCTTGAAAATAAACAACATAGAGATCACAAGCAGCTCCTACATTTAGCAAGCCTCAAAGCATTAAGCACACATTGAAGGTTGTCAAATACCTAAAACAAATAGAAGTTAATAATGATTTTTTAAAGGGAAATAATTAAGTAAAGTACAAAAGTTGAGACATTATAACGTCGCATTTTATGCTTCTATCAATCCTCCAGAAATGAAGATAGAATTAGGTCTCTATTCCAAGAGTCATCTTGTAACATATCAGATACATAGTTAAGAGGAGATGGGCCATAAAGAATTGAAAGAAACAAGGCAGGCCTAGGTAGCCACAGATCCTCCCAAATACGAACAGATGTCGTCCCATCTCCAAATTGTCATATGGACCCTCCTTTTAGAATTCCTTTAGATGCATAAATACCACGCCAACAAGCTGATACTTGAGACCCTGGTTCTGCCTCCAAAAAAGAAGAATTGTGGAAATATCGAGTTTTAAACAAACGACTTACCAGTGAATTCGGATGTTTAAGAAATCTCCAACTTTGTTTTGCATGTAAAGCTAGGTTGTGTACATGCAAGTCCCTGAAATCCAAACATCCTTCCTCTTTAGGACGACATAAACGTTTCCAGGACATCTAGTGATAATAGACTGAGACCAACAAGTTTCGTCTCTCAAACATTATAATCTTTTTTAAACAAAAAAGACTATAATGATAAAATTCCGCAACTTGGATGTTTTAATTTAAATCATTTTCTTCCCTAATAGAAAAAAAAAATCCAAGCTCTCTTTTTATACAAACATATCAATCTTAGTTGGTACATGACAACATGAGGGTAGGTGTTATAAACTTACAATGGATGTTCGGTATCCAGTTGTAGGTGATGCATGCATGGTTGTATATTGGCCAAGTGTTCAAAGTAGGCAAAGGACATCTATCTAGACTTGAAGCTCTTCGCAGTTCCACCTCTCTGCAGCTCTATTATACTCGATTAATTTGTGTTGGTGCTGGTTGGATCGCAGAGTTGAAACTACCACCATGGAAACCCAAAGTCACCAGCTTCACATTGCTTTCTTCCCCTTTATGGCTCAAGGCCATGTGATCCCAGCCATTCACATGGCCAAGCTATTTGTTTTCAGAGGTCTCAAAGCCACCATCCTCACAACCCCTGCCGATGCACCTTTCATCCACAAGAAAATTGAAAACTCAAGTACCCAGATACAGGTTTTCCCAATCAAAGTGCCTGCTGTTGAGGTGGGATTGCCAGAAAACTGTGAGAACTTTCACTCTGCTACATCACCGGAAATGCAAGAAAAGTTCTTCAAAGCCACAACTAGGTGCGCAAAAGAATATTGAAGAAAGCTGGTTGTCTGATGGATTTGAAGAGAGGATTGAAGGAAAGGGAATGATTATAAGAGGGTGGGCACCGCAAGTGAAGATTCTTTCACATGAAGCAGTGGGAGGGTTTGTGACTCATTGTGGGTGGAACTCGACACTTGAAGCAGTGTGGTCATGGCTGGTGTAGGTGACTAGGTGCCAAAGTCTGGTACACAACGTCGAAAAAATTCACTTTCGTTTTTGGTCTTTAGAGACTTTTGTAAGTGTGCTCCATGTCCACCAATAATACAGCAGACTCTCTCCCTTTCGTCGCTTTGCTTTTTACTTGCTCATATATTTTGTTGATTTGCACTCGGATCTTCATTTATTTTCTTTGATTGGTCATCCCTGAGAAACTAGGAACTTTGTACTGTTGGAGCTATTATTGCTCCTTGTTACTTTCTTCTCCTTGTGAGATCCAGTCGATCTCTAAGATCCAAATTCACAGAAGCTTATCTGCAAGGGAATAATTCAAGCTTCCCTTCTCTGCTCCAAGGTTAGTACATCATATACTTTATGTAAAATGTTCTTTTGTAAGCTGCAGGCATCATAAATATAATATTACTAGCTATCGGCTTAAGGAAGCTCCCTTGTTCAAGAGTTTGTTAGCTAGGGCATATTTGGTTCCATTCGCCCATGATATATATGTATCATAACGTAGTTCATAACTTGCTTCTTTTTTTCATATATCTTTTGTTTGTGTTTTAGGATATATATACTAGGATAATAGCCCGCGCGTTGCTGCAGGTGACATTATTGTGATATAGGTTTTGAGTTTTGTTATTAATACGGTTTTGTATTTGACAACAAAATATAATCCATAGATCTTAATGTGCCTGTGTGATGCTCAATCATCATCTTTAAACTTTTAAGAGAAGGAATCAATGAAATTAAGACTTTCTAGAGAGAATGTAGAAGAACAAACATAATTCTATTATCAAAATGAATACCCGAATACAATGATGAGCAGCTCTAGCAAGAGTTCTTTTAAAACACTATCTAATTTTCATCGAGTGATATTACTCTATTAACCCAAAAAAACTGAATGAACTGCATGCTGCTTTTCTTACCACTTCATCAAGAAAAGTTTAAGAATGCAAGCTCAATTGGCCAACACATTCATAATAAGTTTATGTTAAAAAGGGATGGAGAATTCTTTATGACCAAGGATATATATCTAACTAAGATATGAAAGGCTTTGAAAAAAGAAAATGGCCTATGTTTGAATCCTGCATTAGCTGTTTCACTAATTCGACGCATTAACAATGAGCTGCAACAAATCCCTTGAGCTCTTGTTCACATAAACCGGCACTCCATTTCTCAAAACAACTGGTTGGTGTAGGAAACTTTTTAGAGGCGACCATGTATCCTTAAAAGGCAGGGGAGGAGAACACTGCACATATTGATATATTCGCAAAGCATCCTCTTCAGATTTGCACACCACTCGATGAAAGTAGAAGTCTCGCTTCTTCACTACAAGATGGGCTGCTACTACCTCTGCACCCTGCAGATCCCTGTCAATTCATATAAGATCGAGGGACAGTTAAGAATGACATATAATATTATTACACACACACATTGCGGCCAGAAGAACATGTTAATCCATTTATACATATGTACCTGAAATGATCTATGAGTTGGGATGCATAGATGGGAGCGAAGGACGTCGAATACACCAAGAAAAGCACTCTCCGTTCATATTCGCGAAGGGAGTAAGGTTCAGAGTCCAACGGTGAGCAGACGACGGGGTTCCTAACAACCAATGCATTGACGGTACATATCTTTTTATAGTTATCACGCACCCTATAAACTGGATCAAAAGAGAAAAGAAAGAAAGAAAGAAAGGTAGACAAGATACAAGTGAGATTGTGAGAATGACTGAAAGAGAAAGAACATATATATTACAGTGAAGCTTGTATATATATGCCAAAAAGATATGAAAAGAAAAAGAGATGAGAAATATTACCTCTGAGAGGTCCACCAGTGAACTTATCAAAGAACGTTGCATTATATAAAGCTTTCAAGACAACGTCAACAGCTTCATCTTCGTCCATCAGTGAATTATACCTAGAATGATTTTGCAGCTTAGGTTAGATAATATCTTCGGAAAAAAAGAGTTATGTTTGATAAAATAAGGAAACAAAAAAAAAAAAACAATCCAGATCACTGTGATGAAATCTACAACTTACAATGACTGCATAATCTTAATAGCATGTTCAACACCAGATCCGACTGATGTAAATAAATTCGCAGAATACAATTGTTCACAGTAGATTCTACTGTCCCATAGGTAAATGCAATAAACTTGAACACCCTACAAAGCCAATATTTATTAGAACTTATATCAATATTGTTGGTGGCATATATGGTACACCGCCAAGCATGTTCAGCGACCTCGTGGACCGTACAACCGGCGTCATGGGTCCCACTTCCGACATCCGGCGGGTAGACCGCAACCCCGGCTACGTTCCCAATGTCAGAGATTACCGGTGCCGCACCCGGAGGGCGTGCCACCGGGCTCCCGAAGTAGCTTCGTGGGTAGGGAAATGTGTAGTAATGTGGGTTTGTGTCCCACATTGGAGAAGTTGTAAAGGAGGAAGCCTTCCTTCTCTATAAATAGGAGGCTTCCCCCTTCGTATGAAGGACTTTTGGTTCCTGGGCATTCCACCCCTGTACCACCGATGGTTTATTAGCCGGCTATAGTGAATTCCAAGTGGACGTAGCCGTGCCCTCCGATGGCACGGTGAACCACTATACATCGTTGTGTTCATGTTCTATCTTTATTATTCTGTATCTACTAGACCCCGTGTTTAGGCAGAAACAAATATATAATAGGAAAAATAAGACCCTAAAAATTATTATTAAAACAAATTCTAATAAAGTGATAAGATTGTAGTTGTCATTACATTATCTGCATCCCATCCGGCTATGAGGGCACCAAATTTTTTGTTCTCCTTATCAGGTAGATCATTTAAATGATTATAAGCCATCTGTACTACATATGGAACCGATTCACCCTCCTTCTGAAACTGTGTTGTCAAAAAGATTGTAGAGAGAGAGAGAGAGAGAGAGAGAGAGAGAGAGTGGTTTTAGGGTTCATTACCTGGCGCGAACATTCTAGTTTCACATAATTGCGCAAATTGATACAATCAGCAACCGTCCCGAACATTATGGCAATTATACGGGGAGATATTTCAAACATTTTGTCATTCCCGTCCTTAACTGGAAATATGGAAGGAATTAGGTATAAACAGAAGGATCTTAAATGATAGGAGCACAATGTGCGACGATATTATATGCGTATGCCCTCGTTTATGCTTTGTTTAACCCTTATTTGTCTAAGATTGAGTCATAATATAGTTTAGTGTTAATTTGGTAGAGTTTTGTGAAAAATGGTTAAGAATCCGAAAAATGACTAAGTTTGAGAAATCTGGAAAATAGTGTAAAATATGTCTTTTTCGCGATTTTGAGATGAGTAGAAGTATGATCTATCCTTGTCCGAATTCTATGAAATTTTATGTGCTTAATATTCATATGTTGAGGAATGCTGTGTAAATTTCAGATCAATCGGAGTTCGGGAAGTCACCCAAAAGTTGGCTGCAAAACGGCAGTCCGAGCATTTCAATCCAGGGACTTCCAGGATTTTCCTGGGACTTTGTCCCAACTTCGAAAAATCATTCCCGTCGACTCACAAGGAATTTGATCGAAATGTTTTATGGGGAGATGGCCATATGTGTCTAGTTTATCTGAGACTTGGAATCGCATCAATCGGAGCTCCATGGAGGGAGATATGCTGGAATTACTGCAACAAGGTCAAATCTGCCGATTCCAAGAACCTACTGCCCCCTTTTTGTGTTTTCTGTTTTTGATGGACCAAATGGTGTAAAAAATGCATATGTGAAGATGGTCCAAGCTTTATGAAGGGAAGAGGAAGACACTAGGCCATGGCATTGAAGAAAAATTGAAGAAAGAAGTTCTCCTAGCTTGACTAGGAGAAGCTGCCGATTTGAGGCAGATCGGATGCAATATCAAGCTGCCGGCATTGTGGAGCATTTTTGGTGGATCAAAGCTTATCAATTGAAGTCCAAGACCATATAAGAAGTCCATGAAGATTTGAAGCCCAAGCCTTGAAGAAAAATTCAGAAAAGAAAACCTAATTGAACTAAGAAAGGAAGATTGCAAAACCTTATTTCACTAGGTTTTCTGAATTCCTTTTGGCTAAAGGGACTGCCGGCACCCCTCTCCTATATAAACCCTCATTTTTTTCTACAGAAAAGCTATCTCATCTCAAGCATATTACACTAGCCTAAAGCTCTACCAAGTCTTCCAAAACACCAACACCTAAATATCCTAGCCGAACCATCACCACCACAACCATATTGCCGAATCCCTTCCACCTTGGTTTCCTGCCGATTTCTGTTCTAGCCGAGCACCAAGGAGCAGCAGCCGAGCCACCTAGTCACCTTTTAGGAGTCTTCAAGGTTTCTAAAGTGTGATCCATTCCCCTATGGCTTTTGTATTTATTTATGTTTGGTTGTTTTGTACGAACTTGTTTCGATTCTTGGTTTTTCTTGAAACTTTGTATAAACCGAATATGTTGTGTTATGCATGATTTTTCTGAATTTTAACTTGTGTGTTTTGTATGCATCGATAATTAGGGCAGTGGTATTTCGCATGTTTAAACTTGAAATTGGTTAGAACTAAGGTTAGGGCATTTAAACCAACACACTAGTTATGATTAGCATGTAATTCTAAGTGCTAGGTTTCATGTGATAGAGTAACACGGATAAGTCATACGTTGGAGTAGTTTGTTTTGTGTTGCTCACCTAGGTCTAACAACCTTAGAACTTGCAAGTTAAATAAGAAGAATGACAACCTTACTTGTTTGCTTGTCTTCGATTAAGACTCATATGCTTAAATGTTAAAACGTGTAAAACCGGATTAGCATCACCTTAGAAGTCATACGTTGGAGTAGTTTCTAAGAAATTAAGAAGTCTAACAATTGGAAAACCGTTGGAGGCTCTAGTTGTGTCGAAACTAATTTTGGTTTTGAACATGTTAAATACTTGTCTCTTACTTTCTTGCATGCAATTTGCCTTGTTGAAGAGTCTTTTATGTGAACTGTTTTGTGTGAGAGATGATGATCACTTGTATATAGTAGTCTAGGATTTATTTTCTGTTTTTGTTGCCGAACCTAGTATAGGGCAGCATTGCTGCCGAACTCTTATACCCCCATATTTGTGATGTTTTTGTATATTTGTGAATATGTTTGTGTCTAACAATTTCATATCTCAGGTACCCTTAATCCCCGGCTTAGAACGATCCCTACTTGCTTATACTACTAACGATCTTTTGTAGGGTTTATTATTGTGTGCGAGCTTAGGCTCACATCAATTTTTGGCGCCGTTGCCGGGGATTATAAAAGCTTGTTTTATGTTATTGTTGTGTATATAATGTTGCTGGAAATTTTTGTTGTGAAGTTGTAAAGTTGTAAATTTTAAGTTTATTTTGGGATTTTGTAAAGTAGAAATATGCTTCGGCATGTAGAGTTTAAATTTCGGAAGTTGCATGATGAATAATGATGTATGTTGGTAATCACTTAGTTTAATTTCTAGGGAGTTGATAGTGTTGTGTATGTTTGAGTTTATTGTAGTTTCTAAAGTGTAACATGTAGGTGAAGCCACTTTTGTTGATCATAACCAAAACCCTTCATGTGAATGGTGCTATGTCGGAGGGCGTTTCTATGTAGATTGGGAAACGCGGGATACTTCCCCCCCCACACATATAAGCGTTTCTTCGGTAATAGTATTACTTCTATGAGGTTGAGGGCGGTTTTAATCAACACTTGTAGACTGCTAGGGATCCGTGTTTGTTTTACAAAGTATGGGGAAGTTATTTTCATAGATATGGTTCTCAGGTTTGTTTAACTGGATCTCAAGGCCCATAGACTGATGTTCATTCTCGGTGAGTGAGTCGATAGGGGGTTCGCCCTCCGTGGTGTCCAACAACGAGTCCTGCCTGGTTCCTGTAGGGGGTTCGCCCTCCGTGATTTTAATGACCTTTGAAACGTAAAATCCGCACGACCTAGTAGACAGCTTGTGCCGAAGCATCACCTCACTTTAGACGCTAGAACATAACTTGACATATGTGGCCTATTTTCTTCGAAGATAAAACATGTTGTGTGGTTCAAACTCTTGAGGTATATCGGATTAAGCATGATACTACCGGGGGCTGTATCAGTCCATTGCACCGTTATCTCCTCTGCTCCACGTACTTCGAGAGTTAGAACAAATTTAAAAGAAATTAGACTTAGCGATTACATGCTCATGAACTTTTCGATTTTTGACCCCTTATTGCCGAATTATATTGATGCTTTGCCGAAATTTGCTTGTGTTGCCGTGTGTTTGTGTGTTATTGCCGTGTGTTCTTGTGTCTTGTGTATCATTGTTGAAATTTGATGTGAAATCGCCAATGCCGTGGCTTGTAATGATGTATATTCTTGTCTTCTATTTCTTTACGAGGTTCTAACTTGTTTAAATGTTGCAAATTTCAGAAATAATGCATGTCCGAATCTAGTATTTGGACAAGAGATCTTCAAGGCCGTTTGCAACGTTTAGATCAAGAACTCGCTATTGCTCGTTTTGTGCCATTACCACCATCGTCACCAACCAGTTCATCAGAGTCATCATCCTTGCCGTCCTCCCCTATAGATCCATCCGTATCTGATTCAGGGCCGAGTTCACCATCAGTAGTGTCATCATCGTGTGATCTTCAGAATCCAGAATTTGAAGCCTTTTGCCGAATCAGAAGAAGAAGAAGAGATCATGGCATCAATCCGATCACAGAATGGTCATGTTGCTGGAGCTGGAGTTGCTCCTTCTAATATTACTTATCCTCCCTTGGAAACTGACAAGACTGGAGAGATTGAATTGAGGAGTGGATTTCTCCATAAGCTGAAGTCATTTTATGGGATGCCGAGTGAGGACCCTAATAAGCATCTACAGTGGTTTAACTTCACCACGGAGTCTATGTGTCCAAGAGGGACCGATTTGCAACACTTCAAAATGAAGGCTTTTCCGTTTTCTTTAGAAGATCAAGCGAAGGAGTGGTTGTTTGAGGTGCCAAGTGGTCGCATCGTTTCGTGGAGTACTATGATGGATGAGTTTTTGCTCAAGTACTTTCCTGCTTCACGTATCACTGATCTGAGGAAGCAAATTACAAGTGTGAAGCAAGCCGGAGACGAGACTTTCTTCGACTATTACAAGAGGTTCAAGTCCCTAGTTTCTTTGTGTCCATCGCATGGCATTAGCGATGGACTCTTGCTACAATATTTCTATGAGGGATTGCGCATCATGGAGAGAGAGTTTCTTGACTCGGCCGCGGGAGGTAGCTTTTTGGAGTTGAATGCCGGAGCGGCAAGAAGTTTGTTGGAAGTTCGTGCTTTGAACAACCAACAATTTGGCATGGCACGAGGCAATGTGCAAAGGAATGAGAAAGTACATGAGACGTCTTCAAGCTCAAAGTTAGAGGAAAAAGTAGACAAGCTTACCGACTTGGTGAGTAATTTGATGAAGAAGCGTGCTAGTGTTTGCGGAATTTGCACCGAGGGCCATGAGACCGAACAATGCCCTCAATTTGGAGTTAATGAGGGAGTAGAGGAGTGCAATGCAATTGGTTTTCAAGGAGGCCAACGTTTTGGCAATTTCAATCCGAGGTTCAATGATCATCCAAACTTTCGATGGGCGAACAATGACAATGTGCTTAGGGCACCTATGCAACCGAGAGAAGGAGGAGCACCATTTGCACCGAGGCCACCATTTGTGCCTCGGCAGCCATACATGCCGAACCAAGGACACTTTGGGGCATTTCCGAACCAACAACAAGCAGGGCCGAGCCAAGGCCAAGGCCAAGCCGCGCCAAGCAATCCGAACTACGATGCTTTGCTTCAATCATTATCAAGTGCTACTCAAGCACTACTCGCGGGGCAACAAAATCATCAAAAGGACATTGGTGAGCTCAAGACTCAAATGGGGCAAGTTGTGGATTTTATGGGAAGATTTAATGAGCAAGGGAAGTTGCCAAGCAATACTATTCCTAATCCGAGGAACGAGCAAGCCAAAGTGATTCAAACTCGAAGCGGAAGAGAGTTGTTTCCTCCAACAAGTCCAAAGAAGAAGAGAGTAACTTTCAAAGTGATTGGGGATGAAGCGAGGGCTGCCGGACCTGACATTGCCGGCAGCCATAGAGAGGATGCCGAGGAGAGCCAAAGAGAGGATGCCGAGAAGAACAATGCTGCCGAGGGACACACTGCCGGCAGCAGCCATGTTGACAAGAAGGACCAATCTGCCGAGCAGGAGAGTGTGGCCGGAAATTATATCAAGGGAGGGGTGCCATCATCTAGTGCCCCATTCCCTTCTCGTTTTGCTAGAACAAAGAAAGATAAATCCGATGAAGAGGTGTTGAAGATTTTCCGGAAAGTGCAAGTCAACATCCCTTTGTTGGAATGCATTAAGCAAGTGCCAAAGTATGCTAAGTTTTTGAAGGAGCTTTGCACGGCAAGAAGGCATACGAGGGAGACTCGTGTGGTGACTATGAGCGAGACGGTGTCGGCCGTTATTCAAAGGAAGTTGCCACCAAAGATGAAGGATCCGGGGAGCTTCAATGTGCCTTGTGTCATAGGCAATACACGGTTTGATGATGTTATGTTGGATTTGGGAGCATCGATCAATGTCATGCCACTCAATGTGTATCAAACGTTGAGTATAGGGCCTCTCAAGAAGGATAATGTCATCATTCAACTTGCGGATCGCTCAAGCAAATATCTGGAGGGTTATGTAGAGGATGTGTTGGTGCAAGTCAACCAATTGATTTTTCCCGCCGATTTTTATGTGGTTGAGATGGAGGATTCGCCGGTCAACAACACTCAATTGCTTTTAGGGCGACCATTCATGAGGACCGCGCGTACAAAGATAGATGTGGCCGAGGGCAACCTAACTATGGAATTTGATGGTGAGATGATAAAGTTCAATGTGTTTGACGCCATGAAGTTCCCCAATGTTGATTTGAAGGAGGGTTGTGCCATTGATGTTTTGGAGGAGGTCGAGCAAGTTATGTCGACCTCGCTCGACGCATAGCAATTAGCGATTGAGCAAGGGGTCGGATTTGACAAGAGGGGAGAACGAGTTATGAAGAGAACCAAGTCAAGCCATGCCGAGCAAAAGGAGGCCGAGCCATGCAAGCATGCCAAGCAAGAGAATAGCACGGCAGCCATATATGCCGAGCCATTTACAGTGTTGCCGAGCCTTAGAGAGGTGGCTGCCGAGCTTGATGCCACACCATTGTATCCGAGGAACTCGTTCTTGTCAATTCCAAGTGCCACAACAAAATTTCGACCAAGTGTGGAAGAGGCCCCAAAGTTAGAACTTAAAGAGCTCCCTAGTCACTTGAAATATGTTTATCTTGGAGAAGAAGATACACTACCGGTTATTGTGTCTTCAATGCTTAGTGAGAAGCAAGAAGTGGATTTGATACGTGTGCTTAAGAAGTACAAGACCGCCATAGGTTGGACCTTAGCGGATATCAAGGGAATAAGCCCTACTACTTGTGTTCATCGTATTTTGTTGGAAGAAGGAGCTAAGCCGACAAAGGAAGCTCAACGTCGACTTCACCCTCCTATGATGAAGGTTGTGAAAGAAGAAATTATCAAGTTGCTTGATTGTGGGGTGATCTACCCAATTTCGGATAGTAAGTGGATATCTCCCGTGCAAGTAGTGCCAAAGAAGAGTGGTGTAACGGTTGTCAAGAATGAGAAGAATGAGCTTGTGCCACAAAGACTTATAACCGGTCATCGGATGTGCATCGACTATAGGAAGCTCAACGCTACAACGAGGAAGGATCACATGCCCTTGCCGTTTATGGATCAAATGCTAGAGAGGTTGGCCGGTCATTCTTACTATTGCTTTCTTGATGGATATAGTGGCTACAATCAAATCATGATACACCCGGACGATCAAGAGAAGACCACTTTTACTTGTCCTTTTGGCACGTTTGCTTATCGGCGGATGCCATTCGGACTTTGCAACGCACCCGGCACTTTTCAAAGATGTATGTATGCTATCTTCTCGGATTTTATTGAGGACATTATCGAAGTGTTTATGGATGATTTTAGTGTGTATGGAGGCACCTTCGATGCATGTTTGGGGAACTTGGAGAAGATACTTGAGAGGTGTGTAGAGACAAATCTTGTGCTCAATTGGGAAAAGTGTCACTTCATGGTCAAGCAAGGCATTGTTCTAGGGCACATAATTTCGGCAAGAGGCTTAGAGGTTGACAAAGCCAAGGTGGAGCTCATACAAGCATTGCCGAGCCCTAGGTGTGTGAAGGATGTGAGAAGTTTTCTTGGCCATGCGGGGTTCTATCGACGATTTATCAAGGACTTCTCTTCAATTGCCAAGCCATTGAGCAACTTGTTACAAAAGGAGGTGACGTTTGAGTGGACAGAGGCATGTGAGCAAGCCTTTTGCCGATTAAAGATGCTATTGTGTACGGCACCTATACTTGTTTCCCCTAATTGGGACGAGCCGTTTGAGTTGATGTGTGATGCTAGTGATTATGCACTTGGAGCGATACTTGGACAACGAATTGAGAAGAAGCCATGCGCCATTTACTATGCTTCAAGGACTCTCAACGATGCACAACTCAATTACACAACAACGGAGAAGGAACTCTTAGCGGTAATTTTTGCTTTAGAAAAGTTTCGATCATATCTTTTGAATTCCAAAGTTATTGTTTATAGTGATCATGCCGCTTTGAGATATCTTATGACGAAGAAGGATGCTAAGCCGAGGCTTATTCGATGGATTCTTTTGCTTCAAGAGTTCGATATTGAGATCAAAGACAAGAAAGGAGTAGAGAATGTTGTGGCCGATCATTTGAGTAGACTTGTACAAGATGTGGATCGGCTGCCCCTATGTGAAACCTTTCCGGATGAGCAACTTTTTCGACTTGAAGTACATGAGCCTTGGTATGCCGACATTGCCAATTTTCTAGCCACAAACCGATTTCCTAAAGAATTGCCGAGCCACCATCAAAGAAGAATAAGGAAGCAAGCTCGACACTTCTTGTGGGATGATCCGTACTTATGGAAGCAATGTGGTGATCAAGTTATTCGAAGATGTGTGCCGGAGAATGAGCATCGTTTCATCCTTGCTTTTTGTCATAGCGAAGCTTGTGGTGGGCATTTTGGACCTAAGAAGACGGCATTGAAGGTACTCACTTGTGGTTTCTTTTGGCCTACGATTTTCAAAGATGCATTTATGTTTTGTAAGGCTTGTGATCGGTGCCAACGTGTGGGGAAGATTAGTGGGCATGATCAAATGCCGCTCACGCCTATCCTTGTGGTGGAAATTTTTGATGTTTGGGGGATTGACTTCATGGGACCGTTTTCATCAAGTAAGGGTTTTCTTTACATATTGCTTGCGGTTGATTATGTGTCAAAGTGGATCGAAGCCAAGGCTACACGCACCAACGATGCCAAGGTGGTAGCCAAGTTTCTCAAGACCAACATCTTCTCACGATTTGGAGTTCCAAGAGTCTTGATTAGCGATGGAGGATCCCATTTTTGTAACCGCACCATTGAAGCCTTATTAAGGAAGTATGGAGTCACACACAAGGTTTCTACACCTTATCACCCCCAAACAAGTGGCATGGCCGAGGTAAGTAATCGAGAGATCAAGCAAATACTTGAGAAAACTGTTGGACCTTCAAGGAAGGATTGGAGTGATCGTCTCGATGATGCTTTGTGGGCTTATAGGACTGCATACAAGACACCCATTGGTATGTCCCCTTTTCGGTTAGTTTATGGCAAAGCATGTCACTTACCGGTTGAGCTAGAACACAAGGCATGGTGGGCAATCAAGGCCTTCAACATGAACATTGATGATGCCGGTCTTCATAGAAAGCTTCAACTCAACGAACTTGAAGAAATCCGTAATGAAGCCTATGATGCCGCATGGATCTACAAGGAGAAGACTCGAGCCTACCATGATAAGATGATTCGAGGGAAAAAGTTTGAAGTTGGGCAAAAAGTTCTCTTGTTTAATACACGGCTTCAACTCTTTCCGGGAAAGTTGCGCTCTCGTTGGATTGGCCCCTTTGTCATCACTCGTGTGTTCCCTCATGGAGCCGTAGAAGTTCGAGATTTGCAAACCCACAAGACTTTCAAGGTTAACGGCCATCGCCTCAAGCATTATCATGCACCTTTTGATGCATTGGAGGACACAATCATTCTTAGTGACGCACCACAAGCCGAGCCGCCTTCACAATCACATGATGCAGCCATTCCACCACCACACCAAGAGGCTGCCGGACCTGCAATTGCCGGCAGCATCACCATAAGGGCTGACACAGACACGGACACACCAACGACCACCCAGCCGGACACGCACAAGTCTGCACAGTTGCTGCCACCGTTTTCAGCCACAAAACCACTCCCTGCCGGACCTGCCATTGCCGGCAGGGTTGACACACAAGTACAACATGCCAGACACAAGTCGGACACGCCGGATACGCCGGCAGAAGAGCCCGATACGCCACCTGAACCGGATACGCAGAATGCAGCCGGATCGGATACAAAGTGCAATGATCTTCTTTTTGATCTTCTTCTTGCCGACTTGAGTTGTTTTGGAGCACGATGAACACATGCAAAACACGGTGAAAAGTCTAGGCTATGGACTATAAACACAAAGCGCTACTTGGGAGGCAACCCAATTCGATCAAAGAAAAATGAAGGAGCCATCACCGAGAGTTTGCAATTTCCTAACCCTTCTCTTTATCTTTGATTTGTGATGCTATGTTGGTATATGTTAGTCGATTGCATGCTTAGGAAATTCATTGATATTATTTTGTGCTTACATTGAGGGCAATGTAATTTTCTAAGTGTGGGGTGGGATAACGTATTCCGTTTATGTTTTTGTGTGCTTAGTTAGAAAAGAAAATTTCAGAAAATTGTTCCACAAAAATAGTGTTTAAATTTGTTTGTTTTGAGTCTTAGGATGCCCCTAATATGTCAATGATGTTTTTCTCCTCTTTGCATACATAGATGATGGTTATGCATACAATTAAAATTGTGAGTTTCATGGATTTTGTGCATTGGTAGGAGCATGTAGGACTTGTTGATTAACGAAGCATGCATGTTTTAGCTAATTTGTTTCCATAATAACCTATGTGAGCTTTAGAGCCAATTTGCTTTCTTCTTGAGCGATAAAAAGATAAAACTCGATAGATTCGTAGGAAGCATGAAACCTCATAATTCTTTGCATATTCGATGACTATGTGCCATAGCTTTTTAATGAACTCTAGTATGCTAGAACTTACTCTTGGTGATTTTCGAAACGTTTATATCATAAAATACCTTGATTTTGAATGTGATTGAATAAAGATCTTTTAGGTTTACCACCAAAGCCAAATAAAACATGTGCCCTATTGGAGCCCGTCGTGGGACACCTTAGTAAACCCCTTTGAGCCTATGTTGAGCCTTTTCTTTCATCACCCTTAAACACTTTCCATGAGCTTAGTATAGTGATGCCTTTACCTTGTGTGTCGGCAAAGCTTGATTTTTGAAAGCGTTTTTTGCGTGAAGTGATGAAGAAGAACACGTGTGGGGTAGACTTAGCCATGAATTTATATGTATGCATGCCGTGCCTTAGAAATAGAAAAGAGAAGAAAAAAAATGCTCGGATCAAAAGAGAGAAAATGCCGAGAAAAAGAAAGAAAAATATGAGATTAAAGGGCACGGCATAGGCAATGGAAAAGAAAAATTTTGTGCATGGCTATTGTCTAGATTATTGTTGTAATATTTTATGGGAAGAAAAGAATGAAGTATGGGTCCAACAAAATGAAATTTGACCCTTTCGGCGAGAAGACATAAGGAGATTGAGATTTGCTAAAGGCCTTAGTGACGTTTTTGAGCCTCCTTATCCAAATTTCGAATACCTCTTAGCCTAGCCCCATTACAACCCTTTTATTGATCTTTTTCATGATTCTTAAGATGGTTAAATTTGATTGTGGAGATTATCTCAAGAGTAAGCATATGGTTTTGGTTCATTGGTGCATATAGTTGTCATATGAGGTTTTTCCATAAAAAAATTCACAAAGTGCTTTCGTTTCTTTGATATATGCAAGTCACTCTTTGTAATTCATTATCTTTCACTTGCATATACTTATGTGTGAATTACCATGCTTCGAGAGAAGAGAAGAGAGTATGCCTAGTGAGGAGGATTGGACTAGCTATACATGTCTACATGCTTACTTTTGCTCTTATATGTTATTGATGTCACATGTTCATGAAGCTTGGAATTTTCGTGCTTCGCATTCTCATGCATTAACTTGAAAGCTATGTGTACATACGAGCCTGAGATAAATTGTTAGGGGCAATAGTTTGTTTAGAGTCTAGTTTAATTTAGTTTGCTAAGGGACTAGCAACGGATAAGTGTGGGGTAGTTGATAGGAGCACAATGTGCGACGATATTATATGCTTATGCCCTCGTTTATGCTTTGTTTAACCCTTATTTGTCTAAGATTGAGTCATTATATAGTTTAGTGTTAATTTGGTAGAGTTTTGTGAAAAATGGTTAAGAATCCGAAAAATGACTAAGTTTGAGAAATCTGGAAAATAGTGTAAAATATGTCTTTTTCGCGATTTTGAGATGAGTAAAAGTATGATCTATCCTTGTCCGAATTCTATGAAATTTTATGTGCTTAATATTCATATGTTGAGGAATGCTGTGTAAATTTCAGATCAATCGGAGTTCGGGAAGTCACCCAAAAGTTGGCTGCAAAACGGCAGTCCGAGCATTTCAATCCAGGGACTTCCAGGATTTTCCTGGGACTTTGTCCCAACTTCGAAAAATCATTCCCGTCGACTCACAAGGAATTTGATCGAACTGTTTTATGGGGAGATGGCCATATGTGTCTAGTTTATCTGATACTTGGAATCGCATCAATCGGAGCTCCATGGAGGGAGATATGCTGGAATTACTGCAACAAGGTCAAATCTGCCGATTCCAAGAACCTACTGCCCCCTTTTTGTGTTTTCTGTTTTTGATGGACCAAATGGTGTAAAAAATGCATATGTGAAGATGGTCCAAGCTTTATGAAGGGAAGAGGAAGACACTAGGCCATGGCATTGAAGAAAAATTGAAGAAAGAAGTTCTCCTAGCTTGACTAGGAGAAGCTGCCGATTTGAGGCAGATCGGATGCAATATCAAGCTGCCGGCATTGTGGAGCATTTTTGGTGGATCAAAGCTTATCAATTGAAGTCCAAGACCATATAAGAAGTCCATGAAGATTTGAAGCCCAAGCCTTGAAGAAAAATTCAGAAAAGAAAACCTAATTGAACTAAGAAAGGAAGATTGCAAAACCTTATTTCACTAGGTTTTCTGAATTCCTTTTGGCTAAAGGGACTGCCGGCACCCCTCTCCTATATAAACCCTCATTTTTTTCTACAGAAAAGCTATCTCATCTCAAGCATATTACACTAGCCTAAAGCTCTACCAAGTCTTCCAAAACACCAACACCTAAATATCCTAGCCGAACCATCACCACCACAACCATATTGCCGAATCCCTTCCACCTTGGTTTCCTGCCGATTTCTGTTCTAGCCGAGCACCAAGGAGCAGCAGCCGAGCCACCTAGTCACCTTTTAGGAGTCTTCAAGGTTTCTAAAGTGTGATCCATTCCCCTATGGCTTTTGTATTTATTTATGTTTGGTTGTTTTGTACGAACTTGTTTCGATTCTTGGTTTTTCTTGAAACTTTGTATAAACCGAATATGTTGTGTTATGCATGGTTTTTCTGAATTTTAACTTGTGTGTTTTGTATGCATCGATAATTAGGGCAGTGGTATTTCGCATGTTTAAACTTGAAATTGGTTAGAACTAAGGTTAGGGCATTTAAACCAACACACTAGTTATGATTAGCATGTAATTCTAAGTGCTAGGTTTCATGTGATAGAGTAACACGGATAAGTCATACGTTGGAGTAGTTTGTTTTGTGTTGCTCACCTAGGTCTAACAACCTTAGAACTTGCAAGTTAAATAAGAAGAATAATGACAACCTTACTTGTTTGCTTGTCTTCGATTAAGACTCATATGCTTAAATGTTAAAACGTGTAAAACCGGATTAGCATCACCTTAGAAGTCATACGTTGGAGTAGTTTCTAAGAAATTAAGAAGTCTAACAATTGGAAAACCGTTGGAGGCTCTAGTTGTGTCGAAACTAATTTTGGTTTTGAACATGTTAAATACTTGTCTCTTACTTTCTTGCATGCAATTTGCCTTGTTGAAGAGTCTTTTATGTGAACTGTTTTGTGTGAGAGATGATGATCACTTGTATATAGTAGTCTATGATTTATTTTCTGTTTTTGTTGCCGAACCTAGTATAGGGCAGCATTGCTGCCGAACTCTTATACCCCCATATTTGTGATGTTTTTCTATATTTGTGAATATGTTTGTGTCTAACAATTTCATATCTCAGGTACCCTTAATCCCCGGCTTAGAACGATCCCTACTTGCTTATACTACTAACGATCTTTTGTAGGGTTTATTATTGTGTGCGAGCTTAGGCTCACATCATTAAACGTATAATTAGTGATCGAGTATAAGAAACAAGCTAAGGAAGAGTTATATATAGTTTATTTACTTGCAAGTGGTTTTTCATACTGCTCTTCATTCGAGGACCGAGAGTCAACGCCAACTATGACTCCCCATTTGTAGAAAAGGGCGATTATTGTTGTCCCTTTTGAGTCGGCGTCGAGTTCTGAGTTAGAAGATTGTGACCTGTACTCGAACTTCCTCACTATTTCTCCCTCATTACTGTCCCCTGCTGAGGAGAGTCTTGAAGTTGTGCAGCCCATGCTTCTGTAATTAAAACGTAAACGTCGTTTAGGGTTAATTACTTAATTACTTACGTACTTGTACATTGTAATTTATAAAACTATCAAGAAAATCCCTTTAAACTAAGTAATTGGCGTATACCTACGTAGATTTCAGCGGTTTATTCTAGCATGCACTACCATGCATTCAACCAACAATGATTATAGCATTAGAGAAACCACGTACGTCCTAGGAAGTACGAGCTAATATACGTAAAAGCTAGTTAGCATATATACAGGGACAAACAATTTGTATAGATGCATATATTATAACAGATGAATGGCTCGTGAGGAAGTACGCAAAAGCTAGCATTAGACACAAAAACAAGAGATCTTTTAAGACATTCTGCATAAAATTAGTAATCTTTTTACAAAAATACAATTATTACTACTTAATACTTTACGCTCATGAAAAACTACCGAAAAGAAAAATAATACTACGTACGTACTTAGCAACAAGAAGGAGGATGTGCGAAAATCTGACCAGCTGCTAAGATTAATATCACGGATGATAATGCTCGAACTCTCAGTTTTGAAGATCCCAGTGCTTTTATATATAGAGAACATTAACCCTTTAATCTAAAAGGAACAGGAAATAATAAATCGGGAAATAATCAAACTACCATAAACAAGAAATCATGCTGTCTTTATTAGTTAGGGTACGCAATATCACTTTAAGCTAGCCTAGCTATCTTAGGGAAACTAAAACACATTACATGTAACTTTGTCAATAATGCAGCATCGATTTTCCAATTTCCTGGAGACGACTATACTTTTATTGTAATCTGTAAGTTAGCAGGCTCTATATTAAGCCAACCATTATCACACTAATGACTGAAAATTTAAGGAAATCCGGGTTTTGTTTTTTGATGGTCCTAGCTATTCAGAATAGTGCTTCCCATGAGCAGTAACACATTTCGTATCATATTTGCTTTTTTTTTTTTCTTTTTTTTTTAACGATCATATACTTATTAATTTTTTTTTTTCTAATTGAAAGCTTTGATACAATTAATTGCTGTGCCCTAGCTAGTCTTTACCTAATAGTTAAACCCTAAAGTGCTGTGCCCTAGTCTTTTCCTAATATTATAGTTAAAACCCTAAAGGGCTGTGCCCGTCTTTTCTTAATGACAATGATTAATTTCCAAGATTCAAACCAAGAAACCTCACAACACAAGGAAGAAATAATAACGCACCGCGTCTATGAATCTCGCTATATCAACGACAGTGATACAACTTGTTCAATCTGGATTTCTATATTTGAAGAGTACTTCTCAGAGAAAGAGACTGCTTTTACATACAAATCGAACCAGCTATGAAATTTTGGATGATCAGCAACGAGGAGCCCCATAAGGCTCTTGGTATGCTTTTTGTTTCACGGTTCTTGAAGAAAATTGTCCGCTACTTTCTTGAACTGCTTCGACTGGTTCGAGGAGAAAAAAGTTTGTTTTGTTTTGTTTTTTTGTTTTTTTTGTCTTAACTTCTTATTTATTTACGTTCTTGTCTGAATGCAAAGAGCTAGTTTCAACCTAAATCCAACTCTCTCTTTCACAAATACAACAACAAAGCACCAGAAACAGGCTCTGCCGGTCAAGCTTCATGATCCCTGACAAGGAGAACTCGAGGAGATTCTCATCAATACTGGTATGCTTTGTTTTTTTTTCTTTAATACGAATTCATTTTCTTCTCAGAATCTTTTTTTTTGGATTCAATGGGAGATGTTTGAAATTATCCTGGCCTCCCGAAAAAGAATTGCTTTTCTGTGTGTGATGTGAATATAGTTCTTTGTTACGTTTTAATAGTACTACAAGACTATTATCTTGGGGTACTATTTTTTTCTCCAACGCGCCTCACGCGCCTTCTCTAAAAATCCCTTCCCGCGATTGTGCTCAGACTGTAGTTGTTCATTTCTTCTCAGCTCCGTTTCGGATCTCCCCTCATTTTCCTTGCTGTGAGTGGTGGCGAACCCAGTCTTCACGTTCTCCGCCCTTCCTCTTGGAGGTGGCGGAGTTAACAAATTTCCCATGTTGCAACGAAAGCGTACTAAGAATGGTGGTGACGTCACTTCTGATATTGTAGCCCTTCGACTTGAGGAGCTGGATTCTTCAGTTCAGGCTCCTTTGCAGCCTACTGAAGAGCTCAGTTATGCAAGTATGCTCAAGAATCCAACAGATCGTTTTAGTAAAACCATGGTGGATGACTTTGAATTTTCATCTGAGGACTGCTCTTATTCTCAGGGTAAACATGGCCTGAATGTTTGCTTCTCTGAGAAGGTCCATAACAAGCTTGACTATGATTGGAGATATGCTGTTGTGGTCAAGCTCATGGGTAAACCTAATTCCACCAACACTTTCGATTTCATGCTTAGAGGTTTGAGAAGGAAATGGCAAGTAAAGGGTGGATGGAAACTCATTGATTTACCTAATGACTTCTTCATTGTGAAGTTTAATCTCGAAGAAGACATGAATCATGCTCTATGTGATGGTCCTTGGATTCTTGCTGGCCAAACTCTCACTGTTAGGAAATGGTTTCCTGAATTCAACCCTGTAACTGAGGTGATTGGCAAGATGGCGCTCTGGGTTAGAAGTTGTGGCCTCCCTGTCAAGTACTTTAGAGACTTTGCTATACCTAAAATTGGACAGATCATTGGTGATGTAGTGAAGGTGGATCCTATCACATTGGGTCAAGCTAGAGGGAAATTTGCAAGAGTGTGCATTGAAGTCGACTTGAATAAACCTCTAAAGCCTTTTGTTGAAGTAGAATCTGTGCCCTACAATGTTGTGTATGAAGGCATTTCTCTAATTTGTTTTGAATGTGGCTGCTATGGTCATGCTAAGGATAAATGCCCTTATATTGTTCATGCTAATGATGTTGTTTCTGAGATGAATGAACCTGCTGCAACCAGTGGTGTTGCAGTGAGTTGTGAGGAAAGAAATGTAATGGATGAAGGATTTGATAATTCTATGGTTATCAAGGAAGATATGGGGTCTTGGATGCTTATGAACTACAGGAATAAGAAGAAGGTCTCTGATGCTTCTAACTTGAAGAAAGGTGGTGTTATGGGGTCTAGATTCTCAGTTTTGCATGATGAGCCTTCTGAGGTTTTTACTGATGCTGCAACTGAGAATGTGGGTTCTACTGTGAAACAATCTCCTGTTATTGTTAAACTGTGGAACAGCCTACAGGAGAAGCAGAAGAAATCTTCACAGACCAATACTACCATTGTGACCAATTCAGCTTCTGCTTCTACTATAGTTGCTTCTAGAACTGTTCCCAAGGTGAGCAAGCCGAGATTGATGGATTCTAATCATGGTGATAGACCTCCTCTTATGGATTTGTCTAATGCTAATCCCAAATCTTCTACTAATAGTAATTACAAAACTGCCAGGAAACCCAGAGCTGGTTCCAATACTGCTGCTAAACATCCTTCTCCTGCCTCTAAAAAGCTTCCTTTTGATTATACAGGAGAACTTTTTAGTACTGGTATTGCAGGTCTGTTTGGTCATTGTCCTCCTGAGCCTGATATGGGAATGGGGGCGAGTACTTCAACAGAACAGGAATCTGATGTGCTTGTTGAGAAATTTTTTGTTGAAAATAGCAATTTGGCTAGTGATGTTGACCTCTTTCTCTCTCCTGAGAATGAGATGGTTAATGAGTAATTGGACTTTGCTCCTTCCCTCTCTACTGTTTAGATGGATAATATTCTTTTTTGGAATGCTAGAGGTGCTGGTAGTGAAAAATTCAGGTATGCTATTCAAGACCTGGTTAAAATGCACAATGTGGATGTTTTAATTATATGTGAGCCTAGAATCCAGTTTAACAACGCTAAGAAGTATCTTCTTGCTCTTGGTTACACTGATTTTGAAATAAGTGAAGCTGCTGGTTATGCTGGTGGTTTGTGGTTGCTTTGGAATAGGAACAAACTTAGCATTAAACCTATTAATGCTAACTTTCAGTCTGTTTATGTGGAAGTCTCTGGTACTGGCTCAACTCCTTGGCTTTTATCTGCTGTCTATGCTAGTCCCTGCAACTCTGCAAGAGCTAGCTTATGGAGCTACTTAGAGTCTGTTCAACAGTCTGTTAATCTCCCTTGGCTGATTTTGGGGGATTTCAATGAGTTAGCTTTCCTATTCGGATAAAATTGGAGGCTCTAAGCATTTTAGATTTGGAGGTATGAAAGACTGGGTTGGTAGGAATGGCTTAGTTGATATGGGGTATCAAGGAGCTGATTATACTTGGTCTAACAGTCTTATTAAAGAGAGACTGGACAGAAGCTTTTGTGACAGTGATTGGAGAATTTCCTTTCCTAATGCTTGTGTTGTTCACTTAGCTAGGATGAGATCTGATCATTGTCCTATCTTGATCAGACTCCATCCTAGCTTTAGAAGGCCTAGAAGTAGTTCCCCTTTCAGGTTTCAGGCCATGTGGATGAATCATGACAGTTATCCTGATTTGATTGCTGATTTTTGGCAAACTCATGAAGGGGACATTCTGGACAAATCTGGTAGGTTGGCAACCTCCCTCTGTGATTGGAATAGAAATGTTTTTGGCAACATTTTTCAAATGAAAAAGTCTCTGAATGCTAGAATCTGTGGAATCCAAAGATGTTTGGGGAGGGGCAGTAACAGATTTATGCATGAGTTAGAAAAGAAGCTGATTTCTGAGTATGAGAATGTTAGAGATGCTGAAGCTATGTTTTGGAAGCAAAAATCAAGAGATAAATGGCTGAGTGAAGGAGATAGGAATACTAAATTTTTCCATCTTACAACAATTATCAGAAGAAGGAGGAACAAAATTGATGGCTTGTTTGATGCTAATGGGACTTGGACTGAGAATATGAGCAGCATGCATACTATTGCTGTTGACTTTTTTAAAAACCTTTTTACTGTTGATACTGTGCAGGATTCTGGTTTTGACTTGCCTTCACTTTTTCCTGATATTCCTGATACTGATTTTGCAAGAATGAATAGGTCTATCTCTGTGGATGATATCCATGATGCTCTTTCAAGAATTGGCAAATTTAAAGCCCCTGGTGTGGATGGTTTTCCAGCTCTCTTTTTTCAGCAGCATTGGAATATTTGTGCTCCTGATATTACTGCTACTGTTAATTCAGCCTTTGCAACTGGAAGCATTCCTTCTGGTCTTAACCACACTTTAATTACTCTGATTCCTAAAACCTCTAACCCTCAACATATGCACCTTTTCAGGCCTATCAGTTTATGCTGCACTATTTATAAAGTCATCTCTAAGATTATTGTGGACAGAATTAGACCTATGCTTAGAAAGTGGATCAGTCCTAATCAAGTTAGCTTTGTACCGAGAAGACACATTTCTGATAATGTCATGATTGGCCAGGAAATCTTGCATAAGTGTAAGAATTCTAAAGGGGCTAAGGGATTTATGGCTTGGAAGGTTGATCTCTCTAAAGCCTATGATAAGCTCAGTTGGAGCTTTATTGAAAAAGTTCTTACTGAAATTAAGCTTCCTGCTAATTTTATCAAGATCATCATGAGCTGTATCTCTTCCCCTAGCTTCCAGATCATCATCAATGGTGAGCTTTCTGAATCTTTCACTGGTAGTAGAGGTATAAGGCAAGGAGATCCCCTTTCTCCTTATCTCTTTGTTTTATGCATGGAAAAATTATCTCATATTATCCACTATTGTACTGATATGAAAATCTGGAAGCCGATTCAATCCTCTCAGTCAGGGCCTCTTGTTTCTCATCTGTTCTTTGCTGATGATCTTATCCTTTTCTCTGAATCTAGTGTTCAACAAGCTTATGTTATGAAAGACTGCATGGATATTTTCTGCAATGCTTCTGGTCAATCTGTTAGTTTTGAGAAATCCATGATTTACTGTTCTCCTAATGTTAGCTCCTCCCTTGTTAAGGAGATTAGTACTATATGTAGTTCCCCTTTAACTGCTGATCTTGGATTTTATCTGGGAATGCCTCTCATTCATTCAAGAGTAACTACTTCAACTTATGCAGGGTTTGTTGATAAAGTCCAGTCTAGACTTGCTAGTTGGAAGAGTAAGACTCTGAATATGGCAGGAAGGCTCACTCTTGTCCAATCTGTTTCTTCCTCCATTCCTATCTATGCAATGCAAACAGCTAAGCTCCCTATTCATATTTGTGAAAATTTGGATAAGCTTAATAGAAATTTTCTGTGGGGTGATTCTGTGAATAAAAAGAAGATCCATCTGTCCAATTGGGACTTGGTTTGTAGACCAAAAAGCTCTGGTGGTTTGGGAGTTAAAAAAGTTGTTGACATGAATAGGGCCATGCTTGCTAAAGCTAGTTGGAGAATTATGCAGAATGATAATGGTCTCTGGAATAAAATCTACCAGAAAAAGTACCTCCAAAGTGGGTCTCTAATCATGGAAAATTACAAAAAAACCTCCTAATTGCTCCAGTACTTGGACTGGGATAGTGTTTGGTGCTTCCTTGCTGAAGAAAGGTTTGAGATGGAGGGTTGGGGATGGCTCCACTATCAAGTTCTGGACTGACAATTGGTCTCAGATAGGTATTTTACAGAACCTTGCCTTGAGAAGTGACCATATTGATCTGTCTGCTAAAGTCAAAGACTTTTGGAATGATAGATTATGGAATATGAACTTGCTTTCCAATGTGCTCCCTGTTGATATTGTTAATGCAATCATTACCATACCCATTGCTAATCATGATATCCAGGATACTCTTATATGGGGTGGTACCTCTACTGGAATTTTTTCAGTTAAGTCTGCTTATAAGTTGCTTTGTGATGAGAATCATTTTCAGAATTACAGATGGCCTAAACTCTGGACCATGCATATTCCCCCTAAACTGAAGATTTTTATGTGGACCTTTGTTTCTAGTAAAATTCTTACAAATGTTCAGAGAGTAAGAAGGAATATTTCTGCCGATTCTTCCTGCCATCACTGCAATGGCGTGCCTGAGACCATGCTGCATCTCTTTAGGGATTGTCCTCAAGCTAAAATGGTTTGGAACTCCTGTAACATCCCCACAAACATGGATGCTACCTTTGTGCTGGACTGGGATGGCTGGCTCTATGCTAATATGATGCAGACCAGATGCTACATCAACAATATGGATTGGAATGTATTCTTTGCTTTCAGTTGTTGGTTTATCTGGAAATGGAGATGCAGATGTATCTTTGACATGGACTTTCAATATCCTTATAATCCTGCTGAGGTAATTTTTAGATATGTTGCTGAGTGGAATAAGGCTATGGCCAGGTCTAAAGCCCATCCTCTTAGGCATGCTGAATCTTTGTCTTGGATTAAGCCTATCTCTGGTTTCTTCAAATTGAATGTTGATGGCTCGATCTAGAACAAGAAATGGTAATATTGGGGCAGGAGGTGTTATTAGGGATGATGCTGGCTCCTGGTGTGGAGGCTTCATGGCCAATATTGGGACCGGTGAGGTCCTTCAAGCTGAAGCCTGGGCCTTGTACTATGGTTTGCAGCTGGCTACTAATCTTCACATCACTAAAATCCTAATTGAATCTGACTCTAGCACTTTGATCAACCTCCTGGAAAGTGACTGCTGTGATTTGCACCCTCTTGGTACCATCCTTCATAACTGCAAAGACATGATGCATGAGTTTGAGCATGCTCAGCTGCAGCATATCCACAGGGAAAGAAACATGGTTGCAGACCTTTTGGCCAAGAACAGTACTCTTCATGCAATTGGTGTCTGCACCTTTACTGAACCTCCTATTTTTGCTACTGAGGCTATGTTGGATGATATTGTTGGAATTGCTAGAGTTAGGCTTGTAAATACCAGCATGGCTGGTTAAGCTCTCTGTTTGTTTTTTCTTTGGGCGTTTTTGCCCCTTCTCTAATCAAAAAAAAAAAAATAGTACTACAAGACTGCCAGATTATAATCTTACATAAGTGGATGTCGATCACTAGCTAGCTAGTTTTTACTCGTAAGATTAGTTTTCGTGAGTTTAAATGTTGAACACACTTAGCCTGTTCTCAGCTATCCTCTCTTGGAGTGAATATTTATACCAATTCTTCCGGATCAATTTCTAATTGATCCCCATCTTATTAGCTGGTGCATCATGCATGTATGATTTCTTTTTGTCACAGTAATACTGATTTTTCGGTGTATCATTATCAAACCTTTTATTGTAGTATTAACTTAACAATGGAAGTGCAAACAGGTAGCATGGTAGAAGAGCAAGACCCTTCTGATGAGAGGCATTGTAGGATTTGCGATACCAGCGGTGATCACAGTACTGAAACGTGCCCTGAAAGATCCAAGGCATATGTAGTGCTTTGTGGTATTTGTGATGATGGCCCGTGCGAAAATGAGGCTGAGCACAAGGAAGAACATTACGAAGAATTTTGTTGTTATATTTATGATAAGGTTGGTCAGCACCTGACTGAAAATTGCTCCGGCAACGAATGCGACTTTGATCCTCCCAACGGCTGGGACCTTACAGAGAATAGACAGAAAGATATGTTCCCTCCGTTATAGGCCATCAATCAGTGCCGATATCAGCTTAGCTTATAATCCTCATACTTCTAAATTAATATTATAACATAGCTAGATTGACTTAATTATATGATCTAGTATTCTTTCCTCTCAAAAAATGATCTAGTATTCTTGCGCCTTCAGTTTCAAATCGAGTTTGTTGCCTGTTAATTGACTTAATTGTAGAGATAATTACCACTTAGTACTAATTTTTTTGGTTACTCATTGTCCATTCCAATAAATTAACACTCCAAAAGATTATTGATTCTAAAAGAGGTTACTCTGGTTAGACAATCAAAAAAGCGATAAAGAGGTAATCAAAATTACTCCATAGCTCATTGAATAAAATTTCCAAAGTTTATTCACAACACTATAGGCAATGAGCACTACAAGAAAAAATACCTTAGTCGACGAAAATTTTCGTCACCTAAAAGAGGTTTTCGTCGCCTAAAATATTTGGTGAAGCAAAATTTGTCGCCTAAGTTTCGTCGTCTAAAGATTGTGGTCTAAGTCAATTGGCGACGAAATAATACTATTTCGTCGACTAAGATAACACTTAGACGACGAAATAATTTCGTCGTCTAAACTTTTTAGTGAGGACAAAAATATCTTGGTGGACGAATTTTTTCGTCGGCTGCATGCCAACTTAGTCGACGAACTTGTATCTTTTGTCGACTAAGAAACTTACTTAGTCGACGAACTGGATTTTTCGTCGCCTAAGAATCCTACTTAGCCGACGAAACCATTTTCATTCGTCGACTGAGAAACATACTTAGTCGACGAAAAAATATGTTTCATCGACTAAGTAAGTTTCGTAGTCGACGAAAAAAACCTGTTCGTCGACTAAGGAAGATTCTAATTACAATATTCACAATGGCTGGCGAATGTTGTTCCTGTCAAGAAAAAGAATGGCAAAATCAGAGTCTGTGTTGATTATAGAGATCTTAATGCTGCATCACCAAAGGATATTTACCCTATGTCTATCGCAGACATGTTAGTTGATGCAGTGGCATGACACGAGATGTTGTCGTTCATGGATGGAACGGCTGGCTATCATCAAATACCAATTTATGAGCCCGACATCCCAAAGACTGCTTTTCGCTGTCCTGGTTTTACAGGGGCCTTTGAGTATCTCAGCATGCCATTTGGCCTAACCAATGCAGGGGCAACATATCAACGTGCTATGAATCTAATATTCCATGACATCCTCGGGGGTGTTTTGGAAGTATACATTGATGATGTGGTGGTAAAATCGAAACAGAAGAAGGACCACACTAATCACCTTCGCGATGTATTCACCAGAATGAGAAAGCATCAACTCAGAATGAATCCAGCAAAATGTGTGTTTGGGGTTCGTGCAGGAGATTTCCTGGGGTTTGTGGTGCATGAACGGGGCATTGAGGTGTCTGGAGATAAGGAACAAGCCGTGTTGGAAGCTCCAACACCTAGGAACAAGAAGGAGCTTCAGAGTTTATTGGGCAAGATTAATTTCATCAGAAGGTTCATTTCCAACTCAGCTGGAAAGATTGCTCCTTTTTCCTCTCTCTTGAAACTCAAGGACGGGGAAAGTTTCAAATGGGGCCCTGAACATCAGGCTGCATTTGATAAAATCAAGGAATGTCTGGCAAGCCCTCCAGTGTTGCGGCCTCCTCAACCAGGGATCCCACTTAAATTATATATTTCTGCCTCTAACAGCTCTATTGTAGGATTGTTAGCTAAGGATGAAACAACTAGTGAGGGAAATAAAATCGAATATGCGGTTTACTACCTTAGTAGGACGTTGTTGGATGCAGAAACGCGGTACTCACCGATTGAAAGGTTATGTTTAGCATTGTACTTTGCCGGTATCAAACTTCGTCATTACATGCTTTCTTTTACCACTATTGTGGTGGCTCAGACTGATTTGGTGAAGTATATGCTTACTAAACCTATTTTAAGAGGTAGGGTTGGCAAATAGATTTTGGCCCTATCTGAGTTTTCTTTACAATATGCTCCTTTTAAGGCCATGACTGGACATGCAATTGCTGATTTCTTACTCCATCACCCGCTTGAAGAAGAGATTCCAGAACAAAGTTGGTATGTGAACATGATCCGGACTCAACCCTGGATACCACTACCAGAAAAGGCCTTATAGCCGACGAGGCCATCTCGTCGGCCGTTACCATTAATTCGTCGGCTATAGTCATAGCCGACGAAGTATCGTCGGCTATAGTCTCGTCGGGATAGCTCCGTCGGCTATACTATAGCCGACGACACGAGGCGTAAGTCGTCGGCTTATAAACCGCGGGGTATAGCCGACGAATAAAGCGTCGTCGGCTATACTTCGAACATTGCCGACGACAAGATCGTCGGCTTCAACAATTACGTAATTGCCCCTAAACCGAAGTATAGCCGACGACACTATCGTCGGCTATACGTCCAATATAGCCGACGACACTATCGTCGGCCATAACAATCGCCGGTACCAGGAACGGCTTTTTTTTTTGCCTGAAGCCGGGAGGGTATAGCCGACGACATATGGTAAACATCGTCGGCTATAGCCCTTATAGCCGACGAAATATTGCCAATATCGTCGGCTATAGCCCTTATAGCCGACGAAATAATGACAATATCGTCGGCTATAACCCCTAAATATTTAAAAAAAATTAAAAATTTAACTCGGGCCCAATTTCACTTCGTCTTCGGTTTGGCTGCAGAAAATGCACAAACAAACATCCAAATATCCAACAAATATCCACATCAATCCATCCCTAATATCCTACATACTGTACAAATTAACCCACTATCTACTCATCATCACCCCCTAAACGCGTAGCGTCGTCGACCGGATCGTTCGAGTTCCGGTGGCTATGGCTGTCCTGATCGGCTGGCGTACTCCGATGCCGGGGGGGGAGTGGGGACGACGAACTGGGGCATCTGTGGCGGAGGCGGGGGCTGGAGTCCAGCCTGCTGGGCCTCCCAAGACTGCTGCATCCATCGGTACATCTCCGCCACAGATGCGTCTCTGGCCTGCTGCGCCGAAGCCTCCACGGCCCTCGCCAACTCCGCCTGCTGGAGCGCCTCCACCGCCCTCGCCAACTCCGCCTGAGTCCTCTGCAGCTGCGTCTGCAAGTCTCCTCTCGTCGAAGCCGCACGCTGCGTGCTGGGATTGGCCGGCGTGTACTTGAGAACCCCATCTCCCGCCGCGCCTAGGCCTCTCTGGTAGAAGTAGTTGTTCCCCGTCCCTACCGCCGCGTGCATGATCTGAGAGGCCAAGCGCGGCTCAAGGGTGTCGATCGTGGAGGCAAACTCCGCGATCGCCTCGTCGGACGCCCCGTCTCCCAGGGTGTCTCGCGCGATCCCGAAGGTGATCGCGTCGGTCTCCGCATCGATTTCCGCCTAATTGACAAGAAAATATAATAAACGAATTAAAAAATATATATATAAATTAATTTAATGAAACACTTTTATTGAAGATGGGCGAATACTTACCACTTGGTCGGGACGCCCCGGATACATCTGCGCATGAATCCACGACAACGGCCTCAGCGGTCGGTCCCTCCTCGCCATCTCTGCCCACTGCCTCCAGGAGCGGGCGCCGCCGTGGTGGGGGTGCTCGTTCCTCCTGCGGTTGTCGCTGTTCGTCCGCGAGATTTTCTGTATTATAAGAACGAACATATAAACGCAAATATAAATTAGTAACTAAATTAAAATATTACGAACTAACCAAAAAAAAATTATTAACTAATTTAGTTACTAACTAATTTAATTTAATTAGTAACTACTTAACTAACTAATTTAATTTAGTAACTAACTAACTTACTAACTACCTAATTTAATTTAATTTAATTTAATTTAGTAACGAACTAACTAACTACGTAACTAACCAACTAACTTAATTTAATAACTAATAACTAACTAACTAACTAATTAATTTAATTAAGTAACTACATAATTTAATTATTAAATAACATTAAAAAGTTATATACTAGCAGGCTAAATTTTCTTACCGAGACCCTGTCGCTCCCGAAGTAGGCTACCAGCCATAGCCACTCGTACTCCCTGTACCGGAACTCGTGGGGGGTTGCACCTCGCCCCAAGCGCTGCTCCACATGGTACGTCCTGTAGTGCGTGGACAGCTCGTTCTTCCACTCGGAGTACCTATATTAACAAAACACAACTGTTAGATATATTCGTACACTGCCAATAAATATATTTATACAAAAAAAAGCAAAACACATAACCTGTTCTTCAGCTGCTCGTCTCTCCACCAGTCCAAGGTAGGATGGACTCTAAACCATTGCTGCAATATTATAAATTAATTAGAAAATATTTTTATATAGTTATAAGGACTGAATTCATAAATATTTATTTTCTATAATAAAAATCATATTTAACTCACCGACAGTGCATTGTACACTCGCGCCTTGATCTCATCGGGCACAGAGCCCCAGTCGGGCCACAACAGTGGGACCCTGTCCCGCACGAGCATGCCCGTCGCGTTGATGTACTTGGTGGTGGTGTCTCTCCGCTCAATCGGGCGTCCATCCTCACCGGGACCGGGCAGGATCTCTCTGATCCCACCGGCCAGCTCCCTCTCCAGGGTCGACATGTTCGCTGGCCCTCTAGTCCGTCTCGTCCCCGCGGGTTTATTGACGAGGACGCCTGTTTCATAATTAAAATGAATACATAGTTAAATAATTATTTAAACTAACTAATTAAATAATTAATTAAACAATCTAAATAATTAATTAAACTAACCAATTACCTGCGTCGTTGTACTGCTTGTCCTTCTCACGAACGGCCCACAGGCCGCGGCAGTCCTCTGAGTCGAAAGGACTGTAGAAGTAGGCCTCCTCCCAGGGAATCTCGTGGGGCCGGTCGTGCCTCCAAATCTGCCTCCCCCTGGCGTCGTACTCAGGGATGGCAGGGAGGAACTGGACCATGTACATCCCCGATGGCGGAGACATACGGGGCGTGGACCCTGAGGGGCCTGCTCCCTCTGACGGTGGGCCCCGTAGCTGTGGACGCTGTCGCTGTGGGGGGACAGGGAGCATCTCTGGAGGGTCCAGATCGGCGCGCGGTGGGGTCGGCTGCCGATCCTGGAACAGTGCTGAAGTGCACTGGGGTCTGGTGGCTCTGCGTCCTCCTCCGACACTCGAGTCAGGGCCCGCTCCCGTCGACTCATACGAGGAGCCCCCACGTGGATCGCTCGGAGTCAATCCCATCAACGTCTCCTCTCGTCGACTCATAGGCCGGCCTAGGCCCCGACGACCGCTGGATCCGCTCCCCCCACGGCTGGATCCTGCCTGAGCGTCGGGGTCGCTCTCGGTCCGTCTGCCAAGCCATCGGTCTACAAAGCGCCGGTTTCCTGCACAACTAGTATATAAATTCCATAAATTGCACAAAAATTCCACAAAAAAATTAAAAACTTCATTCAATGTATATATACCTAATTATATATATACGTACCTAAATATATTTATACCTAATTATATATATATACACCTAATTATATATATACATAACTATATTTATACCTAATTATATATATATATATATATATATATATATATATTCCGAAAAATATATATATATATATATATCGTCCTACAAATTAAAAAAAATATTTATACCTAATTATATATAAATTAGTATATAAATTAGTATACTAGTATATAAATTCAACAAAATTCCACAATTACTATATAAAAACCGTAAATTTAACAAAAAATCCACAAAATTAGTATATAAATTCCACAAAATTAACAAATTTAACAAAAAATCCACACAATTCCATAAATTTCACAAAAACCCTAAATTCCACAAAAAATTCACAAAAACCCTAAAATTCACAAAATTCGACAAAATTAATAAAAACCCTAAATGAGGCTCGATCGGGACTACCTGACATGGTGGTGCAGTCTGGACGAGGACCGGTGGTGCGGTGCGGCGGCGACGGCGGCAGGGGCGGCGGCGGCAGCGGGTTTCGGGTCGGCTAGGGGCGGCTGCAGCAGGGGCAGGGGCGGGTAGGGGCGGCTGCGGCAGGGGCGGCTCGGGGCGGCGGCGGCAGGGGGTTTCGGGTCGGGGAGGGGTCGGGCAGGACGGGGAGGAGGCGGGGAGGGGGAGGGTCGGTCGGCGTCGGGGAGGGGCGGTGGTGGTCGGTCGGCGTCGGGGAGGGGCGGGCGGCTGCAGCAGGTGGGGATTTAGGGATTTAGGGTTAGCAGAAAATGAGGGAGGCGCGCTCTGTTTCGGTTTAAATCGAAGGACTATAGCCGACGATGTAATTTTAATTCGTCGGCTATAGTGATAGCCGACGAAATTCGTCGGCTATACTCTTACGGGCCGGGCAAAAATCCGGGCCGGGCCGAAGTTGGGCTTCGCGGGCCGGTTATAGCCGACGAATTTAGGCATATCGTCGGCTATAATATGCATATCGTCGGCTATAATATGAATCTCGTCGGCTATACTTTACGCTCTCAGCAGCCATCAGATCTCGCCCATCCAACGGCGGACAATGAAACGGCGCGGATCGCAAGAGTTTAGCAGACGAGGTTAAGTATTTCGTCGGCTATACCCTGGTCAACTTTTGGTCAAACCTCTAAACGCTTTACAACGGCAATTGACCCATCTAAATGACGTTTTTTGGCCTGACCTTCAACAGAGAATAGTTTCAAATCGATGGGACGCAACTAACCGTATAAAAATTTTCCTCCAAATATTTATCAACCGTCAGGCTACCCATAGGAAAACGGAAGTAAAAAACACCTAACCGCAACATTCGGCACACAGATTTTGTCGGAATCTTCCCATTTTTCAACCGTAGTCGTATTTCAATATTTCGGTCGTATCTTATTTCACGACACTTTTGCATTTGAACGGTCTACGTATGGTAACTATTTGAAACTATACATTCACTTAAACACTTAGTAAACAAGTTAAGGAACATTAGTGCATATGTTCCGATTTCGAATCTAAAAGTTTGGAAAATCTATTCCAACCGTCAGATATCACCGTTAAGATGAAATACATGTATGAAAAAAAATCCAACTACATCTGACAACGTTAAAGGCTCGATCGGTACGGTCAAACTGCAAAGTCAAACCTCTAAACGCTTTAAAACGGAAATTGGCCCGTCTAAATGACGTTTTTTGGCCTGACCTTCAACAGAGAATAGTTTCAGATCGATGAGACGCAACTAATCGTATAAAAATTTTCCTCAAAATATTTACCGAACGTCAGGCTACCCATAGGAAAACGGAAGTAAAAAACAGCTAACCGCAACATTCGGGACACAGATTTTGTCGGAATCTTCCCATTTTTCAACCGTAGACGTATTTCAATATTTCGGTAATATCTTATTTCACGACACTTTTGCATTTGAAGCGTCTACGTATAGCAACTATTTGAAACTATACATTCACTTAAACACTTAGTAAACAAGTTAAGGAACATTAGTGCATATGTTCCGATTTCGAATCTAAAAGTTTGGAAAATCTATTCCAACCGTCAGATATCACCGTTAAGATGAAATACATGTATGAAAAAAAATCCAACTACATCTGACAACGTTAAAGGCTCGATCGGTACGGTCAAACTGCAAAGTCAAACCTCTAAACGCTTTAAAACGGAAATTGGCCCGTCTAAATGACGTTTTTTGGCCTGACCTTCAACAGAGAATAGTTTCAGATCGATGAGACGCAACTAATCGTATAAAAATTTTCCTCAAAATATTTACCGAACGTCAGGCTACCCATAGGAAAACGGAAGTAAAAAACAGCTAACCGCAACATTCGGGACACAGATTTTGTCGGAATCTTCCCATTTTTCAACCGTAGACGTATTTCAATATTTCTTTCGTATCTTATTTCACGACACTTTTGCATTTGAACGGTCTACGTATGGTTTCGGTCAATATACTTGAGTTCCCTGATGCAGAAGGTCGATTTGATATAAGAGTTATAGCCGACGAATACCCTCCTCGTCGGCTATAACCAAAAACTTTTCGTCGGCTATAACTATTATAGCCGACGAATACCATTCTCGTCGGCTATAACCAAAAACGTTTCGTCGGCTATAGTTATAGCCGACGAGTTGTCGGCAGTCGTCGGCTATAATATTATAGCCGACGATGTGGCCGACGAAATAGTAATTCGTCGGCTATAAGGGGTTATAGCCGATGAGATACTATTTCGTCGGCCGTTTTTTCCCATATCGTCGGCTATAACCCATTTTCTGGTAGTGATACTATACTTTGATGGCAGTAGTACTGACACCTTGGCGGGTGCAGGTATCTGTATCCAAGGCCCAACTGGGGCCAAACACTCATATTCTTTCCAATTAGAGTGGACTTGCACCAACAACCAAGCAGAATATGAGGCGCTAATTATTGGTTTATAATTATTGCTGGACATGGATGCTAAGGAGATTGAAGTTTATGGTGATTCTTTATTAATCATCAACCAGCTCACTGGAGTATACAAATGCCTTTCTTTCCATTTATTACATTATTGGGAACGAGCATCATAATTACTTGAACAATTTGCTGATGTGGTGCTTGATTATGTCCCTCTCGAGCAGAACTTTGCTGCTAACGAATTAGCACAATTGACAACAGGTGTTAGCTTGGAAAGTGGCGTTAAGGAAAGAATCTTGAAGGTGGAGCGGAGAACTTTACCATCTTTTGTCGTTCGACAAGAACAACGAGATGAATGGTTGGTGGCTACAGTCGAGCCAATTGATACAGATTGGCGGCTACCGATCATCCAGTATTTACAAAACCCTTCTGCACCGTCAGAAAGACGGATCAGGTACTTTGCCACCAATTATTTACTTATGAGTGATGACCTACTTCGCAAAGGTGAAGATGGGGTTGACCTTCAGTGTGTCTATGGAACGGAAGCCAAAAGGCTCATGCGAGAGGTACACCTTGGCGTTTGTGGTTCGCATCAGAGCGGACCAAAGATGAGGTGGCTCATTCGTAGATATGGATATTATTGGTCATCTATTCTTAAAGACTGTATCAGTTTTGCACAGGGTTGCATTGATTGTCAAGTTCATGGGCCAGTTCAACGAATTTCCAATATACCCATGCAACCTATTATCAAGCCTTGGCCCGCCAGAGGCTGGGCGTTGGATTTTGTTGGCGAAATACACCCCAATTTGTCACTCCAACATAAGTATTTGTTAATTGGTACAGATTTCTTTACTAAATGGGTTGAAACAGTGCCTGTCCGGAATTGTGACGCCGCTACAGTTATCTCATTTATATTCTAGAATATCATTTGCAGATATGGTATTCCTGAATGTATAATGGCGGACAGGGGGGCAGCTCTTATGGCAGAGAAGACTCAAGAATTTTTGCAAGGATATGGTATTCAATTTCTCTATTCTTCCCCATACTATGCTCAATCCAATGGCCAGGCAGAAGCCAGTAACAAGGTAATTATCTCCATTCTCAAGCGGATGCTTGAAGACAACCCAAGGACTTGGCATACTGAACTGGATAATACTTTATGGGCATACCGAACGTCCAAAAGAACTCCTACAGGGACTACGCCATATGTTTTGATGTATGGCCATGATGCGGTCTTACCCTTGGAAATTAATGTACAATCCCTTCGAGTTAGAGAGCAGCATCAACTGATTGGTGATGATTATGTTCAGGCCATGTTTCAAGAACATGAAGACCTCGATGTTAGGCGAGTAGAAGCTCTAGAGAATATAATCATGGAAAAGAAGAAGGTTGCAAGAGCTTATGATAAACGGACTAGGGACAAGTCTTATGGCGAAGGCGATTTAGTCTGGAAAGTAGAACTTCCCTTTGGCCAGCGCGACACAGGACGTGGTAAGTGGTCTCCCAAATGGGAGGGTCCCTTTGTCATTAACCGGATTATTGGCAAGGGTGCTTATCAACTCAGCTACATTGAAGGCGACGTGCACAAGAACCCCATTAATGACCGTTATCTCAAGAAATATTTTCCAAGTGTTTGGGAGTATGAGGACCCGCTAGCCATGGTTGAGCTTGGGGGGACATCCTTCTTCTTAACATCGCTCGCCTGGGGGGGCAACCCTTTGAATCACATACTTAGTTTCCTTGGCTCCGCTTCTGTTCCATACTCGCCTCCGCCAAGCTAAACTAGGGGGGCAACATAGGGCAATATCAGACAACTTGCGCTTACATCCGCGAGAGCTGGTTCCCCAAATTTTTGAAGTTTTTTACAATGAATCTGCTAGAGGTTCATTAAAAGATTTAGTAACTTTCAATTTAAAATTGAGATCAATGTATGTGGTCCTCAATCTCATAGTTAGTACAGGGAAGACAATACATATGTTTTTTCTGAAATTTATTCATTCAATGACTTTGCGGTCAAAGTTTTTACAACGTATAGAAGTTACAAATACAAAGAGCTACTAACTAGCTCTGAAACCATGTCTATACTAAAGGACTTTGATCTACCACGAGAAAGGTTTACATTCTTGTTTTGGTCTTTGTTTCAAATTCCACGAACAAAAGGGTGGGCTTGAGGCAAGTCCATCCCCTCGATTTGTCTACGAGGGACTTCCTTTCTCGGTTATCTCGCTCCTTCGATGAGGGATTTCTTTCATCGTCATCCCTTGCCCTTTTCAGATCCAATAGATAGCAATCCTCATCCACCAATTTCCATAATTGACCACTCGAGAGTGAACGTCATCTGATTGAGGTTCAGAACTGCTTGGCAAGGGATTTCCATTCGCCAGTCTGGAAGGAGTTAGAAGCTACCGTCTTTTCTGCCAGACCTAGCATGGATGAAAATGTCATCCGCAGGTCGTTCTCTGTCTTTTCCCCTAATGCTAAGGAGCACTAGAAGGAATACGTCTGCACGGAGGATGGGTGACACTTCAGTCGATATCCAGTATTATGCCAATGGAGAACGTGAAGAATCTAGCCAAACTCATGGCCAACCCTTTAAGATTATGCGACTTAGGATTTCATTAATACCAGATTATACGACTTAGAGGTGTTCCTAAGAACATCTTAGTGTATTCTGGAGGAAAAGACTGTGGAAGCCATAAGGGCTTGGAGATAAACAGAGGGGAAACCATGGTGATAATTGAAGGTATTGAAGGTTTGATCAACCGTAACGAAGGGGTTCCTTTATATAGCAAATTGGGTAAGGGATCTTACGGCTGAAATTGATTCGGGTTGATCACGAGAATTGCCAGAATTTATTATGTAGTTATCACTTTCAACCGTTTGCATTGGAACCGGTAAAGGGTTTTGGTTTCCAAAATCTGTGAGGTGATATCTGCAGTTACTGATCATTAAATCGGAGTGTTGACTTTTTGGTTAACGAAGCGGTTTTAAATCTCAAATGGGCCAGACGAGTAGGGATGAAATCTGGGTTGATTTAAAATTCATTGGACTCTAGAAATAAAATGTTTTACATACAAGCCCAACCTACTTAGGGGGCATTGTTTAAAGTTCAATCAGGTTCATTCCTATCCTTTGAATCTTAGCCTGCAAGTGATCGATATAGTCCATGAGCTCTTCTTCTTCTGCTAGACTCTGTTGAGCTTCACTATGAAGAGTAGTCAGGAGTGCCCTTTGATTGTTCGCATGTTGGAGATGCTCCTCTTGCCTTGCCTTGATGAGGGCTATCTTCTGGTCAAGGATATCTCTTTCCCTCTCCAAGCGAGTGAGTTCCTCCCCATCATCGGTGCTTACGGTAGCTACCATGGCAGAGTAGGCATTCATTGCACTAGTGAGGGCTGCGTTTACATCTTGCGTCTTGACTTGCTGAGATGGAACTGTTACAAGTCTTTCATGGAGTTGCTTCAGAAGATCAGGAAGGCTCGCCAGGAGGTTCTTAAAATTTGATTAAACCGTGGCGGGCAGGCGGTCAACATGATTTTGCAGTAGTTGGACCGAGGAATGCAACTTAGTTGCCACTGCTGTATCTTTCAGATTCAAGCTTCCCAATTGCTGGATGAAGTTCCATGCCTCTCTTACTTCAGGGATATCTCTTTTTGGGGTTGGGAGTTTCAAGAGCGGATCCTCTTCTAGTGGTGGGAAAGGTAGGCTCATCTTCAGAGGTGAGGAGGTTGGACCCTTGATGGAGGATACTTCAATCTGTAGGCTTCAGACAGACACATTGGCAGCCGGAGTCTGCTCGCCACGAACCTCATCATTCCTGGTTATATTAGGAACTCTTTCTACCTATGTAGGCATAAGATGTGGTGAGGATTAATATAGAACTTATAAAACGTATAAAACCAAGAGGATCTGAGAGTTACCTCTTCCATCACTCGCGAGGTATCTATGGGATGCTCTGTGTGCGGTTGCTCTTAAGGTTCTAAAGGTTGGGTGGAATCTGGAAGTTGAGTTGAGCACTCGCCAGCTTCTGCATGGATTCTAACAGGGGAGATGGATGCTACGTTTGCATCTTCCAAGATGACTGTCTCAGGATCTTGAAGTATTTCTTCTTCACCATGGGTTGCTAGGGGTACTGGATAACTTGTTGATTGTACAGGGACGAGCTCAAGACTTGGTCCAGCATCTGCTACAACTTCGGTCGTTTATATAGAGGCAACCTCCTCTATCACTTGCTCTGCAAGGAGAGGTGAAGTGGTTAGAGGGACAATCTCAGTAGGGGTTGAGGCCATTGTCATTGAACTGTTTGGAATGTTAGGGATACCTGTATCAGCAGGAAGAGATCTTAGTGGAAATGCATCAAATACAATATTTTCACGAATTCTTTGCATCTTCTTTTCAAGTTCTTTATAGATTTCAGCGAACTCAAGACTATCTACTTCTCCTGATTCAGAGTCCCCAAGGGAAGATGAACTGGGAGGTGATTCAGATGACTCACCTGAAGATATTTCAATCACAGAAGTAGCAGGGGTTGGAACTATTTTACATCTCCTCCTTATCAAACCCTGTGGGAGTGAGTTTACCAACTGCATCAGATTTAACATGATCACTTGTTTTATAAGTTAGTGGTGCAGTTATACAATAAATATTTAGATAACTTACTGGTTCGTGATCCTCAGGATCTGACTCCTCCTCAACAACAGTTGGAGCTCTTTTTGGCAGGTTTGTTGATAGAGGTGTGGGGGATCTTTCTTTTCCCTTTGCTTTTGTTTGGTTTTCCAGATATCTGTGGCAAAGGAAATCAGTTAGTGGTTTTTCACCTACAATTCGTTATACTTATTATACACAGATCAATAAAGATTTAAAAATACCTGCTCAAGAGTCAGATCAGGGTAAAGAGGGCCTCCATCAAGCACTTTGATATCATCCACAGTGAGGTAGGGACGCTGCCTACCAAAAAGGGCTCTGAAGTAGTGAAGAGATTGCTTCTTGAAGAAGTCTCCTCTGAGCTGCATCCACCAAGTCTGGTCACTACTACAAAAAACTCAATACATAACGGTGTATCCCTGTTGTGTAAGTTCGGAAAAACCGCTGTATATCTCGAGCTTGTGTGATGAAACGTCCAACAACTCACTTTTAATTTCTGTTGTACAACTTATATGCCATGCCATGGCTGGCTTGACATTCGCTGCACTGACATGTCTAGTTCATACAACAGAATATACATACTTTTATATTGTATAAGTTTTAAACATACAACAGAATATTGCAATTTTATTCTGTTGTCTCATTCGCACAACAGATTTCATCTCCCACTTATTTAGTTGTCTGATTCAGACAACTGGTTTCGTTTCATATTTTTTGAGTTGTATGATTATACAAATCAAACAACAGAATTGAGCATTATAAGATATAGGTTTGATATGGCTTTTAGTTATATTATACAACACATGATTTTGTTATCTTGTTGTATAATGGTGTATCACACACAATAGATTTAAGCATTTGATCAAATGAAAACTTTGTTGTCTGAGCTTCAAACACACAACTGTTTTGTCTCAAAAACTTGTAAACTGTTGTACATCAAAAGCTGAACCATTATCATCAAAACAGTACCAGCTAGCCATTACCATTAAAACATTGCTTAAAGCTTACATATCATTCAAGTAGCCTAAGCTGAAAGCATACACAGATTGTAATACATACATAAGTTCAAAGTGCTAGCAATATTTCTACCTAGCTGCTACAACCATTTCTTTGTGCTTCTCCCCTTTCTATTTCAGTAAGACCAGTTCCATAGACCTCTCCTCCAATTGAACACTTGAAGAACTCCATCAAGTTTCTTGTTAAAGTTCCTTATCAGAAAATATGTATTCCACCTAACTGAATGATAAGAGCGTCACCCTTGATAAACAACAGTTATGGTACCAAATTGATACATAACACAGATTCAGAAACATATGAAGTACTTTTTTTTCATGCTGATAAAGATGATGACATACTGATTAGTGATAGCACAAACAATATATAATCTAATCAACATGTCTCCCTTGTACAGTTCTAATTTTAGTCTAAACAACAACCACAATGAATTAAGCATATCTCAGAACCAGGACAATCCAAGGTCCTACAACCAAATCACCAAACAACCAAAACAAATTCACCATTTATCATTGCTATTCCACAGTAGGCTTACAACAAGAAATTCCAAAGTGTCATTGATCAGTTTAAATAGAATGAAGGTAAAACTTGTGCTTCAAGTTCTTGGAAATATTAACCAAAATCAAAATGTCATCTCCAGCAGAAATCTGTGCATAGACAACTATAGAACAAATTTTAGCCAAGTATTAACTGGATTCAGTATTACCTAGTACGCTTCTGTTAGATGTATAACGGAGTCGTATACAAATATAGAACATAAATTAGCCAAGTATTAAGCGCATTCAGGGTTGCCTTGTATGCTTCTCTTATATTTCCGAGGTGAAATATATATATACACTCCATTATTCAAACAAATATTTGAGGCTAAAGGAAGGGGAAGTAACAAGTACATTTAAATTCCTATTTATATCCTGCAGTTGTTCCTATAATTTATAGATTATCCCCTTCACACAAGCATTCCTTATAATCAAAAAAATGTACACCAGGACCTTATTCCTCACACTGAACATAATTCTAACCTTAGAAGATCCATCATTTGATGATATCTTATTGATCTTTGTCGCTGCCACATGTAGATTGCTGCTTCCTCCACCAGGGTAAACACAAGCATTGTAACCTACACAACTCAGAGTGACCCAAACAGTTAAACGCTAAAAGAGGTCCACAATCAGAATCAAGCTGATTTTTTAGATCGACCCTGAAAATAATTGTTCCTACTTGTTCCTACTTTAATTAACATGTTTCTGTCTTGAAGCTATAGTAGGGCAGCAACAAAAATCATACTCTTTATGCTTTCTATGATTAACCTTTTCAATTATTAGTGTTTGAAAGCAAAATCACCTCTTCTATAAAGGTTGTTTCAAATCATGGTAATGAATGATTCACATAGGCAGCAATAAAGCTCATTCTCTTTTAGATTTCCAATCAACTTTATCAATTATTAGTTCTTCAAAACAATTGTGTCCACTCTTGAGCAATGAATTAGTCAAATACGAGAAATGCTGAAAAGTTCGTGGTTTTAATTTACTTCAGTTTAGTTGATCACACAGTGCAACAGTGGGCATATACTTATCTGATTCGTAATGCGGTGTCTGTAGCAAACTAGCATTATATAAATAAGCAATAAAATGGATCTTAAGTTCATAAAGCCAATGCAGCATACCAATAACTTACCTCTGAAGAACCTGCACCAGATGAACTAGGGTGAAAGGACACAATCTTGCCTCCAAAAGCAAAAGACGCCCCAGCTGGGCGCTTATACCATTTTGGAGCCCTCAGAGGTTCTGTGTCGAAAGGAAAACGAATAAAACAATCACACTCGATTGAAAAAAAAAACAGATTAACATCGCCTGCAACTAAACAGGTCATGAGCATATATTGAGAGAGAGAGAGAGAGAGAGAAAGAGAAGCTTAAAACTAAACATGTTTTAAGTTGTGAAATGTATAGACAAGTGTTTGAGATTTACATACCTGAAAGGCAGAGTGAAGTCGATCTGAATCAAGTCCATTTGAATGATACATAATCTTATATCCACCTGTAAGATCCTTGACCATCCCTATTCAATTCAATGTGTCAGCAAACAAATCTAAGTAGTTTCTGAAATTGAAATTACTATCACTGAGCTATAGAAACTATTGTTAAACTTATTACTACTGTCACAGCAGCCAAAGAAATAGTTAAAGTACAAATCTACAAGTTTGCCCAATTATAGCTATTTTCTTTACCTAATCTCAGAAAACAAGAACACCAAAGCTTCAATTTTTATGTTTACCTAACAACAACAAAAAATTGGAGGTGTACTGAGTGAACAAGGGTATCTTATTGCGTTTTATTCTATGACCATGAGGCACTCAAATATATCAATTACCAGAAGATTATAACCAAAGATTATATAAAAAGCATGACTTGAAAAGTAAATCAACTCTTGGGGAATTAAGTCTGCTGTCAGAATGATTAAAATAAGACCATTACCTTTAAAATGATGCATGGTACCGAGCTTAGTTCCTGAAGATAACTCATATATACAAGTACCACAGATCCCTTCACCAGCTGAAGCACCTATGACAGTAGCCCTGCCCAGGGAGTAAAAGTTAATAAACAGTTATATACATGTTGTAGGTTGTGCATTCTCAGCTTAATACAGAAGTTTTATGATCAAATTATAAGCAATGCATTCTAAATCATCTGAGATTCACATGCATGGGGTCTTTGATGTTTATCTTCACCCAGATGCATGATCCTGCAGACTTTCCTAACAGAGGCAGAAATTTCTACTTCCTGATTACTTGGACCAATGATCCCTGTCATTAACCTAATTACAACCGAAAGCTGGAGCAATTTCATTCCCAAAAATCCATAAAGAACATAGTTGCTTGCACTAAACAGATTAATTTCCAGCTATGCTACCGAAAAAGGGTATACTACAGCACTACTTATAATCAATGATCCCAATGCTACGAAGTATAGTGCCCTAAAAAGTTGAAGTAAGAGGTCAATGCACCTTGAATCCAATGCAGTTCCAAAGATCACTCTATCTTTCACCAGGAGAGCAAGCCTCAACTATCCAACTGGATGCCGCCTTCTTCGACCATGATAAAGGCCAAGTAGACGTCGTAGAAAGTCTCGACGTCCATGTCATCCTTATCAGACTCGACGACGACGACGCTCTCACCCTTGGAGAGCTTGTCGCCCTTGGGCAGCAGCAGCTAATCTCTGCTGTTGGGCAGCAGTCTTCAACCTCAGCATCTCCTAATGTTGTAACCTAAGAATCAGCAGAAGCAACCATACCCGAAGATGGATCATGACTTTGGAAACAAATGCATTTGGTGGCATGTTTAAAGTTATCTGAGACAGCGCGCTTTGACCAAACATGAGAAATTCTACACAAACTTAAGAATATGCCACAGAAACTTAACACAAAGCATGTCTACTTTTATCAATGAAAGACACACATCAGTAAATGTTATCTGGAATCTACTTGATGAATCAACTACAAGCTCATTTCCCTTCACTAGCTGAGCATTGTGACCATTAAATAACCAAATGCAACATAGAAGGACCACCAACAAGCATATGACCATAAGAGCAATACGAAAACGAACCTTAAAAATTGGCGGTCCAAATTATTTCACAAGATTCTCTACATGCTTTACATGATCCTCCTGCAAAAATCAACTATGTTTAATCTCTGATACGAGAATCCTACCAGCAATGTGTGTGTGCCTCCCTAATCCCTATCTGAATTGATCGAAAACATAAACATACCTCGGCTTGTTCTTTGATGATGATTGGTGTAGTACGCTGGAATCACAGAAACAAAAATCAAGATCAAAACCAACAATGCTGGAATCACAGAAACAAAAATCAAGATCAAAACCAACAATGCTGGAATCAGAAATCAAATCCAAAGCAGAAACTTACAGTAGGCGAATTCGGCTGCTCCGAACCATAACCTGCACAATGCGAAAACGAAAAAGCAAGAGGTTAAATGCGAGAGAGAGATCCAGAACCATCCAGAAACTACAGTACCAAAATCGAATTCAAATCAGATCTGATTCAATCAGAGAAAGCAGATCTAGCGTGAGAGTGAGGCCTCACTCACCTTGAAAGCCATTATGAGTTCTGAGAAGAAAGAGAAGAGGCACAAGTATAGAGAGCAACACGAGGCCTAATACTCCAACCATGGGAGTCTCGAAACGCAAGCCATGGAGAGTCGCTCCTTCTGAGCGGCCATAGACTGAGGACGTCGTTGAGCTCATTGCAGAAGCCAATGTTGGTGAGCCAGGGCTCAGCAATGAGGTGGTCGAGAAGGGTCAAGTTGAAGTCGCCGGGGATGGTGAAGACGTCGGTGAGGGTGGCGTCAGCAGAGTTTAAAGTGGTGGAGGAAGGTGAGGTTTGGTAAGCAACCGACGACGTGGTTCTCGGCCTTGCAGACATCGAGTGAGCCTATCTTTTGATGCGTCGTCGAAACCAACAAAACAGAAAATAAGAGGACGTCGCTCCTTCTGAGCGGCCATGGACTAAGGACGTCGGCATTCACCAACAATTCGAAACCAACAAAACAGAAGAGGTGTTAGGGTTTGCGAAATCGAATCAATCGAAGAGAAAACTGAAATGAGGGTTTTGAAATCGAAGAGAAACATAAGAGAATCGAGAAAGAGAGGAAGAGAGAATCAAATTTAGGTCTTACCATTTTCGAGAGCTGTGGGACGAGAGAGATCGAAGATTTAAGGACGAGAGAGAGCTTGTTGTGGTGGGTTTGTGAGAGAGAGCTGTCGGTTTAAAGACGAGAGAGAGCTGTCGGTTTAAGGACGAGAGACAGCTTGCTGTGTGTGTAAGAGATCGAGCTGCGGGTTTGTGAGAGAGAGCTAGCTGTGAGTTTGTAAGAGAGAGAGAATAGAGCTACCTATTTTTGTGAAGAGAGAGAGAACCCGAGAATGGTTTAAAATTTGCCTTTAACTTCCTGACACAACAGAAAAACAGAAAATATAATATAACAAACTACAAAAAAAGTACATGACAATAATTTGTTTAACAAATAAATCACATACTGTTCAAGGAAGGTTAATTCCGTAACTTCCGAGGTGTGTCTTGCCCTAATAAGACTAGAAGTCTAGATACTCTATTAGATAGGGAATCCCTGTTCGCCAGGGATACTTGATGTAATGCCTATATAAAGGCCTCCTTATCAATGAATAAACACAGAGAGATTTATCAATCTATTTCTCCTACAACACGTTATCAGCACATTGCTCTAGCCTCCCGTCTAATAAACCCTAGAAACCCTAATTCCGAATTTTTTTTTTTTCGAAACCCTAACCTACCGTCGGCCGCCGATTCTTCCCTTCGGCACCGTCGGCCTCTTCTCAGCAGCATCTGCGCTGCTCGCCTGCCGCACTGTACCTTCGAGTACTGCTCCTCCTCTGCCTCTAGGCAGACAACCCGCTCGCCAGCAGCTCTCCCTTGCGTGCTACTTTTTGCACGCATCTGCCAGAAGATCAAAATTGCTCGCAAGCCAAGCAAGCGATCCGCGAACCCTTATTCGTGGTTGAGAAGAAATCAAGAAAAATCGAAGAAAACAAGCTTCCCCAAGAGTCAAGTTTCGTTTGATCAAGCTTCTCTTGAAGAGGTAAATATTTTTATAAACGTTCCCGCTTATGAAAATTTCAATAGTTGGGTTTTGTTTTCTTCCGGGACCTTTCCGTGTCCCTGCTTCTTCATCCCGATTCTATCGCTTCTCGGGACGGCATACGGGGATTTAGTCACCCCGGTGCCAACGTTTATTGGGGTAACTGTGATGTTACCGGCCACCGTTATGCTTGTGACTGTGATGTCACTGTGAACCATAACGTATTATTCTTTTTTGGAAAGAAAACAAAGGGAAGATATCGATTGTGACTTGAAGTCACGTTAAGCATCGATTTATGTGACCATGATATATCTTGGCACTGTTCTAAAAGAACAATCAAACTTGATTAGTATTCAAACATACTAACGTCTCCCTGTTTGTGTTCTGTAGATGGCTGACACTCAGCGTCCAGAATTTGACATCTTGGATGTCCAAGGCAAGGAATACAAGAGGTGGGTCTCAGATGTTGAGAACACTTTCATTGGTAAAAGATTTACTGCCACCATCAACCCTCCTGAGGATGAAAGCTTACACGCTTCTCCTGAACAGAAAGCACAAGCCCTGATGTTTCTCAGGCGCCATATCCATCCGACGCTCAAGAAGCAATACCTGAGGAAAACTGATCCCAAAGAGCTATGGGATATCCTCAAGGACCGCTTCGACAATGTGCATGACGCACAACTCCCAGACCTCATGTCTGATTGGGAGCAAATCCGCTTACTGGATTTTGATTCCGTCCAGGAATATCATCAGACTATGCTAAACTTGCAATCTGATTTGAGCTTTTGTGGGGTCGAAAAGACCGATGATGATATGATGGAGAAGACTTTCACAACGTTCCCAGAATCTGCGTCCATGTTGTCGCATCAGTACCGCGATCTCCGCGAGAAAGGCACTATCAAAACCTTCAGCGATTTGATGAATGTGCTTCAAAGAAAGGAGAGGTACCATGAGTTGATTCTTACCACCAATAAGAGGCCTCGAGGACCGAAATTCATTGCGGAATCTCATCAAGCCCGTGGTAAAGCTTTTAAGCAGAAGCATCAACCTCATGAACGTCAAGCACCGCCACCACGTACGCCAAGAGCAATACGTGGCGGACGAGGAGGGAGAAGAGGCGTCGGCCGTGGCCGACCGCTTTCTTGGACAAGGGATGATGGCAGAGCCGCCGCTCCCAGAGGGAGGAACAGTTTTGGTTCCGGTCCCAGGCGTGGTGGCCATCCGCCGAACAATGCTTCGGCTCCTTGCTTCAAATGTGGTTCTATGAATCATCTCCAACGCGATTGCATAGCAAGCAGAGATATTCAAGCCGCTTACAAGAAACACAAACAATACATAGAACAAGAAGCACACTATGTAGGAGACTTTGAGGAAGAAGTATACGATGAGGAAAATACGAACTTCGCCATCGATGACTTCCAACCTACCAAGAAACGTAGGACTCAGGAGTATGATACTCCAGACTATGAATAAGTATTTGACTTAGGTCATGAGATACGTGTTCAAGTTTGATTTTGATTGTTATTTTGACAGAATAGTCAATCAATCACGACTTTGTTCGATAAGTCGTTCTATTTAGAACAACCATGATGTATTTTTGAGTTGTCATCAATAAAATCTATCTTATTCTACGAATGATTTGAGATTTTTACATCCCTGAAAGCAAAATTGGTTCAATGCGTCCAATTCTCAATGGCATAATCATTTTTGAGTTCACCAAAATTCTGGTGATGTTAACTCATATCCGAAAAATCACAAAGACAAAAGGAGAGATCCGCGAGCCGCGATACGCCATCCGCGAGCTGCGATACGCGATACGCCATCCGCGAGCCACGATACGCGAGCCGCGATACGCGATACGCCATCCGCGAGCCACGATACGCGAGCCGCGATACGCGATACGCCATCCGCGAGCCGCGATGCACGATCCGCGATCCGAGATCCGCGATCCGTGATCCGCGATCCGCTATCCGCCAACTTGGCCGCGATCCGCCAGGCCTCGCTCGCCATGCCTATTCGCCAACTGATCTGAGATCCGCGATTCGCCAACTTGGCTGCGATCCGCCATGCCTCGCTCGCCAAAGCCCATAAGCGCTTGGCCGCGACTCGCTAGGCCTCACTCGCCATGGCCATTCGCCAGCTTGGCTCAGCACCGAATCCGGTTTTTGAAACCAACAATCGATAGCCTATCGAACAAATGCAACTTTTGCATCAATGGCTCGGCAACGAAGTGTCTTCGGACTCGTCATGCTTCGGATTTAGCTCAACCGTCGCATCGCATTGCCTCCATGCCTGACCGATTCTCACCACTCGTCTTGCTTCGGCTCGGCCTCTGGGTCGCTTTGGCCTTACCACAGCTTCGGCTTTGGCTTGGCTCCGGCCTTTGCCTTGGCCTCGGTCTTGGCTCGGCCACGCCACCTACGACGGTGTCCGGTCTCAATCTCTGAACTAAGGCTATGATTATCAATGGTGATACTCGGTGATTAAAATGCGGCTTATATCTTTCTCTCAAGTTTTGTCGTTGCCATGGCTATGTAATTGGCCTTAATGCACTTCATTTTGTGATGATATATTGTTTCAGTACACTTACTTTAAAGTGTTCGCCAAAGTCTAAAGTAGACTATTGATTCAAGTTACATTGTTTTTGTAGATGTATCAAGGCGAGATTGAGTGTTTGTTGGATTGTGCAACAACTCACACGATTCTGAGAAATCGGCAATTGTTTTCGGATTTTACGCCAAGAGAATCGTCGTTATCTACGATGACAGGAACTGGACCCGTAATTAAGGGTCGTGGCACTGCTCAATTCTTACTGCCAAATGGCACTGAGATTCGGGTAGAGGACGCCCTATATGCGCCTAAGGCGCCAAGAACCTTGCTAGCTTTCAAGGATGTGCGTGACAATGACTATCACCTCAGCACTTATGTTGAAGATGGAACTGAATATCTGTTGATCACCTCCACTCAATCTATGCGCACTCGCATTGTGGAGAAGTGTAAGCGAGTTCGCAATGGCATGTATTTCACAACCATTCGAGCCAACGAATCTCATGTTGTTATATTATGTGATTCTGATGCTTATAAGCTTTGGCATGATAGACTCGGTCATCCGGGTCGTGATCTGATGATCCGTATTTTGAAATGCTCCCACGGTCATCCATTTTTCCGATCACAAAAGCACAGAGGGCGCCTCGGCCTCGGTTCGGCCGTGCCGTCGATAGCCGCCTCTCGGTTCCAAGGAGAGGTTCGGCCCCCTCCTGCTTCTCATGCTTCTGTAGCGATGTCTAATGCTCATCGTTCGTTTTGTAAAGCTTGTTCACTAGCAAAACTTCAAGCAAGACCATCTTTTGCTATTGATAATAAACAGAATATTCCGTTTCTACAACGAATACAAGGTGATATTTGTGGACCTATAACACCAGAATGCGGACCATTTCGATATTTCATGGTTCTGGTTGATGCATCAACGCGTTGGTCACACGTAGCGTTGTTGTCCACGAGGAATGCTGCATTCGCTAAACTCCTAGCTCAGATTATTAAGCTTCGGGCTCACCACCCGGACAATCCGATTAAGTCCATCAGACTGGATAATGCTGGAGAGTTTACCTCAAAGTGTTTTGATGACTATTGCATGTCAGTTGGGATTGAAGTTGAACATCCCGTACCCCACGTTCATTCTCAGAACGGTCTTGCAGAAGCCGCTATCAAGAGACTACAGCTTGTAGCTAGGTCTCTTGTCATGGCCACAAACTTGCCAGTTTCGGCATGGGGATATGCAATATTACATGCAGCTATGCTTATTCGTCTACGACCCACAGATAGCCAACCATTTAGTGCGTACCAGTTGGTAACTGGTTACGAGCCTGATATTTCGCATCTGCGTACTTTTGGTTGTGCCGTATACGTGCCTATCACGCCTCCACTGCGTACCAAGATGGGTCCACAACGACGATCAGCTATTTATGTTGGATATGAAGCACCAACTATTGTCCGCTATATAGAGCCTATGACAGGTGATCTGTTTACTGCAAGATTTGCAGATTGTCACTTTGATGAGACATCCTTCCCGCCGTTAGGGGGAGATGGGGCCGCATCCGTCCCAAATGAACGTCAGGAATTGACGTGGTTCTCTCCCACTATGTCTCATTATGATCCCCGTACGTCTCAGTGTGAGACTGAAATACAACGCATATTAGAACTACAAAAGGTGGCGGATACGATGCCCGACTCCTTTACTGATATTGCGAAAGTGACAAGATCAACCATACCTGCTGCGAATGTACCTGCAAGGCTTAACATTCCTCGCCATGCGCGAGCACGCGCCGCCGGTCTCGGACCCGCAGCCCTAGGTGCCATCGGCAGCCTAGGCTCGGCACCTCCAAGTGGAGAGCCGGCGTCGACTTCGGATCCTCCTAGAAAGAGGGGGAGACCAATCGGTTCCAAAGACAATGTACCTAGAAAGAGGGCATGTGTCCAGGCACAAAGCGATCCGTTCATCATCGATACTGTGACGCCGTCACACGAGATTGTCTCCGACTATACCTATGTCCAAGAATCAACTCTGAATCATCTGGGGGACGCCTCAGACTCACTGTTGATGTTGGAGAACAAGGAAATCTCACTAAACTACTTATGCATGCACAATCTGATGGAAAGAAATTCCATGTATATCGATGATGCATTCGCCTACGCCGTTGCTCAAGAAGTTATTGACGACGACGATATGGAACCCCGCACTGTTGATGAATGTCAACGTAGGGCGGATTGGCCGAAGTGGGAAGAAGCAATCCAGGCTGAACTAGACTCTCTAAAGAAAAGGCAAGTTTTCGGACCGGTTGTGCCTATACCGCCGAACGTGAAGCCTGTTGGACATAAATGGGTCTTTGTCAGAAAGCGCAATGAGAATGGCGAAGTCCAGCGATATAAAGCTCGACTCGTGGCGCAAGGTTTTTCTCAACGCCCTGGAATTGATTATGAGGAGACGTATTCTCCTGTCATGGATACTATTACCTTCCGATACTTAATAAGTTTGGTAGTCTCAGAGAGACTCAATATGCAGCTTATGGATGTTGTAACTGCGTATCTTTATGGGGACCTAGATACGGAGATGTACATGAAAGTGCCAGAAGGACTTTCGTTACCCAAGTCAAGTGAGCAAAAACCACGAAGTTCATTTGCTATCAGGTTGAGACGATCTCTATATGGACTCCGACAATCTGGTAGGATGTGGTACACACGGTTAAGTGATTACTTGATTGGGAAAGGATACAAGAATGATGAGTTGTGCCCTTGTGTGTTCATAAAGAGAACAAGTTCAGGATTTGCCATTATAGCCGTCTATGTCGATGATATGAACATCATTGGAACTCTGAATGAGATCAATGAGACCGCTAGCTATTTGAAATCCGAATTCGAGATGAAAGATCTGGGAAGGACTCGGTTTTGCCTAGGCTTAGAACTAGAGCACCGAAGTGGTGGAATTTTTATACACCAGTCTGCATATGTCCGAAAGATGCTCAGGCGATTTAACATGGACAAAGTTATGCATCCTACAGGCACTCCCATGGTCGTTAGAAGTCTGGATATCAACAAAGATCCATTTCGTCCGAAAGAAGATGACGAAGAGGTCTTGGGAGCTGAATATCCATATCTTAGTGCGATTGGAGCTTTGTTATACTTAGCTCAGTGTACTAGACCAGACATCGCTTTCTCTGTGAACTTGTTAGCTAGATTTAGCTCTGCGCCAACACAACGTCATTGGGTTGGAATCAAGAACATCTTCCGATACCTTAAAGGAACCCTTGACATGGGCTTGTACTATCGATACACTCATCAGGATTCGACACATAGTCGATCTCTTGCATCTAACAGCACAAACCATGGCTCGGATCGGCATCCGCCAGCCATATCCGCCAGGACTGGCTTTGGTTCATCCATCCGCCATCCTGCAGCCATACCCGCCAACTTATCCGGACCCGCGGATGCTAAGTCGTGGTCCCGATACGGCTTTGGCGATACCCCCTCCTACTCAGATACACCAAATGATGTGATGGTAGGATTTGCTGATGCTGGATATTTGTCAGATCCACACAAAGGACGTTCCCAAACAGGTTATGTTTTTACCATTGGGAATACGGCGATATCTTGGAGATCAACCAAGCAAACCCTTGTTGCTACCTCCTCGAACCATGCTGAGATTATTGCACTACATGAAGCAGTCAAAGAATGTATTTGGCTTCGCTCGGTTATATCTCGCATTCGAGAGTCTAGTGGACTTGAGTCTACTACGATGAGACCAACTTGCATATTTGAAGATAATGCAGCATGCATCGAGCAGATGAAGTTGGGATACATTAAGGGTGACAATACTAAACACATTTCGCCTAAGTTCTTCTACAATCAGCAGCAGCAAGAGACTTTGAATATCCAGGTGAAGCAAGTCAGCTCAGAAGAAAATGCAGCGGATCTGTTCACCAAGTCTCTACCTAAATCTACATTTATGAAGCATGTAAAGCGCATTGGAATGTGTCGCTTATCCGAACTCGAAGACTGATTGACTATCAGGGGGAGTTCTCATCTAGACTTCAGGGGGAGCCTAGTTATGCATGTCTCACATACTTGTAGTTGGTGCGTTGTACTCTTTTTCCTTAGACCATGCTTTTATTTTTGCCCAAGAGGTTTTTGTTTGCTGGCAAAGGTTTTAACGAGGCAACAGCTCATGCACCATTGAGGACACGACACAAGGGGGAGTGTTCAAGGAAGGTTAATTCCGTAACTTCCGAGGTGTGTCTTGCCCTAATAAGACTAGAAGTCTAGATACTCTATTAGATAGGGAATCCCTGTTCGCCAGGGATACTTGATGTAATGCCTATATAAAGGCCTCCTTATCAATGAATAAACACAGAGAGATTTATCAATCTATTTCTCCTACAACACATACATATTTAATTGAACAAATTAGGACAAAAATTTACAAATAAATACCATGTGCATAACAAGCTGCCACATGTTATTAACTAATTTACTATTTTGTCCTTAATATTTACAAGCATGTATTTAGTCATAATTGATGCTACTGTCTATTACAAAACTAGCTGCTACTGTCTATTACAAATCTAGCTGCTACTGTCTATTGCAAAACTAGCTGCTACTGTCGACTTGGAAGACACCTGCTACTGTCGACTTGGAAGACACCTGCTACTGTCGACTTGGAATGTACCTGCTACTGTCGACTTGGAAGACACCTGCTACTGTCGACTTGGAATGTACCTGCTACTGTCGACTTTGAAAGTATCTGCTACTGTCGACTTGGAATGTACATGCTACTGTCGACTATGAATCTAGCTGCTACTGTCGACTGAGATACTAACTGCTACTGTGGTTTTTGGTGAGCAAAATTCGAAATTTCAAAATTTCTCAAAATATATGCAATATGGTACTTAAATGAAAGCCCATGACATAAGGAACAACTTTATATATTGACTCACCTCCAAATTGTTGGTGGTTTAGCCGGAAAATTTAAATTTGCTTGAAAAAAACTTAAAAAATGAGGAGAGAGAAACTTGTTAGATCTGGGTGGCAGTTGGTAATTTTCACGAAAATAAGGGTATTTTAGATATTTTTGCATTAATTACTTAATCAATTTTGGTCCACTTATTTTTTGGGCTTGGACTTATGTCCTAATTTGTATAAGAAATATGGAAAGTGAGTTTTTAGTTAATTCAAATGTGGTCTGGTACTACTAAGTAATTCTCTAAATATAATAATGAGTCATTTGGCTCAAATATTTAGGCAAAAGAGGGAAATTTACCGCCGGCCTAAAATTTGGCAAGTTTGGCATGACCCTAGGTTTAACCTTCATACAACTGAAAACTTTTAAACTGTTGTTGACAGTAGCCACAGAGAGGCTACAGCAGGCCCACAGACCCGCAGCAAGCGCGCCAGGGCCCGGCCCAAGGGTCGGGACCGGATCACCAGCACCCGGCCTCGGGGCCTGGCACTCTATCCTGCCTCCAGGGACCCAGGGGCCGGGGGCGCCAGCCTGCCTAAGAGGGCACCATAAGGTATAAGCAGAAGGGAACCAGTCCCACATCGAAAAGTAAGGCCAGCTCTTACCCCCAACCACCTATATATGGGCCCCAACTGCCCTCTTTATGAGGTAACTCGTCTCTCTCCCCGCTTACGTACGTGTCTTGGTTATATACATTCCAACTATACTAACTTAGGCATCGGAGAGGTGAAGGCCGGCCCGCCCGGTATTCTCCTTAGTGAGCAGGATTGCAGGAGATAGAGGTGGATTCATCAAGTATCTACTAGACCCCCGGGTTTAGGCAGAAACAATTGGCGCCGTCTGTGGGAAGCTTGAACGAAAAGTCGTGTAAGCAATACCGTTGAGAGAGAGATCGGAGATGAATCAAGAGAAAGGAACCACCGAGGAGGGACACCCTGCAGTAGTGCAGGCGCTCACCTCCACCCCAGCCGTTGTGAGAGAACCGCGCCACGACCAGAGCGACGGTCAGGAGGTAGGAAGCTACGGGGGACCGTCCGGCGTGCCGGATCCCCATCGCGACAGCTCGCGAGGTAAAGGCCGGGCAGAGGAGGAAGACAGTCCAGAGCGACGGGGCTTCGCCTTGATGTTCTCGGATGATTCAAGCGATCGATCCGAGGCCCGGAGAGCCCGGACCGGGACCCCACGTACAGCCCCGGCCATAGCAGTATGGCGGGAGAACTACGGGCGATGGCCGCAGAGGTCAGTCGTCTGAAAGAGGAGAGCGACAGGGACAGAGCTAAGTCCAACGCTCGGTACGAAGAGATGGAGGCGGTGAATATTGCCCTGGTGGCCGCCCTGGAGAGGGGGCAGCAGCGCAGTAGCGCCATGGCCGAGGCACAGGCGGCAATCCCACCGGTCCCACCTCAGCACACCGATGGAGGGCAATCTTCGGGCGGTCGGTCCGGTGAACCCGTACAGCAGAAGTCGTCGTTAGGCGTCGTTCCGCCAAAGAGCGCGACGACCTCCCGCCAGCCCGACGCCTCGTCAGTAGATGAAGCTGAGACGCCAACCGCGCGAGCACTGCAGGTGCTGGCCGACACCGTGTCGAGCTTGAAGGCCCAGATGGAGGCTAACGAGAGAAGAGCCGCGCGGCCGATGGAGGGCGCTCGGTTTAATGAGCGCATGGGTCCCTTTTTCGCACCGGGTTATGGAGTCGGGAAGATCTGGCAACCAGAAGTCCCTCAAGCTCACCTACTCAGGATCCGGCTGCCCGTACCAGCATCTGGACAGCTTCCGGTCCCAAACCTGCGCCAAGGGATACTCCGATGCAGTTTGCTGCAACATCTTCCAGGAGACCTTGTCCGGAGAAGCACTCAGCTGGTTTTACGAGCTGCCGGCAAACTCGATCGAAGCGTTCGAGCAGTTGGCCGACCGGTTTGTGGGCCGCTTCATCCTCCGAGTCGAGGGAGCCCGGATGTCGACCATCCTCTTCAATTGCAGGCAAGCCCCCGGAGAGGAGCTGAGAACCTTTGTAAACCGCTGGCAGACGGCTACGGCCGGAGTTCGGAACCTGGACAAGGGCATCGCCGAGATGGCGTTTAAACAAGGGCTCCGAGCGGGCAAATTTTCCTACGCCGTCCGGGTAGAACTCCCACAGGGGTACGACGAGTTGATGGCTATGGCCATCCGGCATGCTCAGGCCGATCATGAGACCTATGGGCACCACCTGCTGAAGGACCGATAACCGCACCGCTAGGCCCAGCCGGAACGCCAACAACAGAAACAACTGGCCGCAGCGGCAGCAGAGGTCCTATTCTGATAATCCTCAGAATGAGCACAAGCCAGCGTCGTTCCGCCAAGAGCGCCCCCTAGCAATCATGCTAGCACCACCGGTCAACCAAGAAGTCTTCACCGCTCTCACCACTTCCTACGAGGATATCCTACTTGAGAACGGGAGTGTCATTCCCCCACCGCCCCCGAGAAGATTCCCGAAGGGGAAACTTACAACGGCGCAGACGGGCAAGTACTGCTCGTACCATGATGAGGCTACTCATCGAACAAGCAAGTGCCACGCCCTCAAGCAAGCAGTGCAGGTTTTGATTGATAACGGCCAGCTCCAGCGGTACGTGGGGAAAAGAGGAACAGACCCCGACCGGGAGAATGACCAGTCTTGGTAAAACCCGCTAGTCTGAGCGGTTAGTTTGGCATAGTTCGCGGTTCAACCGTTGTAAAAAAAAAAACAACAAATATATATGCAAACTACTTTTGGGAAAATTTCACCGGCTCTGCCACTTCCATTATATTCATATTCAAGCAAGTATACAAGCAGTAACCGATCCGGAAACATTACAAGGAAAGGGCAAGAAAATCCTAAGGACCTACGACTGCGCCTTCGACAGGCAATCCGCCAGCCTCTCCTGCGGTACCCTCGTCGTCGACGTCAGTTCCTGTGTGGACTTCGGCCCGGGTAGACTCGGCACCGGTGGTAAAAGAATCCAAGTGCGAGCGAATCACTTCACCTGGCTCCTCCTCCACCGCCTCCTGATGGATGTCCGACTGCTCATGGATATCTCCCTCAGCAGCAGTCGACATCAGGGAAGTGTCCAACCATCCCTTCCCCGCCCATTCGGTGTACGCATCCGAGATGCCTTCTTCCCTGGCCTTCACCAGAAACTCCAGGAACTGATCGCTCTCGCGGTATTTGAGAGCGACCCGCTCGAAGAGTTCCGGGTCATCTTCCCTGGCCGGAGCAGCAGAGCCGGCGTGCAGAGCAGCAGCTCCCACTTGGAGCTCGTCCACCTTGGACTCCAGTGCGGCCCTCTTCTCCTCCAGGAGCCGATTCTGCTCTTTTAGTTCGGCCCTCTCCTTATCCAGGATCCGGTTCTGCTCCTCCAGCTTCCTGGCCCTCCCCTCCGATCTGGCCTTCTCCCGATCCGAGCGAGACTTCTCCACCTCCAGGCGCTGCCGGGTCTCGGATAGGGCAGTTATCTGTCTCTGCAGCTCCGACAGCCCCTCGCTCGCGTCCGGTTCGTACAGACTGTACAGCAACTGCGCAACATCAAAGAGTTAGTCAAGCAGCAAAGCAAAGTAAGTTAGTCAAGCAGTACAGGGGTACCATGCGGTACTTACCCGGAGGACGGATTCCTTGCATTTTGGACGGTTCCCGCCCGCCAGGACTCCAGCAACCCCGGGCCTATCCAGACCAAGGCCGGCCAGGTCCGCCGCCACCTGCTGCGCGATTGCACCACTCGGGCTTCCCCTTGATGCATCCGCAAGCGCTGGACTACTCTGCCGAGCAGCAGCAGCAGCATTCTCCCCGGCAGCGGTGGTCTGCGCACCGCTGGTATTCCTGAACCGTTTGGCCATGTTCTCCCGTACCGACACACCGGTCAGTGTCACCAGCGCGGAGGAAGGAACGTCCCCAACCTTCCGTTTTTCTCCCCGGCCCTCCGGAGAAGAAGATCGTGCACTTGCAGGGGGAGTGCGAGCCAGGCGCGGCACAGACACCGGGCGGTTGGGGATCCTGTTCGCTCCACCGGGAATCTTTAAGGCCCCCCCGGTGCTCTTGCCCTTTCCAGGCGCCAGCAGGCCTGTAGAGTGATGGGTCTTCACCCGCTTCAGGACATAGGCGTCCTCATCAACGTCCATGGCCCTCCGCTCCGCATGGGTAATAAGCCGGCCGGACCCATCCTCCACCGACGTCCGCGAGACGATCTCGGCCTTCTCCTTCAGCTGGTTGAGGAGATCTTCCCCGTCCATGGAGAGAGTGGTTTCGGGCTTGATAGTCGCCCGAGAAGATGCACCTGCAAGGAAAGCAACCGGTTAGTATTTTACAAAGGCTTAGCACAAAGTATCACCGCTCAAGCGCTTCCTACGCACCGGGACCCCGCCCAAGCTGGCAGTGTTCCAGCACTTCCCGTCGAATGAAGTTGTACGAACTCCGTTCCAGATCGTCCCAGCACCCGGTTATGGTCGAGATTCTCTCGCGCTCCAGGTCCGATAGTTCATACGACTGGTCACCAATGGGTTGGAAGGCGCCAGGAACACAGTACATTCTATTCATCGCCTGCCACTTCCCGTCCACCATCACCACTTTCTTCCTCCAGCTGTTGTCCACCCATGAAGGCACATTGGTGACGATCGGTGGAGGCTTCCGGCTGTTGAAGGACAGGCAACCACGGGACCCCTGCTTCCGGGAGTACGACAGCCTGTACAGGGCCCGGAACTCGTTCACAGTGGGTATGTTCATCCCAGAGAGCTCGTACAAGCAGCCGAGGCTCAGTAGTCGTCTCCACTGGAGCCCAGGAAGCTGAGCGGGTGACACTTGCAGCGCACTGAGCATGTACTGCACGTAGTCTGGCAGCGGGAACGACAGTCCATGCCGGAACTGATCCGGATGTGCAGCAACCCAACCTTTTTCCGGGTTGCAGGCTGACTCTCCAGGGTTCAAGGGCCGTAGCAGAATGGTATATGGGATATCCCACGCTTCCCGCAATTCTTCAATCTCTTCCGGGGTCATGCTCTCCTCCGGTTCGTCGCACACCACAGCGTGCTTCCCTTTCCCCATGGTGTAGCTTGCAACCGGAGCATCTGCAAATCGCACCCCGTGCGGTATTTCGGTCTCAGAGGATTCAGCCCTGGAGGACGAAGCCGAGGACGGAGTAGAAACCCTGCTCCCGGAGCAGTCAGCAACTTCGGTCTCCGGAGATTCCGAATTCAGCCAGTCGTCCAGCCTCTGCGCATCGTCCACGAGGGGACCTCTGACAGCCGATTCGGAAACCCGGTCAGAACCTGAAGACGTCATTTTAACCTAGGGGAAGAACACAAAACCCTAGCGCTTGTCAGCAACAGGGTACAACAACGCCTTCTGCGCCCTCTCCCCAAGTTCGCCGCAAAGCAGTTCCGTCAGCAGCAGAGATCCCTTCCCCCCCCCCCCAAGGCGAAGCAACAAAACCAGAAACAAGAATAACGATGGGGCAAAGAAATCAAACTTACCGATTAGTATGCTCAACCGAGGACAATCGGCCCGGGGAAAGCAGCGCGCAATGGTAGGGAGCGTTCAAGGAAAACAGATCTCGTGAGGCAAGAAGGGCTCAGAGTGCTCGCCGGATTTCTCCTTTTCTCTTAGTCTCTCTAAAGTAAGAAGCAGCAACAGAAAGAAGAGCAGAAGAGGCCTTTTTATAGAGGGGACCAATGTCCTAGGCAATCGAAATCCCTCCAAACAAGTAATCAGAGCAACTCAAAAGCCTGCGAATCCAGGCCCTTCATCTCAAGACCGCCCCGCGCTGGCACGTGTCCTAGCGTTGGTAACCTCCCCATGTCATCATGACTGACGGGACTGATGGACTTCCTCCTTAAATGCATGTCAGCCACTTGTCCCACGCACTGGCGGCAGGAAGGTAGGAACAGGAATCAAGGAGTCAGGCCCTCCCACTTCCCCAGATTCCACTCTTGCACGACAATCTTCGCTGCATTTCTCGAAGACCTCTCTCGCGGTTATGATCATCCAACCGCTTGGAGAGCACCCATCCGGGTATGAAGCCTCGACTCGATATGGCTGGACGCCCGGTCGAGGACAGCCCCGCACCATGGCAGTTCGCGGTTATGATCATTCAACCGGCTGCATGGCTTCTTCGCTGCATTTCTCGAAGACCTCTCTCGCGGTTATGATCATCCAACCGCTTGGAGAGCACCCATCCGGGTATGAAGCCTCGACTCGATATGGCTGGACGCCCGGTCGAGGACAGCCCCGCACCATGGCAGTTCGCGGTTATGATCATTCAACCGGCTGCATGGCTTCTTCGCTGCATTTCTCGAAGACCTCTCTCGCGGTTATGATCATCCAACCGCTTGGAGAGCACCCATCCGGGTATGAAGCCTCGACTCGATATGGCTGGACGCCCGGTCGAGGACAGCCCCGCACCATGGCAGTTCGCGGTTATGATCATTCAACCGGCTGCATGGCTTCTTCATCGCATATTACTGGAGACCTAGTCCGGATATGGCATGGCGTCCAGACAACGGTCGAGGTCTGTTCAGTCGCATCTCTGTTGGGGGGACTCGACTCGATATGGCAGGACGCCCGGTCGTGTTCCACCCACCGCTTTCGACTCATCTAACCGGCTCCAGAACACATTCCGGGAATAGGATCCACCCGGCACTATGGCACTTCACTGGGGGACTCGTCCGGAGATGGCATGATGTCCGGGCAACGGTCGAAGTCCCGCCCAGCACCATGGCTGACCCCGGTCATGAGAACATTCGACCGGCTTGGGCTTTATACACCCGGGTGAGTTTACATCTAACCCATGTACGCTCGTCCAGCAGGATAAAAACCCTGCATCGCACTAGCTGCGGCAACAGGGGGATGCATGGCGAGCTTTGTCACCTCAACGCCGCCCCCCTACCAGGAACGTAATGCACCTGGCCCCATGGCACCTCACTGGGGGACTCGTCCGGAGATGGCATGATGTCCGGGCAACGGTCGAGTTCCGCCCAATACCATGGCTGACACCGGTCGAAAGTATTCGACCGGCGGGCTTTATACACCCGGGCGAGTCTGCATCTAACCCATGCACGCTTGTCCAGCAGGATAAAAACCCTGCATCACATTGAAAGGCGATCAAACATGGGGCTACATGGCGAGCTTTGTCACCTCAATGCCACCCCCTTACCTCAACGCTTATTCAATATAAGCTGAGAAGAACTAGCAAGTGTTCGCCGGTGCTTCAAACAGGCCGCAACACCAGGGTAATCTCCCTGCAGCCTAGCAATGGAAAACTCGTCTCCATATGGCATATCGCTCGGTAGAGGCTCGGTGAATCCCGTTTTGGCAGATAGCCCGGTAGAGGCTCAGTGAATCCCGTTTCGGCAGATAGCCCGGTAGAGGCTCAGTGAACTCCGCTCCGCTTCGATTCGGCAGATCGGCCAGTTGAAGCCTAGTGAAGCTCCGCTTCGTACCTATAGGGCAGGGTGCCCGGCCGGAATTCCGTGCACATCTCTTGCATGGCGGATTTCAACGCCTCATTATCATCCCATGCACAAATCTCTTGCATGGCGGATTTCAACGCCTCATTATCATTCCATGCACACATATGTTGCATGGCATCATAACATCATGGCATCATCATTATCATCTTGGCTCCATGCACATAACACCACAACACTTGGTCATATTGCTGCTTATATTGCAACTGTGCTTATAAACTATTGCTTCCCATCGGTAACAGGTACTCACCTCGGTCACGCCCAATCTTTAACGCGGACTTAGGGGACTGGGCACCGGTAGATTGGTAGCCCCGCGGGTCTGCGGGACAAGAGCAAGACAGATTTAAGTCCCCATTCAAGATTGCACTTGACCGGGAACTTGGGGGACTTGTTGACAGTAGCCACAGAGAGGCTACAGCAGGCCCACAGACCCGCAGCAAGCGCGCCAGGGCCCGGCCCAAGGGTCGGGACCGGATCACCAGCACCCGGCCTCGGGGCCTGGCACTCTATCCTGCCTCCAGGGACCCAGGGGCCGGGGGCGCCAGCCTGCCTAAGAGGGCACCAGAAGGTATAAGCAGAAGGGAACCAGTCCCACATCGAAGAGTAAGGCCAGCCCTTACCCCCAACCACCTATATATGGGCCCCAACTGCCCTCTTTATGAGGTAACTCGTCTCTCTCCCCGCTTACGTACGTGCCTTGGTTATATACATTCCAACTATACTAACTTAGGCATCGGAGAGGTGAAGGCCGGCCCGCCCGGTATTCTCCTTAGTGAGCAGGATTGCAGGAGATAGAGGTGGATTCATCAAGTATCTACTAGACCCCCGGGTTTAGGCAGAAACAACTGTTGTACCAATTTCCTTTTCTTTACACTATATATTTCTTAGGTATAATTCTTGTAGAAGTAACAAAACAATTGCACAACAGAATAAAAATACATTGTTGTGAGAATTGTAACACATGTATGTTTTTCAAAACCAAAAAACCATGGAGGCAACTTTCCCGCTTTCAGAGATGCTACTTCTATGCCATTGGAGCCAAAATGAAAATGGGGGAATGACAAGCAAACCAACTCATACAACAAAACTACGAAATTCTGTTGTACAAGTATTTGCCACTTTGCACTTGGTGACACCTAATGCAGGATGTGACATTATCACACAACACAAAACAATAACTTTGTTGTCTGTCCATCTAGACCTTGCCCAAATTTGAGTTTCAATGTCGGAGGGAGTTCTGCCGCCAAGATTTTCATTAATCATACAACAGAAAATGTGTGTTAGAGTTGTGTGACAAAATCTGGAAAAATGTTTTTCAGGACATGGAAAATGTGTACCATCATACAACACAAATTATTCACTTTAGGTTGTGTGAAACAGTTCAGTCATTCACACAACATGTAACTTTCAAAGTGTTGTCTGATTTGTGTTGTGTATTGAGTTTTTTGTAGTAGTGGGTATTCCTCACTAACTAGTCCAGAGAGCTCTAAGGCTGGGCACTGGTCTAGGCTTGGATAGTTGGCGGGTCTCAAGGCGGAGACGAGGTTGGCGTCCTCATCAGCAGGAGTGTTCTTGCTTAGCCGCCAGGACGAAAACATGTGCAAACTCTGAACTGGAGGATATGGTAGGACCTGGCTCAGGCCGAACTGTCTGGGCAATAGTTGAGGAGCGTATACCTCGACTCCCTACTCGCCTTTGTCAGAGGAGAGAAGGGGAAGATCCGCCATGGATATACATTGTAGGAATAGCCTCCTTCCTTCTTCGCACTGATTGGTGGAGGGCAGGAAACAATCCTTCAGTGCTCTTGGATGTACCCTTAGGAGGAGTGCTTGAACTTCTGAGTAGAAGCCTTGGGCATCGATATTAAAAATTATGTCAAGGCATATAGCATAACCTTGACCATAATTGGGTTTGCACCCTGCGTATGCTAGTCCTAGAACTCTGTCATCCCCAAGTCGGACAGGGTCAGGTGGTGCTAATCCAGGGAAATACATTTGAGACCAAATCTCTAGTATCCTAGTAGAGGGTTCAGGAAGGGTGATTGAGGGGACATCCGCCTCAGGATAATCATTGGCATCAAAGGGTTTTCTACCTAAAGGAAAACCTTGGCCTGCATACATATCTAGCAAGGTAATATTAGCCTGACCAAATTGTAAATCGAAGGCATTGGCGGATGAGTTCCAGAAACTTATCAAAGGCATGAGAGCACACCTGTTTCCTCCCTTGGGGTTGAGCGCGAAGCTGATTCTGAGGACTTCATCAATCCCCGCCGCGCGCCACCTGCTTTCATCGAGTGGTTGTCTTTCATGATACCACTATATCATTGACGGGGTCGGCAGAGGCCAGGAGGAGTATGCTATTGGGATTTCGTAGTGGTTGGAAGTTTGCCAATCTCCACATGAAACGCTTCTTTCCCGGAAGATCACTGGAAGAGGTCGAGCATTATCAACAAATGGGTAGATTGAATTCTGACCTAGTTCTTGTTGCCGAGGACCTAATCCGGCACGGCCGTAGTCATCGGGCGGCATGATTGAGGTTTGGTAAGCACTTCCGACCTCGATAATGTGCGAGATGATTATTTCTTTTCCTCTGACAGCTTGATCGTATTGAATCTCGTTTGCCATGGTTTATCTGATTTGAAATGGAAGAAATGGAGGTTGAGATGTGAATTGATGATTCTCAATCTGGGTTTTATAGAATCTGAAAGGGGTTCTTCGAATTGGAATCGGTAGGATTTGCAGCAGTCGAGGGTTTGGTGAATAGTACTCTGAGCTAGATTTGGTAAAGTTGTGTTGTTAGAGGGAACGACACAATCACTACAAGAAAATATGGCTTTGCCGACGAAAAAAAAAAAACGGCCGACGAAACACTTTTTTCGTCGGCTATTTCCAAGAATGGCCGACGAAAATTTTTGTCGTCGCCAAAAAAAAAATTTCGTCGGCCATTCTCTGATTTTTTATTTCGTCGGTAAAAATGAAAAATCGTCGGCTATTCTACAAGAATGGCCGACGAATTTTTCCGTCGTCCCTAAAAAAAATGTTTTGTCGGCTATACTCCTATAATGGCCGACGAATTAAAGTTTTCGTCGGCTATATAAATTTTGGAAGAATGGCCGACGAAGTTGGCAATTTCGTCGGCTATAAGTCTTTATATTTTCAGATCTGGACAGAAGCTGCTCATTTGAAAAAAAACGGGAGAAAGAGTGAAAAATCTGTGGGTATTGTTGAAATCCGTCCTCTCTTACATTGTGGAGCTATATATAGGTACGTATATGTGTATATATGTTGATTTTGAGTTTTAGTTGAGTTGATTTTGAGTTTTAGTGATTTTGATATAGTAAGTGATTTTTTGTTTTGTTGTTGTTTTAGTGTTAGAATGTATGTATATATGTAGGGGTCATCATTAAGCCCACGGATCAAGTGGGCCGATGGAGGCCCGCAAGCCCGATGGACTTCAAGCCCGGCCCAGCCCGTCTAAAAGCCCGCTTAAGCCCGGGCCCGGTGGGTAGAGGGCCGGGCTTAGTTTAGGGGTTAGAAACTCGGCCCGGCCCGTTAAGAACCCGTCAAGCCCGCTCCATCAAAAACCCGTAAAAGCCCGGCCCGTAAAGCCCGTTAAAATCCATACCTCAATAATTAAAGAATAAGTTACCCCCATATAGAGTTATTTTATATTTTTGACACATTAATATATTAATTAGATCTTCATTTTCACACTTTAATGGATATTCACACTTCACTAGCACAATATGGATCATTTTTTTAATTAAACTCATCTATTTTATCATTTAAGTTCGTTATAAATAATTATTATATTAATATTTTTAAGAATTTTAAATTATAGTCTAAAAATCACGAAGTAAACATATCATCGATCGAGGCTTTAACTTTGTCGGATTTAAGTGATTTTTTTACCATCACCGTATTTCATCATAACGATCAAATTCTATTTCATAAAATTTTTCAAAATTTGACTTCTTTTATATAGTTGTTTTGAAAAGTTGTACACTTGAGTATAATCTACTAATCAAGTTATACCGCATTAGTAAGCATGTTGTCATTATAATGGTTAAATTCACAAAATGAAAATTTTAACCGTCTGATGTGATCGTTATAGTTAAATATGAGTAGAGGAGAAAAATCAACTCGTTTCGTGAACGTTCGATGCTCGTTCGAAACGGTCAACCATATTTTCATAAAACTTATCACACGAAAACGCTATTAGGTACCTTTAGATGATTTTGTTTCGTCGACTCTTCCAAACATTAAACTCTTAAATAAATTAGACGTAATCAGCCATGTAAAAATTTGGGAACGTTTACCTCCCGATACTATGACTGCCCATAGAGAGATATAAGTTTAAATAATGTTGACCGCACCGATCGGGGTTCTAACTTTGTCGGATTTAAGTGATTTTTTTACCATCACCGTATTTCATCATAACGATCAAATTCTATTTCATAAAATTTTTCAAAATTTGACTTCTTTTATATAGTTGTTTTGAAAAGTTGTACACTTGAGTATAATCTACTAATCAAGTTATACCGCATTAGTAAGCATGTTGTCATTATAATGGTTAAATTCACAAAATGAAAATTTTAACCGTCTGATGTGATCGTTATAGTTAAATATGAGTAGAGGAGAAAAATCAACTCGTTTCGTGAACGTTCGATGCTCGTTCGAAACGGTCAACCATATTTTCATAAAACTTATCACACGAAAACGCTATTAGGTACCTTTAGATGATTTTGTTTCGTTGACTCTTCCAAACATTAAACTCTTAAATAAATGAGACGTAATCAGCCATGTAAAAATTTGGGAACGTTTACCTCCCGATACTATGGCTCCCCATAGAGAGATATAAGTTTAAATAAGGTTGACCGCACTGATCGGGGTTCTAATTTTGTCGGATTTAAGTGATTTTTTTACCATCACTGTATTTCATCATATTTGTTATGATTGTATTTTAATATGACAATATATATATATAGGCATGGGGATGAGCCTCCCGGTTATGAACCGGGTTCCAAACCCCTTTTTGAAAAATAATATCGGATATTTATTTATTTTAATCAAAGCCCGGCCCGCCCTCAAACCGCCGTGGGCCATTCGGCCCGGCCCGCAAAAGCCCGTTAAGCCGCCGTATATTGAAGGGCTTGGATCCTAGAAATTTTTAAAAAGCCCGGCCCGCTATTTTTAAATTACATTGTAAAGCCCGACCCGGCCCGCTCCAAGCCCGTTATGAATGGCCCGGCCCGGCCCGTTGACGACCCCTATATATATGTTGATTTTAAGTTGTAGTTGAGTTGATTTTCAGTTAGAGTATAATTATGTGTTTTAATTTAATAATATTATTTTAATTAGTGTTAAAATATATATAAATTAATATATTAATTAATGGTTGTTGATAGTGTAATGAACTTAAATAATGGTTGTTAATTAATGGTATATATATATATGAGTTGATGTTGATAATAACATATATTGTAATATATATGTGTTAATTAATTTATTATTAATTAAAGTTATACATATATATTATTATCAGGCTATATATGGATCGAGATAAGAGTTGGATTTCGCTTCCAAGGCATGACCGACGATACACTACAGGAGTTGTGGATTTTATGCAGTTCGTCGAGGAAAATGTAAAGGGGAATTACCATTATTGCCCGTGCAAGAAATGTAAGTGTCGCAGTGATATGTGTCGATTTCCGATTAGGACAGTATGGGAGCACCTAAAGAGTAATGGGTTTTGGCCGAAGTACACACGTTGGATATATCACGGTGAGCCATCATTAGATGGATCGCATGATCATGGGCAGTATTTTGAGGCGGGGAGTAGTAGTACATCCAACGATCCAACAATGGGATTCGTCAACGACGTGTTTCCTTTTGAAAGTGGTGTACGTGGGGAACAATATATGCAGGACCCGGTGCAGCCGTTCCCACAAGTTGTCAACACTGCTGCCTTTGACAAGTACAACAAATTGATTGCATTGCAACAGACCCCTGTGTCTTCAAGTTCTGAGAAGACAGTTCTTCAAAGTGTGATGGAGGTAATGAGGATTAAAGTGGAGACAAAAGGAAGCATCAGGCAAGTGAATGAATATCTACAGTACACTTCTTCGTTGTTGGAGGAGGGTCATCGTAATCCTACCAATCACCGTCAGGTCCGACGTATCCTCAAAGATCTAGGGTTTTCCTACATTAAGATCCATGCATGCGCATTTGACTGCGTTCTCTTCTGGGGTGAAGATGCAGAAGGGAATGACCTTGCTAGCCTTGACGCATGTCCGATATGTCAGTCTGACCGATATAAGTTGACGGGAGCAGGCAATAGGAAACCTGTGAAAGTGCTTCGGTATTTTCCGTTGAGAGATAGGCTTGAGCGGTTGTACATGTCAGAAACCACCGCAAAAGCGATGAGGTGGCACGGTGAGCGGGACGCGGGAGACGCAGATATCATGACACACATCTCTGACGGAGCGGCTTGGAAGCATATAAACAATGAGTTTCCTTATTTTGCGTCAGATGTCAGAAACGTCAGGCTCGGGCTCTCAACCGACGGGTTCAACCCTTTCGGCACCATGAGTCTTTCATACAGTATATGGCCGGTGGTTTTGGTACCTTACAACCTTCCTCCGTGGATGTGCATGAAGAAGGAATATAATATGTTGACGTTGTTGATTCCGGGGCCTGGTTACCCAGGAAAATGTCTCGATGTGTATATGAGACCATTGATTGAAGAGCTTAAGGTATTGTGGGACGTTGGTCATCCCACTTTTGACAAGTACAAGCAGGAGACGTTCCAAATGCATGCCATGGTTATTGGTACCATCAGTGATTTTCCTGCTTATGGGATGTTGTCGGGCAGCGTTGTTAGGGGATACAAGGCTTGTCCAGAGTGCCTCAGCGATTATGGGAGCACCCCTCATTGCAACAAGATATGCCGAATGGGTCATCGTGTGTTCCTTCCGGCGGATCACCACTGGCGTTACGAGTCCGCCGCATTTGATGGAACCGAAGAACACGGCCGTACTCCCAGAAGATGGACAGGAAGAGAAATTTTAGCAAGACTTAATGAGTACGATTTTGGGCCCCTCAGCAATCATCCCGATATTGTAGCGGAAATACCTGAAAGGCCTGAGGAGTACAAATTCTGGACACATAGGAGTATATTGTGGGAACTCCCGTACTAGTGTGAGTTGCTGATTCGTCACTTCCTAGACGTTATGCACATAGAAAAAAATGTTTCTAAAAGTGTGGTGGGCACAACGCTGAACTTGGAGGGGAAGACGAAAGACGGTCCTAAGGCTCGCACTGATCTGCAAAACATGAATATCAGAAAACCACTATGGTTGAAACAAGGGAAGAGAAAAATGTCTCAAGCTCCTTACACCGTCAAGCCTGAGCATAAATCAAAAATTTTCCATTGGATAAGTCGGGCCAAGTATCCTTCAGGCTTTGCTGGAAATATAGCCAAGTGTGTCAACAGACAATGCAACAATCTGTACGGGTTGAAAAGTCATGACAATCATATCCTGCTACAACGTCTCTTCCCTGTTTTCATTCGACCGTTCCTTCCCCATCACGCTGTGGAGCCGTTAGTAGCGTTGGCAAGATTTTTCCAGAAGGTATGCACACGGGAAGTGAGAAAATCTGACCTCCGGGAAATGCAACAAGACATCGTTCATATCATGTGTAAATTTGAGATGATATTTCCTCTAAATTTTTTCGACATCATGCCTCACCTCATGATCCATCTTCCTCGGCAGTTGTTGCTTACCGGTCCTGTGCACTTCACTTGGATGTATCCGATGGAAAGGTACGTATTTTACACCTTATGTTAATTTCCTCATCAATATATGTGATATAGTGTTAATGTATTATCATAACACTTTAAAAACTTGATTTATAGGCAACTTGGACAATACGGTGGTTTTGTCCAAAACAGATCCGCACCTGAAGGATGTATAGCTGAAGCATATATTGCGCACGAGTGTGTCACCTACATGAAGCTGTATTTCGGAGCGTTACAGGAAAGCATACAGGAAGATGTACCGTCACAGTTCAATCTTTCCATACTCTCCGACGATGTTGTACTCGGTGGAAACATGCCAGATTCCTACAAGTTGAAAGATTATGAGGTAGCCATTGCACATTGGTGGGTACTAATCAACTGTCCAGAAGTTCAGTTTTGGAAGGACATACATCTACGCTGTGAAGGAGTAGCAGGTGATCGCGATTACCACAACCAGACATTCGCAGAGTATTTCGGCCGCTGGGTATGTACCTTTAACACTATTCTATACGTGTTCATATATTATTGTGTATATTTATTCATATTTATAGTTGATTCTGATGGTTGCAGATGGACCTTATTGCAAATGATAATCACCCAAACTGGTCGCACGAACTCAGACTTTTAGCGAGGAGGCCGGTCTATTCAAAAGTTTATGCGACGTGCAAGGTGAATGGTGTGTTATTTCGATGTGAAGACAGAGACCTCAGACTGAAAACACAAAATTCAGGGGTTATGGCACATGGTGGGGATGGTGGAGTTGACTATTACGGTGTTCTCCATTCAGTTGTGGAACTGCATTGCGGAGAAGGCATGAAAGTGCACCTTTTCAAGTGTAGATGGTTTGACACACGGCCGCAGAGCATGAAAACCGATCAATACGGCGTAAGTTCTGTGAACACTAGTACATCATGGTATGAGGACGACCCTTTCGTTTTAGCCACATGGGTGAAACAAGTGTTTTATCTTGATGATCTCGCCAAGGGTGACCCGTGGAAAGTAGTCAACACTATCCACCATCGCAACATTTACCGGGCGTCTACACTTGGAGTGGCTGAAGAGAACGAGGAAGGGGGCACCGCGTATCAAGAGCCCAACTCAAACGGCATTCCTGACTCCTCTTTTATTCGCCTAGACACGCCGGTGCGAATTCGACGTGAAGAGCCACTGCTTGTTGATGTTGATCCAACTGAAGAAACTAACGAGGACTCTAGTGGTGAGGAAAGACATAGATTACCCCTATCGAGCAATTCAGAAACCGAAGAAGACTCATCCGATGATTCCGATTACAATCCGACGGATTAAGTAATTTAAATGATGTAATCCTTTGATTTGCAATCAACTCATTTCTAATGAACGGGCGTGGGGATCAGCCTCCCAGCTAGGCTGGGTTCCAAACCCCTTAAAAAAAATTTGAAATATGTTGACTGTTGGGTTTCTGGTTTTTTATGTTCAATTTTGGTTATATGTGAACAGGACATCGAAATAGGAGAGGTGTAAAACCACTGATTTTTTTTTGTTTTTTTTTCTGAGAATAGCCGACGAAAAATGCATTATTTCGTCGGCTATAGCAACAATGGCCGACGAATAATGAATTATTTCGTCGGCCATAACTTTTTTAAAAATAATTATTTTACGAACAATGGCCGACGAAAATTTTATTATTTCGTCGGCCATAAGTTTATTTTAAAAATAAATATTTTATTTTTTACCGAAAACGACAAAAGAATAGCCGACGAATACTAGGTTTTATTTCGTCGGCTATGATTTAAAAAAAAAACAAAAAATGAGCAGCTTCCATTTTGTATCACTGTCGTCAAACCGTTGCTTCATCCTTCAAATGCAAATGTGTCGTGAAATAAGATATGACCGAAATATTGAAATACATCTACGGTTGAAAAATGAGAAGATTCCGACAAAATCTGTGTGCCGAATGTTGCGGTTAGCTGTTTTTTACTTCCGGTTTCCTATGTGTAGCATGACGGTCGGTAAATCTTTTGAGGAAAATTTTTATACGATTAGTTGCGTCTCATCCATCTGAAACTATTCTCTGTTGAAGATCAGGCCAAAAAACGTCATTTAGACGGGCCAATTTCCGTTTTAAAGCGTTTAGAGGTTTGACTCACCCGGTTGACCGTCCCGATCGGTCCGTTAACGTCGTCCGATGTAGTTGGATTTTTTTTTCACACATGTATTTAATCTTAACGGTGATATCTGACAGTTGGAATAGATTTTCCCAACTTTTAGATTCAAAATCGGAACATATGCACTAATGTTCCTTAACTTGTTTACTAAGTGTTTAAGTTAATGTATAGTTTCAAATAGTTACTATACGTAGACTCTTCAAATGCAAATGTGTCGTGAAATAAGATATGACCGAAATATTGAAAAACGTCTACGGTTGAAAAATGAGCAGATTCCGACAAAATCTGTGTGCGGAATGTTGCGATTAACTGTTTTTTACTCCCGTTTTCCTATGGGTAGCCTGACGGTCGGTAAATCTTTTGAGGAAAATTTTTATACGATTAGTTGCGTCTCATCGATCTGAAACTATTCTCTGTTGAAGATCAGGCCAAAAAACGTCATTTAGATGGGCCAATTTCCGTTTTAAAGCGTTTAGAGGTTTGACTTTGCAGTTTGACCGTCCCGATCGAGCCTTTAACGTTGTCAGATGTAGTTGGATTTTTTTTCATACATGTAGTTAATCTTAACGGTGATATCTGACGGTTGGAATAGATTTTCCAAACTTTTAGATTCAAAGTCGGAACATATGCACTAATGTTCCTTAACTTGTTTACTAAGTGTTTAAATGAATGTATAGTTTCAAATAGTTACTAGACGTAGACTCTTCAAATGTAAATGTGTTGTGAAATAAGATATGACCGAAATATTGAAAAACGTCTACGGTTGAAAAATGAGCAGATTCCGACAAAATCTGTGTGCGGAATGTTGCGGTTAACTGTTTTTTACTCCCGTTTTCCTATGGGTAGCATGACGGTCGGTAAATATTTTGAGGAAAATTTTTATACGATTAGTCGCGTCTCATCGATCTGAAACTATTCTCTGTTGAAGATAAGGCCAAAAAACGTCATTTAGACGGCCCAATTTCCGTTTTAAAGCGTTTAGAGGTTTGACTTTGCAGTTTGACCGTCCCGATCGAGCCTTTAACGTTGTCAGATGTAGTTGGATTTGTTTTCATACATGTAGTTAATCTTAACGGTGATATCTGACGGTTGGAATACATTTTCCAAACTTTTAGATTCAAAGTCGGAACATATGCACTAATGTTCCTTAACTTGTTTACTAAGTGTTTAAATGAATGTATAGTTTCAAATAGTTACTAGACGTAGACTCTTCAAATGCAAATGTGTTGTGAAATAAGATATGACCGAAATATTGAAAAACGTCTACGGTTGAAAAATGAGCAGATTCCGACAAAATCTGTGTGCGGAATGTTGCGGTTAACTGTTTTTTACTCCCGTTTTCCTATGGGTAGCATGACGGTCGGTAAATATTTTGAGGAAAATTTTTATACGATTAGTCGCGTCTCATCGATTTGAAACTATTCTCTGTTGAAGATAAGGCCAAAAAACGTCATTTAGACGGCCCAATTTTCGTTTTAATTTATAGGGTTTAGAGGTTTGACTTCGTAGTTTGACCAAGAGTTTAGCCGACGAAATATTTTATTTCGTCGGCTAAACTCTTGCGATCCGCTTATTGTCCGCCGTTGGATGGCTCAGATCGAACGGCTGTGATTTTTCAAAGTATAGCCGACGAAATATTTAATTTCGTCGGCTAAACTCTAGTGATCCGCGCATTTTCATTGTTCGCCGTTGGATGGGGGAGATCGGACGGTTGCTGAGCGCCTAAACTATGGCCGACGAAATTTTTTTAACATTTCGTCCGCTATACTTAAGTATAGCCGACGAATTAAAGCATTTCGTCTGCTATACTTAAGTATAGCCGACGAATTAAACCATTTCGTCGGATATACTATCGGGTATAAGTTTGTTGCAGCCGAACCCTAGCCTCCATTTGCTGCATTTTTCCAATCTTCCTCTTCGACGTGCAATCCGGCCCTCCTCCCTCTATCTCCTCCACGTCGGCAGCCCCGGCCCGACCTCCTCCCTCCTCCTCCCTCCACGTCGGCAGCCCGGCACCTCCTGCCTCCCTCCTCCTCCATTTTTTTCCGGCCGTCTCCCTCCTCCGTTTCCGGTGCCGACCAAAGGCCTCCTCCTCCCTCCTCCAGCCGGCCTCCTTCTCCTCTGCCCGAATCAAGCAATGTAAGGAATTTTTTTTTTTCATTTATGTTAATTAATTGTTAATTTAGTTATAATTGTTAATTTATGTATTTATGTTAATTTAGGTATAATTTATGTATTTATGTTAATTTAGGTAAATTTTAGGTATTTATGTTAATTTATGTATAATTTAGGTATTTATGTTAATTTAGGTATAATTTTGGTATTTATGTTAATTTAGGTAAATTTTAGGTATTTATGTTAATTTATGTATAATTTAGGTATTTATGTTAATTTAGGTATAATTTTGGTATTTATGTTAATTTAGGTAAATTTTAGGTATTTATGTTAATTTATGTATAATTTAGGTATTTATGTTAATTTAGGTATAATTTTGGTATTTATGTTAATTTAGGTAAATTTTAGGTATTTATGTTAATTTATTTATAATTTAGGTATTTATGTTAATTTAGGTATAATTTAGGTATTTATGTTAATTTAGGTAAATTTTAGGTATTTATGTTAATTTAGGTAATTGTTTCCAAATTTATTTTAATTATATAATTTATACGTATAATTTAATTGTATAATTTAGCTTAATTATATATATAGCTTAATTATATTTAATTAGAATTTGTTATTTAATATAATATAATTTAATATGTTAGTATATAAATTGTTATATTAAAATATGTTAGTATTATTGGTTATTATATTAATTAGAATTTTTATTTAATATAATATAATTTAATATCAATTAATGTATTAATGCCTCGGGCTTTAGATGGCCGATGCATTAAGAAACCTATTCGGAGGCCGTCGTGGCAGCAGATCTAGAGGTTCTAGAAATTCCGGCGGTTCCGCAGACTCCAAGAGGACCGCTAGCCAGCCTGAGAGGACCACTAGCCAGCCGCGGAGGAGTGTAGATTCATCCCAGCCGCAGAGGACTGTGGATGCAGACCAGCCGCGACGGAGTGTGAGTGCTCGGCACCAGACCCTTCTCCAGGCGGGGCGGCCGTCGAGCACTTCACTTCCGCATGCCGGTCCCGCTGTGGCTCCGAGGTTTAGTCGGCAGCTGTTTCACGAGGAGATAACTGTCGACGTTCCTCAGGTTCGTATGCCTGAGGTTCATCGGGAGCCGATGCCGAGTCCGACTCAGTCTGGTGCTGACTCGACTGAGGTTCCTACTCTCCCAAACCAGCTTTTCCTCCCGTACAACATTCCGGCGATACCGGAGGTCGACTATCAGGGTGTGCCCTTATGGCCGGATATGCCTCAGTACGTTAGTGTTGCGGAGACATACCGGCAGCAGCCATTTGAGGACCCTGACCACCTTATTTCGGCGAGGAGAAAAGGGAAGTCGACAGACGAGTCATCCACTTCAGGTAACATTTGATTTTATTAATTAAATGTTTTATTAAAATTAACGCACTAATATTTAATTTTATTAACCAATCGTCGTTTTTGTGATAGGGACAGCCGCTAGCAGTTCACGGAGGAATACGAGAGGTCTCATCTGTTTTGACACGCTCAGGAAAACTGTTGAGCGCAGCGGCAGGATCCAGATCAACGAACCTCCTAATCAGGAGGTTCAGGGGAAGAAAAAACGCGACTACTCGGGTTGCGTGGGGTCAGTGATTAGGGACAGAGTCCCTATGTTGTGGACCCGGTGGGCTGATGTGCCCCAAGAGATCAAGAGAGAGGTGAACATTGCCGCGGCGGTGAGTAATTTAAAAAAATTAATTTATTTATCGTAATATTTAATAATTTTCGGTATTATTACAATTGTAAAACTAATAAAATATTATTTTTCAGACATTCTTCGAGATTGCCGAACACAGGCGGGATTGGGCGGACAACCAGCAGACCTTGAGGTACGTTTGTTTTTATGATATTATAATTATCTTATAATTATTAATATTTTATGATATTAATAATATTTCTAATGCACTTTTGTTTTTTTCGTAGGTTCAAAGAGTGGAAGAACGAGCTGCGTTCCCACTATCGGGATTACGACCACCTTGGTCGTATGGGCACTCCCAGGGAGTTCATGTTCCGCGAGTACGAGTGGCGTTGGTTGAAGACAGTAGTCTTCAACAACCCAGTTATGCAGGTAAATACTAAACTTCAGTAAAAATGTTTATTTTGTTAATATTTTAATTATTAGTTTAATTATATTATAATTATTACATTAATATTTTCTGATGTATTTTTCTAATATTTTATTATTTGTTTGAAGGAACGGTCTCGGATAAACTCTGCCAACCGCCGCCGGAACACAACCCCCCATCATGCTGGTTCACGGCCGTTTGCACAGTATCAGGAGGAGGCGCTCAGAGATCATCCTGATAGCAACCCGTACGTGGAGACGTTCAAGATCGCTTATCCACAAGCGACAGAACAGCTCATAAGTCGTATATTACAATTTTAAAATTTTAATTATTAATTTTACTTAATTATATATTTGTTATAATATTAATTTTTTTTTCCCGTCCACTTAGGAGAGGGTCAACCGGGCCGAAGAAGAGGTGCTCCATCAAGTAGTTCGGGACACACAACCGAACATTTCAGAGGCAGATCTGGAAGAAGCCATGCGCCATGTCGACCGGTCCAGTGTCCAAACGGCAGCGAGGATCTTCGACGCAGCCTTCCCAAACCGGTCAAACAACTACTACTGTCGGGGTTTGGGAAGCGCTGGACTAGGGCTTCTGAAGACCACTAAGGGAGGTCAGAAGAAGGGAGGCGGGGAGAGCCAGCATATGAGGGGGGAAGTGCAGCGATTGGCCGCAGAATTGGCGACCTCGTCTCAGACAGTACAGGAGCTGCGCCGCAGCACACAGCAGTATCAGCAGGAGACGCGCCGCAGATCACAGCAGTATCAGTTGGATGTGGCCGGTTGGCATGCCGAATGCGAAAGAATTCGGCAACACAACTACGACGGCCAACAAAACTGGTGCTATGAGCTGTTCGCGGCACAACAACAAGGTCTTCCACCCCCGCCCCCGTTTCAGCGGTTAGCGGAACCTCCAATGCCTCAACCTCCCGTGTTCGGTCAGCAGGATGACGAGCCTGATGGAGAGCAGGATGCTGGGGATGACCTGCTAGACTTTACTAGTTTAGGTGATGATTAGGGTTTAGGGTTTATGTATATTAGAACGAATTTAATAAAAATGGTATTTAGACGTGTTTCTTGTTGGTGCAAATGCATGGAATGTTTTTGTGATTTGCAGGTTGCTTGGAACGGTAATTTAGAAAATAATTTAATTTTTTTTTTCCAAATGTAAGAAAAGCCGACGATTTTGGAATTATTTCGTCGGCTATAATAACTATAGCCGACGAATTTTACCAATTTTCGTCGGCTATAAGTTGTATAGCCGACGAAATTTGCATTATTTCGTCGGCTATAACTAATTAATGCCTATTAAATATTAATATATTTTGAGAAAATAGCCGACGAAAATTATGTATTTCGTCGGCTATACTTAATGAATTTCGTCGGCCATACTCGAAAATACCCGACGAAGTTCGTCGGCAATTTGTCCCAGGTTTGGCCGACGAAAAATATTTTCGTCGGTAAAGTCGTCGGCCATACTCTACTATAGCCGACGAATTCTTTTTTTTCGTCGGCCATTAGTATAGTCGACGGGGTTGTTCCGACGACGTATAGCCGACGAGAATTTCGTCGGCAGATAGTATAGCCGACGAAATATAACCATAGCCGACGAAATTTTTTTCGTTTGCTATTCATCCTCATCTGGTAGTGAATGCTTCAGAATTTTTAAAGAGGTTTGGATTGGGCTTTCTAACCTTTATCAATTTCATTGGGCTTTCAATTTCAAAGGCTGGGGGGCAATGTTTGGGCCTAAATTGACATTTGTCCGAGATTGTGGATTGAGGCCCATGAGGTTATTCATTAAAGAATAATCTGAGATATATTAAATCTTTTCTTCTTAGAAAGGTTTTGGGGTTCCTTTAGGAATCCGTAAAAGGGGTGGTTTAAGGTAATTGAATCCTAATTGATCTCCGAATCTATTATGTTTGATACGCAAGTATTGAGGTTTTGTGTTCTCTATATAAAGAACTCTTAAACAACATGAAAAAGGTTCACAACCATCTTACAAACACACAAGCTTTTGCGCATCGCAAATCTTGCAAAGCCTCTCCGGAGCATCTTACGCGTACAACCTCCACAAACTGCAAACAACCACCATCCAACCTCGCTGCAACCCTACACCCGCCACTGGCCGCTGTATACTTGCACGGTTGTCGAAGTGTGTCTTGCATTCGTGTGAGCGTCGCTAAAACCTAACGCTTCCAGGATCCGCATATCGTAGTCGCACCTGCCCCCATACGTACAGAGTCGCATTCGCCACCATACGTACAGAGTCGCACGCTTGCCTCGTGTCTGCGTTCGCTGAAGCACCCAGTGTCAGTCGCTACGACCAGTAGCAAATTGAGTCGTTACTCTGGTAACACAACGTAAGCCAATCTGCAATAGGTTGGGGTAGGATCGTTTCCCGCTGATACGCCCCGAACCTTGTTCAATTTCTGGGTAAATTTATTTAAATTTTTACGCTCATGAAAATTGTTTTACTTTATGGTTGAGCGGAAATCTGTTGTTTCGGGAGGTAGAACACGTTAAAATGAATCTTGGTTACGCGTTCTGTTTTGTCGGAGCAAAAAAAAAAAAAAAAATATTTGGTAGTGTTGTAAAATACGTATTTCCGATTTTGGATTGGGGTATAAATAGGTAAAGAATTTTCCATTTCCGGAAAATCCTTTTTCTTTTCTCTTTTTCTTTCTTTCTTTCTTTCCCCTTTTCTTTCTCTCTTCTCCCTCCGTTTGCCCGACGCCTTCTGATAGGAGCATAAAATGCGACGTTCTTAATGTGTTTTTACCCTCATTTACGCTTTGCTTAGCTCTTATTATTGTAGAATTGAGTCATTAGATCGAGTCTTGAGTCTTCGGTAGAGAATTTGTGAAAATGTGCTTAAAATGAGGAAAAAGGTGAAATTTCGGCAAGTCCTTATTAAAGTAGGAATCCTTGTTGGAGTATGATTGTTAAATATGTTTTATTTATGCCGAAACTAATATTCTTGTTCTCTTATTATCAGATTTAATCATAACATGTGCAAGACATGTGCTCGGCGTGGCATGCATAAGGAAAGCAAAGATTAAATAGGCTGCCGAACCCAACAAGGAAGGAAATAAACGAAATTGAAAGAGAAAAATGTGCAACTGAATTGAAAGAGAAAGAGGAGAAAATAAGGAAAGAAAGCCGAGTTAAGAAGGAGCTTTATTCAGAAATTAATCTTTATTCTTTGACTAATTCGGCAAACAAAATAAGGGAGGTCTTCTACGGCAAAAGAAGGAAGGGAATTCAAGGACGTATGTGGACTGATTTTCACCCATCATTCAAAGAAAAGTTGGCTGAATTATTTCAAGAATAAATGGAAGAAATATTGCAAGATTATTCAGCATTTATTTAAGGATTATTTTGGCAACAAACCAAGAAGAAAATCAAGGAATGTCGCACAAGAAAAGGAGGAGGAATTGAATTCGGATTCAAGCACCTAGGGTTGCCGAACTCTCCCTCATGCTTCTCCTATAAATGGCTCGGCATAATTTCAGAAAAAGCATCATCTTCTCTTCCTCACAAAAAGCTTACCAAAACTCTGCCGAAATCTCTCCAAGAATTCTCACCAAGAACATAGCCGAACCATACTCCACCACCTTTCATAAAATCATTCCAATCATCAACACCAATCCACTTGCCGAATTCTTCAACAAGGTTGTCACTTGGATTGTAATTTCAATGGCTTTTGTTTCTTTGTATTTATACATTAATTTGTCTATGAATTATGTATTGATTCTTGGATCCGATTTTGGTTTTGTTAATTATTCATGGGATTTCCGAATTCTTGTTATATTGTTTGGTTTTCTTGTGTTTAATTACTGAATTATATATGTGATTTAATTGAATACGGTATGATGGGCAGTAGGCTTTTGCATGTTTTCTTGATTTAATTAGGTTTATTTCCTTAATTCGTGTGCAACCGAAGGAGATGTCTAGATGCAATCGCAGGCCATGGTTGTTGTCTAGGTGTTGAATTCACTTGTCGATTTAATACATGTTAGATTATACGCGTTGTGGATTTTAATGTATTTATCTAAGGGCTAGAGTAATTCTGGAAATTTACATATCGATGTGGGATGAGTGACGCCATACCTGCTAACATGTTCCAATTCGACATACTGTGCTTATGTGCTATTTGTGTTTAATTTCTACGCGTAGTGTTATTAAACCGATTAGTACCATGTTTAGAATTACACGCGTTGTGAATTCTAAATACTTGTGATGTTTTGAATAATTAGATAAACCGCGTTGGCTCTAATTAAATTGGAACTTAATTGATCTTGAATTCGTTTTATGCTTGCTGCCCCTATTACTTGTTTTAATTTCGTTGCATATGTAATGAGTTTTGTGTTTTGTGATTGTGTGAAAGGTGATGATCATTTGTAAATAATAATTTAGGTTTTAATTTTCGTAAAAATCATTAGGTAATTAGATTTAAAATTCGAAAACCCCCTTATGTGCAACACTTTGTGTGATTGAAAGCCCTTGATTTTCCCGGATAGAACGATCCCTACTTGTCCTAACTACAATTGACAAAAGAAGGGTATTATTGGTATGAGATTATTTTGCAGGTACAAATTGTGCACGCATTGTGGTCGCATCAGTTTTTGGCGCCGTTGCCGGGGAAATTATAATATTTTGATTCATAAAGTGTTGTTTTGTAATTTTGTATATTGCAGATTATTTAATTTTGCTATAGTTTTTGGGATATGTATAATAGGATTTTTCGGACATGTAATAGTAAATAGGGATTTCCGATTTTTGCTTTTGGTTTTTGGTTTTTGTTTTGATTAATTGCCGATTATGTGATGTATATTGTGAATGTTTGTACACTTAGATTATTTCTAGGAAGTTGATAGTTTTTGTGTATGCTTTGAGTTTATTGTAGTTTTTAAAGTGTAACATGTAGGTGAAGCCTCTTTTGTTGATCATAACCAAAACCCTTCATTTGAATGATGCTTTGTTGGATCCGTTTTTGTGTAGATTGGGAAACGCGGGATACTCCCCCCCCCCCCCCCCCCCCCCCACGCATACAAAGCGACATTTCAGCAATAGTATTACTTCAATGAGGTTGAGGGCGGTTTTAATCAACACTTGTAGACCGCTAGGACCCGAGTTTATTTTACAAAGTATAGGGCAAGTTATTTTTCATTGATTGGTTCGAGGTTTGTAAAACTGGTTCTCAAGACCCACAGACTGATGTTCATTCTCGGTGAGTGAGTCGATAGAGGACTTGTCCTCCGTGGTTACCAACTTTGAGACCTGCCTGGTTCCTAAAGAGAGTTTACTCTCCATGAATCTTAACGACACCGCCTTTGAAAAGTAAAGTACTCTCGACCTAGACAACAGCTTGTGCCGAAGCATCACCTCACTTTAGACGCTAGAAAATAACTTGAGCATATGTGAATCTATTTTTCTTCAAAAGATAAAATTCGTCTTTAATTTTTGAGGTATATCGGAATTAGCATGATACTACCTTGGACTGTTTCAGCCCATTGCACTGTTATCTCCTCTACTCCACGTACCTCAAATTTTAAAGTTGTGTGAATAAAAGACATTAGAAATTCTAAGTTTCGGCATTTACATACTTACATAATTCGATGACCTTAAGAACCAAGCCATTTTGTTGATACATGTATATTTCGTGTGTTGTATTGTATAACTAGTCTAAATTGTTAGGGAGTCTTAAAAGTCTAGTTATGTTGAGTTTGTTTTTGGTTTTGAGGGGAAGAGGAATAGGTAAGGTCACTAATGTTGATATTAGCCTTAACCCTTCATACTAGCGCTTGCGTTTTTATGAGGTTGAGGGCGGTTTTTATGCACTTTAGTGGTACTGACAACATAAGGTTCTCAACAGAGTAAGGGGCATTCATAGTTCGTTTGTTCTAATTTTGGTATTGAGGTTTGTTTAACTAGATCTCAAGGCCCACAGACTGATGTTCATTTTCGGTGAGTGAGTCGATAGGGAGTTCGCTCTCCGTGGTGTCCAACAAAGAGTCTTGCCTCACTCCATTGTTAGTACTTTCGTTCTAGCCTTCTGAAACCACGGAATCTTGTGTCTAGTCGATAGACCTAGGCCGCACGTCCACCGAGCTTCAAAACCTTAAATGAGTTTGATATAAGTAAATTTTTAATCTCAAAAGAAAATATTTCTTGGTTCGAATTTTCGAGGTATATCGGAATAAGCATGATACTACCTTGGGCTGTATCAGTCCATTGCACCGTTATCTCCTCTGCTCCACGTACTTTGAAAATTCGAACAAATCAAATAGCAATTTAGCTAGGGATACATAAAACACATTCTTGATACTTCTTTTCGTTTATACTTGTAAACTTGTGTTAAATATACTTATGAATTTTTCGTGTGATACATATACATATTTGAATTTTCGTGTGATACATATACATATATTTATTTGAATTTTTCATTGATACTTACTTATATTTGTATGATACATACTTTAACCCTTACACTAATTTATACATTCTAACTATACACCTAACGTTGGCTTTTCTTTTAAATTCATTGACTAAACACTTGATCTTTTAATAATTTCAGGTACATGAATCTTGGTTGGTCACAAGAAATTGAGGATAGATTGAAAAGAATTTGCAATGTTGTTTTTCTAATGTTTTGCTAGATCTAGGAGCGTCAATTAATGTGATGTCCTATAATGTTTACAAGTCTCTAGGTCTAGGAGAATTGAAGAGAGACAATGTAATTATTCAGTTGGCTGACAGATCTAACAAATATCCTGAGGGATATGTTGAAGATGTTCTTGTGCAGGTTAATAATCTGATATTTCCTGCAGATTTCTATGTGCTTCATATGGAAGACTCGCCCCACAATTCAACTCAATTACTTTTGGGGCGACCATTTATGAGAACAGCAAGAACAAAGATCGATGTTGCAGAAGGCAACCTCACCATGGAGTTCGATGGTGAAGTGATAGGCTTCAACATTTTTGAAGCTATGAGGTATCCGGTTTCTGATTTGAAACCTTGTTATAATATTGATGTAGTTGATTCTCTTGCACAGGTTTTGTCAGAAACTTTGGATCAATAGCAACTAGCTATTGAGCAAGGGGCCGGAATTGACGCATTAGGGGAGGAGATTTCGATGGAGGCACGGCAAGATCTTGAGCCGTGCATAGCACAAGTAGTTGCCGAGCTAGAGGCAACACCCCATGTGAAAAGGTCATGTAAATTTATGTCAATTCCCATTTCCACTAACAAAATTCTACCATCTGTGGAACAGGCCCCTATTTTAGAACTGAAGGTGCTTCCCAACTATTTGAAGTATGTATACTTGGGAGACGATGACACACTACCAGTTATTATGTCATCACAGCTGAGTGAGCAGCAGGAAGCACGTTTGACTAGCATGCTGAAGAGGAACAAGACCGCCATTGGATGGACGTTGGCAGATATCAAGGGAATCAGCCCTACAACTTGTGTCCATAGGATCTTACTTGAAGAAGGAGCCAAGCCTACTAGGGAGGGTCAGAGACGTTTACACCCCCCTATGATGAAGATTGTGAAGGACGAGGTGATCAAATTGCTGGATTGTGGAGTCATTTATCCTATATCAGATAGCCAGTGGATTGCACCTGTCCAAGTTGTACCCAAGGAGAGTGGAGTCACAGTTGTGAAGAATGACAAGGATGAGCTCGTGCCCCAACGATTAGTGACTGGTCATAGGATGTGTATCGACTACAGAAAGCTTAATGCTACTACTCGAAAGGATCACATGCCTTTGCCTTTCATGGACCAGATGTTGGAGAGATTAGCTGGGCACAAATTCTATTGCTTCTTGGATGGGTACAGCGGTTATAATCAGATATGCATTCACCCAGATGATCAGGAAAACACGACGTTCACATGTCCCTTTGGTACGTTTGCCTATCGACGCATGCCTTTTGGTTTATGCAACGCACCAGGTACATTTCAACGTTGTATGTACTCATTATTCTCTGATTATATTGAAAATATCATTGAAGTCTTTTTGGATGATTTTAGTGTTTATGGAAAAGACTTTGATGCATGCTTAGAGAATTTGGAATTAATCCTGAGAAGATGTGTAGAAACTAACCTTGTGCTTAATTGGGAAAAATGTCATTTCATGGTTAAACAAGGGATAGTTCTAGGACACATAGTTTCGGCTAAGGGTATTGAGGTAGATAGGGCCAAGATTGATATTATGCTTCACTTACCCTCCCCTACAACTGTAAGGGAGGTACGTTCGTTTCTTGCCCATGCAGGTTTTTATAGGAGGTTCATCAAGGATTTTTCGTTGGTGGCCAAGCCTATTTGTGCCCTTTTGCAGAAGGACGTTCCATTCGTATGGGACAAAGGGTGTGAAGATGCATTTGTGAGGTTGAAGAAGCTTTTGACGTCAGCCCCTATCATGGCGCCACCAGATTGGACATTGCCATTTGAGATCATGTGTGATGCTTCAGACTATGCAGTTGGAGTAGTGCTTGGACAGAGAAAAAAAAAGCAACCAAAAGCCATATATTATGCTTCTCGAACACTTAATGATGCTCAATTAAATTACTCTACTACTGAGAAAGAACTATTGGCTGTGATATTTGCTTTAGAAAAATTTCGATCATATCTTTTGAATTCTAAAGTGATTGTTTATTCTGATCATGCAGCCCTTAGATATTTGATGAAGAAGAAGGATGCTAAGCCACGCTTGATTCGATGGATTCTCTTACTCCAAGAGTTTGACATCGAAATCAAGGACAAAAAGGGGAGCGAAAATGTTGTGGCGGATCACTTGAGAAGAATTGTGAAAGAAGAGGAAACGTTACCACTTCAGGAAACTTTCCCAGACGAGCAGCTTTTTCGAGTGGACACAACAGAACCTTGGTATGCAGAGATTGTCAATTATTTAGTTACTAAAACTTTTCCAAGTACATATTTGCAGGCAACCAAGACGAGGATCAAAAAGAATGCAAGACACTACATATGGGACAATCCATATCTTTGGAGGACTTGTAGTGATCAAGTTATAAGACGTTGTGTGCCACAAGAAGAGCATAGGCCGATCCTTGCATTTTGCCACAATGAGGCGTGTGGAGGACATTTTGGAGCTAAGAGGACGGCCCTCAAGGTATTAGAAAGCGGATTTTATTGGCCCACGATTTTCAAGGATGCATACACATTTTGTATGACATGTGATAGGTGCCAAAGGACATGTAACATTGGTAAGAGAAACCAAATGCCCCTAACTCCTATAGTCATTGTTGAAATTTTTGATGTATGGGGTATAGATTTTATGGGACCTTTTCCTTCATCTAAGGGCTTTCTTTATATTTTGTTGGTTGTTGATTATGTGTCTAAATGGGTGGAGGCGAAAGCCACAAGGACTAATGATTCTAAAGTTGTTGCAGGTTTCTTGAGAACTAACATATTTTCCAGGTTTGGAGTACCTCGTGTGCTTATAAGCGATGGAGGTTCTCATTTCTGCAACAGAACAATTGAGGCTTTGCTCAAGAGATATGGAGTCACCCATAAGCTATCCACACCTTATCATCCTCAGACGAGCGGAATGGCGGAAGTGTCAAATAGAGAGATGACGTGTCGCCGAAGCGAGCATCAAGCAATAATAACCCTACAATCGTTAGTAGTATAGAATAAGTAGGGATCGTTCTAGCCGGGGATTAAGGGTACCTGAAACATGAGAATGTTAACACAAATATTCACAAACATATATGCACACAATTGTCACACTTATATACATATATACATATTCACATGAAATCAAGGGGGATTGAGATAGGATCAGCAGCAAAGCTGCCTCTAAATTCCTAGACATGAATTTAAGACATGAAATTAAATCCTAAAGCTACTATTTACAAGGTTGGTCGACATTCTTCCACAAAGCACTAACACACAAGCAATCAAAACATATAACAAACAAGCAAATAGAACTTATGGCAAGGTATTAAAGCGTTCTAGACTCAACTTAACTCCAACCCAATTAGCTCCTAATCGGCGACTAATTGATTAAGACTCCTTATGTATTTTAAGTGACTAATCGCCTAACCTTAAAGTTATACTAGTCATCTTTGAATATTCTAATCGACGTAAACAAACATGACAAGTAATTAAGCACAAAGTCTTTTTCTTTAGTTGGAAACAAGTCAATAGAGTAAGGTTGTCAATCATCTCATCAACAAGCATGTTCAATTAAATTACTCTAGCCCTAGTGAAAAACAACACAAACAAAGTAACTCGTTGATTACTTTAATCCATATTAAATTTCGGCTAATGAGATTAATAATCTAAGTACTGCAGTTACAAAGGCTATCAATCTTTATGCACACGAATTTAAAGAACAAGTCAAGAAAACCCTAAAATCAATTTAACACATGTTCTTGCCGAAAATCCTAATTACTAGTTCATTACATATTTCCCTTACTTTTTAACATGCAATCCGTATTCTTACATCCAAAACCCATTTAAAGACAAAGAAAACGAATTGAACATACAAATTATAAAACCAAATTTCACTCCAAACAATACATAGACATAGAGTTTGAAACCAAGAATTCATGCTAACTTCATAGACAAAGTTTAACATAACTACATAAAAACAAACAAAACCGAGAGTAGGGAGTGAATCACACATTAGAAACCTTGGAAACTTCATCTTGTGTGGATCCGATGGTTGGTGGAGAAGATGGCTGCTCGGCAATGGGTGTGTCGGCAGGAATTTTTAGGGTGAGATGGAGGTGGTTTCGGCTAGGGTTTTTATGTAGGACTCTTGGGAAATTTAGGTAGAGCTTTGGCTAGATTTTTGCTTTGGAATGTGACAAGTTTTTCTGTGTAAAAGTTGGCTATTTATAGAGGCAAATTCGGCAGAAAACCTAGGTAGAAAACCTAGTCCGAATCGGCAAAGGCAATCCTTGTGCAACAAGGTTTTGGTTCCTTCCTTTCTTGGTTCTTCTAGGAAACTTCTTTTTCTGATTTTTTCTTCAATGTCTTGGCTTGGTGTCATCCTCTAACCTTCCTTAAGCTTGGACCATCATCACATATGCATTTGTACACCATTTGGTCCATTAAAAACAGAAAACACAAAAAGGGGGCAGTAGGTTCCTGGAATCGGCAGATTTGACCTTGATGCAGTAATTACGGCATATCTCCATCCGTGGAGCTCCGATTGATGCGATTCCAAGTCTGTCATAAACTAGACACATATGGCCATCTCCCCATAAAATATCTCGGCCAAATTCTTTCTAAGTCGTCGGAAATGAATTTTCGAAGTTGGGGCAAAGTCCCAGGAAAATCCTGTAAGCCCCTGGATTGGAATGTTCGGACTGCCCTTTTTGCAGCCAAGTTTTGGGTGACTTCCCGAACTCCGATTGATCTGACATTTTAATACAGCATTCCTCAACATATGAATATTAAGCACACAAAATTTCATGGAATTCGGACAAGGATAGATCATACTTTTGCTCATCTCAAAATCGCGAAAAAGACATATTTTACACTATTTTCCAGATTTCTCAAACTTAGTCATTTTTCGGATTCTTAATCATATTTCACCAAACTCTACCAAATTAACACTAAACTATATTATGACTCTATCTTAGACAAATAAGGGTTAAACAAAGCATAAACGAGGGCATAAGCATATAATATCGTCGCACATTGTGCTCCTATCAAGAGATCAAGAGCATATTGGAGAAAACTGTGGGCCCATCAAGGAAAATTGGAGTGACAGACTTGATGATGCACTTTGGGCTTACAGAACGGCATACAAGACACTCATTGGGATGTCTCCATTTCGGCTCACATATGGCAAGGCGTGCCATCTTCCAGTAGAGTTGGAGCACAAGGCGTGGTGGGCAGTCAAGCAATTCAACATGGAGCTTGACAAGGCTGTACTTCACAGGAAATTACAATTGAGCGAGCTTGAGGAAATCAGGAATGAAGCATATGATGCTGCGTGGATTTACAAGGAGAAGACGAAATTGTATCATGACAAGATGATAAGAGGCAAAACGTTTCATATTGGTCAAAAAGTCTTGTTATTTCATTCTCATCTTAGATTATTTCCTGGAAAATTGCGTTCTCGTTGGGTTGGGCCTTATATTGTTGCTAATGTATTTTCTCATGGTGCAATTGAAATTCAGAGTATTGAAACTGGAAAAGCGTTCAAGGTAAATGGTCATCAACTTAAGCCTTACTACGAACCTTTTGAGGATCACACTATTGAGGAGATACAATTTAGAGACGCCCCAAGATCCTGATGACATGGAGAAGAGTCTAGGCTGAGTAGACTATAAACATTAAGCGCTGCATGGGAGGCAACCCATTTCAACCATAATTTGTGAAGGAGCCGTCTACGAGAGTTTGAATTTCTAAATCCCTAAACTCTTTTTGGTTGAATTGTATAAATGTGGAACTTGTGTAAATTATCAAATGCTTAGAAATTACTACATAATTTCTGTTATACATTGAGGACAATGTAATTTTCTAAGTGTGGGGTAGGGATTATATGTTTCACATGTTTGTTTTTGTTTTTGTTTTTTTGTTTTTGTCTTGTTATAAAAGAAAAAAAAAACAAATTTCGTTGCTTTTGTTTGTTTTTGTTTGTTTTTGAGTCTTAGGATGCCCCTAAATAGTCTATGATGAATATATCTTTGAATGCATAGATAATGGTTTTGCATAATCTTGAAAATAATTGTGAGTTTCATGGACTTTGTGATTGGTATGAACATTTGAGACTTGGACTTATTTGTGTAATAAGCATGTATGTTGTGTTGATTTTGTTCCATAATAACCTATGTGAGCTTTGATGCCATATACTTTCTTTTTGAGTGATAAAAATGGGCAGAATTTTTCAAAACTTCATTATTCTTTGATTATTCAATGACTATGTGCCATAGCTTTTAATGAACTCTAGAATGCTAGAACTTGTTCTTGACAATTTTTGAGACTATTATTCATGAAATGCCTTGATTTTGAAAAGGATTGAAAAGATCATGTTAGGATTACCACCAATGCCAAACAAAGCTTATGCCTAATTTGTGCCCGTCGTGGGACTCCTTAGTTTTAACCCCTTTGAGCCGACATTAAGCCAATTATTTCATCACCATGATACACTTTCCTTGAGCTTAGAACAGTTTATCCCTACCATTGTTGTCAAGACTTGGTAAAGTTTAATTGAAATTTGTTATTTGAAGTGATGTTGTGAAGTAAGTGTGGGGTAAAACTTGTCCAATTGCATGAAAAGAGATGTGTTGCCGAAATCAAAAGAAAAAGAAGAAATTTCAGACATAAAAATGAAAAGAAAAATTGAGCCGAAATAAAAAGAAAAAGAATCAGCAAAAGAAATTCTTGGATTGGATTCTTGTGGTGAATTTGGAGTTTGTATGATTATTTGAAGGTCTAACATTGTTACAGTTGACCTTTGTTCATATTCACTATGTTTTGGGGAAGAAAAGAATGAAGTTGGGTCCAATATGATGAAATTTGGCTCTTGAATTGAAGACATAAGGAGTATTGAGCTTTGCTAAGTCTTGGTGACATTGTTATCACCACCATTCTAAATAAGAATTCCTTATGCCTAACCCCATTATCCCCTCTATTTTGATCTTTTCATGATTCTTAAAATGGGTGAACTTTGATTTGTGGAGATTTTTGTCAAGAGTTGAGCATATGGCTTTGGTTCATTTGTGCACATAGTTATTACATGAAGTTTTTCCTGAAAGATTAATTCACAAAGTGCTTTTATTTGATGAAATATGCGAGCTATTTGTTGCCTTACAATCTGTTCTCTTACATATACTTTGAGTGAATTGCCATATCATGAGTGAAAAGAAGAGAGTATGCCTAGTGAGGAGGATGAAATCAACATAACATGTCATTGCTTGCTATTTTCGTTTCTTACTTATTCATGCTATGATTCATGTCTATGACGCTTGGGATTATTGTGCTTACATTGAATGCTTAACTTGAAAGCTATGTGTTTAAAGATCCTGAGACAATTATTTAGGGGCGCAGTAGTGTTGAGTCTTTTTATTTAGTTTTGCTAAGGGACTAGCAAAAGCTAAGTGTGGGGTAGTTGATAGGAGCATAAAATGCGACGTTCTTAATGTGTTTTTACCCTCATTTACGCTTTGCTTAGCTCTTATTATTGTAGAATTGAGTCATTAGATCGAGTCTTGAGTCTTCGGTAGAGAATTTGTGAAAATGTGCTTAAAATGAGGAAAAAGGTGAAATTTCGGCAAGTCCTTATTAAAGTAGGAATCCTTGTTGGAGTATGATTGTTAAATATGTTTTATTTATGCCGAAATTCTTGTTCTCTTATTATCAGATTTAATCATAACATGTGCAAGACATGTGCTCGGCGTGGCATGCATAAGGAAAGCAAGGATTAAATAGGCTGCCGAACCCAACAAGGAAGGAAATAAACGAAATTGAAAGAGAAAAATGTGCAGCTGAATTGAAAGAGAAAGAGGAGAAAATAAGGAAAGAAAGCCGAGTTAAGAAGGAGCTTTATTCAGAAATTAATCTTTATTCTTTGACTAATTCGGCAAACAAAATAAGGGAGGTCTTCTACGGCAAAAGAAGGAAGGGAATTCAAGGACGTATGTAGACTGATTTTCACCCATCATTCAAAGGAAAGTTGGCTGAATTATTTCAAGAATAAATGGAAGAAATATTGCAAGATTATTCAGCATTTATTTAAGGATTATTTTGGCAACAAACCAAGAAGAAAATCAAGGAATGTCGCACAAGAAAAGGAGGAGGAATTGAATTCGGATTCAAGCACCTAGGGTTGCCGAACTCTCTCTCATGCTTCTCCTATAAATGGCTCAGCATAATTTCAGAAAAAGCATCATCTTCTCTTCCTCACAAAAAGTTTACCAAAACTCTGCCGAAATCTCTCCAAGAATTCTCACCAAGAACATAGCCGAACCATACTCCACCACCTTTCATAAAATCATTCCAATCATCAACACCAATCCACTTGCCGAATTCTTCAACAAGGTTGTCACTTGGATTATAATTTCAATGGCTTTTGTTTCTTTGTATTTATACATTAATTTGTCTATGAATTATGTATTGATTCTTGGATCCGATTTTGGTTTTGTTAATTATTCATGGGATTTCCGAATTCTTGTTATATTGTTTGGTTTTCTTGTGTTTAATTACTGAATTATATATGCGATTTAATTGAATATGGTATGATGGGCAGTAGGCTTTTGCATGTTTTCTTGATTTAATTAGGTTTATTTCCTTAATTCGTGTGCAACCGAAGGAGATGTCTAGATGCAATCGCAGGCCATGGTTGTTGTCTAGGTGTTGAATTCACTTGTCGATTTAATACATGTTAGATTATACGCGTTGTGGATTTTAATGTATTTATCTAAGGGCTAGAGTAATTCTGGAAATTTACATATCGATGTGGGATGAGTGACGCCATACCTGCTAACATGTTCCAATTCGACATACTGTGCTTATGTGCTATTTGTGTTTAATTTCTACGCGTAGTGTTATTAAACCGATTAGTACCATGTTTAGGATTACACGCGTTGTGGATTCTAAATACTTGTGATGTTTTGAATAATTAGATAAACCGCGTTGGCTCTAATTAAATTGGAACTTAATTGATCTTGAATTCGTTTTATGCTTGCTGCCCCTATTACTTGTTTTAATTTCGTTGCATGTGTACTGAGTTTTGTATTTTGTGATTTTGTGAAAGGTGATGATCATTTGTAAATAATAATTTAGGTTTTAATTTTCGTAAAAATCAGTAGGTAATTAGATTTAAAATTCGAAAACCCCCTTATGTGCAACACTTTGTGTGATTGAAAGCCCTTGATTTCCCCGGATAGAACGATCCCTACTTGTCCTAACTACAATTGACAAAAGAAGGGTATTATTGGTATGAGATTATTTTGCAGGTACAAATTGTGCACGCATCACGTTCTCCATTGCCATCACCCAACTTCTCCGTCCGGCCACCAACTCGGGTGCCACCAGTGCCGGACGATGCGCGCCGTCTTCTCCTCCTTCCCAGCAGCAGCGGCCCGGCGAACCTCGCCGTTGTTTGGCCGGTTTGCAGCCAAAAGGCTCAACCTCAGTGGGAGTTGAAACTCCCTTAACCGGCCACTTTTTGGCCCGATTTGAGAGGGGAAAGGAAGAGCTTGACGTGGGTAGCAACTCCACCAAGTGAATCAGACCGATTCAACCCAGGTAAGGAAAATTTCAAGGTTGAACTTTTTAGGGTTTTGAGGATTCGGTGGAGGATGGTTGAAATTGATGGATTTTGTATTTATAACTACAAGAAAAATGGGCTTTGCCGACCGAAAAAAAAAAGGGCCCACGAAACACTTTTTTCGTCGCAAAAAAAAAAATTTCGTCGACTATTCCCATAGAATGGCCGACGATTTTTTATTTCGTCGCTAAAAATGAAAAATCTTCGGCTATTCTACAAGAATGGCCGACGATTTTTTCCGTCGTCCCTAAAAATTTTTTTTCGTCGGCTATACTCCTATAATGGTCGACGATTTAAAGTTTTCGTCGGCTATACAAATTTTGGAAGAATGGCCGACGAAGTTGACAATTTCGTCGGCTATAAGTCTTTATATTTTCAGATCTGGACAGAAGCTGCTCATTTGAAAAAAAACGGGAGAAAGAGTGAAAAATCTGTGGGTATTGTTGAAATCCGTCCTCTCTTACATTGTGGAGCTATATATAGGTACGTATATGTGTATATATGTTGATTTTGAGTTTTAGTTGAGTTGATTTTGAGCTTTAGTGATTTTGATATAGTAAGTGATTTTTTGTTTTGTTGTTGTTTTAGTGTTAGAATGTATGTATATATGTTGATTTTGAGTTGTAGTTGAGTTGATTTTCAGTTAGAGTATAATTATGTGTTTTAATTTAATAATGTTATTTTAATTAGTGTTAAAATATATATAAATATGTTAATAAATGGTTGTTGATAGTGTAATGAACTTAAATAATGGTTGTTAATTAATGGTATATATATATATGAGTTGATGTTGATAATAATATATATTGTAATATATATATGTGTTAATTAATTTATTATTTATTAAAGTTATACATATATATTATTATCAGGCTATATATGGATCGAGATAAGAGTTGGATTTCGCTTCCAAGGAATGACCGACGATACACTACAGGAGTTGTGGATTTTATGCAGTTCGTCGAGGAAAATGCAAAGGGGAATTACCATTATTGCCCGTGCAAGAAATGTAAGTGTCGCAGTGATATGTGTCGATTTCTGATTAGGACAGTATGGGAGCACCTAAAGAGTAATGGGTTTTGGCCGAAGTACACACGTTGGATATATCACGGTGAGCCATCATTAGATGGATCGCATGATCATGGGCAGTATTTTGAGGCGGGCAGTAGTAGTACATCCAACGATCCAACAATGGCATTCGTCAACGACGTATTTCCTTTTGAAAGCGGTGTACGTGGGGAACAATATATGCAGGACCCGGTGCAGCCGTTCCCACAAGTTGTCAACACTGCTGCCTTTGACAAGTACAGCAAACTGATTGCATTGCAACAGACCCCTGTGTCTTCAAGTTCTAAGAAGACAGTTCTTGAAAGTGTGATGGAGGTAATGAGGATTAAAGTCGAGACAAAAGGGAGCATCAGGCAAGTGGATGAATATCTACAGTACACTTCTTCGTTGTTGGAGGAGGGTCATCGTAATCCTACCAATCACCGTCAGGTCCGAAGTATACTCAAAGATCTAGGGCTTTCCTACATTAAGATCCATGCATGCGCATTTGACTGCGTTCTCTTCTGGGGTAAAGATGCAGAAGGGAATGACCTTGCTAGCCTTGACGCATGTCCGATATGTCAGTCTGACCGATATAAGTTGACGGGAGCAGGCAATAGGAAACCTGTGAAAGTGCTTCGGTATTTTCCGTTGAGAGATAGGCTTGAGCGGTTGTACATGTCAGAAACCACCGCAAAAGCTATGAGGTGGCACGGTGAGCGGGACGCGGGAGACGCAGATATCATGACACACATCTCTGACGGAGCGGCTTGGAAGCATATAAACAATGAGTTTCCTTATTTTGCGTCAGATGTCAGAAACGTCAGGCTCGGGCTCTCAACCGACGGGTTCAACCCTTTCGGCACCATGAGTCTTTCATACAGTATATGGCCGGTGGTTTTGGTACCTTACAACCTTCCTCCGTGGATGTGCATGAAGAAGGAATATAATATGTTGACGTTGTTGATTCCGGGGCCTGGTTACCCAGGGAAATGTCTCGATGTGTATATGAGACCATTGATTGAAGAGCTTAAGGTATTGTGGGACGTTGGTCATCCCACTTTTGACAAGTACAAGCAGGAGACGTTCCAGATGCATGCCATGGTTATTGGTACCATCAGTGATTTTCCTGCTTATGGGATGTTGTCGGGCAGCGTTGTTAGGGGATACAAGGCTTGTCCAGAGTGCCTCAGCGATTATGGGAGCACCCCTCATTGCAACAAGATATGCCGAATGGGTCATCGTGTGTTCCTTCCGGCGGATCACCACTGGCGTTACAAGTCCGCCGCAGTTGATGGAACCGAAGAACACGGCCGTGCTCCCAGAAGTTGCTGATCCGTCACTTCCTAGACGTTATGCACATAGAAAAAAATGTTTCTGAAAGTGTGGTGGGCACAATGCTGAACTTGGAGGGGAAGACGAAAGACGGTCCTAAGGCTCGCACTGATCTGCAAAACATGAATATCAGAAAACCACTATGGTTGAAACAAGGGAAGAGAAAAATACCTCAAGCTCCTTACACCGTCAAGCCTGAGCATAAATCAAAAATTTTCCATTGGATAAGTCGGGCCAAGTATCCTTCAGGCTTTGCTGGAAATATAGCCAAGTGTGTCAACAGACAATTCAACAATCTGTACAGGTTGAAAAGTCATGACAATCATATCCTGCTACAACGTCTCTTCCCTGTTTTCATTCGACCGTTCCTTCCCCGTCACGGTGTGGAGCCGTTAGTAGCGTTGGCAAGATTTTTCCAGAAGGTATGCACACGGGAAGTGAGAAAATCTGACCTCCGGGAAATGCAACAAGACATCGTTCATATCATGTGTAAATTTGAGATGATATTTCCTCCAAATTTTTTCGACATCATGCCTCACCTCATGATCCATCTTCCTCGGCAGTTGTTGCTTACCGGTCATGTGCACTTCACTTGGATGTATCCGATAGAAAGGTACGTATTTTACACCTTATGTTAATTTCCTCATCAATATATGTGATATAGTGTTAATGTATTATCATAACACTTTAAAAACTTGATTTATAGGCAACTTGGACAATACGGTGGTTTTGTCCAAAACAGATCCGCACCTGAAGGATGTATAGCTGAAGCATATATTGCGCACGAGTGCGTCACCTACATGAAGCTGTATTTCGGAGCGTTACAGGAAAGCATACAGGAAGATGTACCGTCACAGTTCAATCTTTCCATACTCTCCGACGATGTTGTACTCGGTGGAAACATGCTAGTTTCCTACAAGTTGAAAGATTATGAGGTAGCCATTGCACATTGGTGGGTACTAATCAACTGTCCAGAAGTTCAGTTTTGGAAGGACATACATCTACGCTGTGAAGGAGTAGCAGGTGATCTCGATTACCACAACCAGACATTCGCAGAGTATTTCGGCCGCTGGGTACATACCTTTAACACTATTCTATACGTGTTCATATATTATTGTGTATATTTATTCATATTTATAGTTGATTCTGATGGTTGCAGATGGACCTTATTGAAAATGATAATCACCCAAATTGGTCGCACGAACTCAGACTTTTAGCGAGGAGGCCGGTCTATTCAAAAGTTTATGCGACGTGCAAGGTGAATGGTGTGTTATTTCGATGTGAAGACAGAGACCTCAGACTGAAAACACAAAATTCAGGGGTTATGGCACATGGTGGGGATGGTGGAGTTGACTATTACGGTGTTCTCCATTCAGTTGTGGAACTGCATTACGGGGAAGGCATGAAAGTGCACCTTTTCAAGTGTAGATGGTTTGACACACGGCCGCAGAGCATGAAAACCGATCAATACAGCATAAGTTCTGTGAACACTAGTACATCATGGTATGAGGACGACCCGTTCGTTTTAGCCACATGGGTGAAACAAGTGTTTTATCTTGATGATCTCGCCAAGGGTGACCCGTGGAAAGTAGTCAACACTATCCACCATCGCAACATTTACCGGGCGTCTACACTTGGAGTGGCTGAAGAGAACGAGGAAGGGGGCACCGCGTATCAAGAGCCCAACTCAAACGGTATTCCTGACTCTTCTTTTATTCGCCTAGACACGCCGGTGCGAATTCGACGTGAAGAGCCACTGCTTGTTGATGTTGATCCAACTGAAGAAACTAACGAGGACTCTAGTGGTGAGGAAAGACATATATTACCCCTATCGAGCAATTCAGAAACCGACGAAAACACATCCGATGATTCCGATTACAATCCGACGGATTCAGTAATTTAAATGATGTAATCCTTTCATTTGTAATCAACTCATTTCTAATGAACGGGCGTGGGGATGAGCCTCCCAGCTAGGCTGGGTTCCAAACCCCTTAAACAAAAATTTAAAATATGTTGACTGTTGGGTTTCTGGTTTTTTATGTTCAATTTTGGTTATATGTGAACAGGACATCGGAATAGGAGAGGTGTAAAACCACTGATTTTTTTTGTTTTTTTTTTCAGAGAATAGCCGACGAAAAATGCATTATTTCGTCGGCCATTACAATAATGGCCGACGAATAATGAATTTTTCGTCGGCTATACGCACAATGGCCGACGAAAAATTCATTATTTCGTGGGCCATAAGTTTTTTTAAAAATAAATATTTTATTTTTGACCGAAAACGACAAAAGAATAGCCGACGAGTACTAGGTTTGATTTCGTCGGCTATGATTAAACAAAAAACAAAAAAATTCAGCTTCCATTTTCTATCACTATCGACAAACCATTGCTTCATCCTTCAAATGCAAATGTGTCGTGAAATAAGATATGACCGAAATATTGAAAAACGTCTACGGTTGAAAAATGAGAAGATTCCGACAAAATCTGTGTGCCGAATGATGAGGTTAGCTGTTTTTTACTTCCGTTTTCCTATGGCTAGCCTGACGGTCGGTAAATATTTTGATGAAAATTTTTATACGATTAGTTACGTCTCATCGATCTGAAACTATTCTCTGTTGAAGATCAGGCCAAAAAACGTCATTTAGACGGGCCAATTTCCGTTTTAAAGCGTTTAGAGGTTTGACTCACCCGGTTGACCGTCCCGATCGGTCCGTTAACGTCGTCCGATGTAGTTGGATTTTTTTTTCACACATGTATTTAATCTTAACGGTGATATCTGACAGTTGGAATAGATTTTCCCAACTTTTAGATTCAAAATCGGAACATATGCACTAATGTTCCTTAACTTGTTTACTAAGTGTTTAAGTTAATGTATAGTTTCAAATAGTTACTATACGTAGACTCTTCAAATGCAAATGTGTCGTGAAATAAGATATGACCGAAATATTGAAAAACGTTTACGGTTGAAAAATGAGAAGATTCCGACAAAATCTGTGTACCGAATGATGAGGTTAGCTGTTTTTTACTTCCGTTTTCCTATGGGTAGCCTGACGGTCGGTAAATATTTTGATGAAAATTTTTATACGATTAGTTGCGTCTCATCGATCTGAAACTATTCTATGTTGAAGGTCAGGCCAAAAAACGTCATTTAGACGGGCCAGTTTCCGTTTTAAAGCGTTTAGAAGTTTGACTTTGCAGTTTGACCGTCCCGATCGAGCCTTTAACGTTGTCAGATGTAGTTGGATTTTTTTTTCATACATGATTTTAATCTTAACGGTGATATCTGACGGTTGGAATAGATTTTTCAAACTTTTAGATTCAAAATCGGAACATATGCACTACTGTTCCTTAACTTGTTTACTAAGTGTTTAAGTGAATGTATAGTTTCAAATAGTTACTATACGTAGACTCTTCAAATGCAAATGTGTCGTGAAATAAGATATGACCGAAATATTGAAATACGTCTACGGTTGAAAAATGAGCAGATTCAGACAAAATCTGTGTGCCGAATGTTGCGGTTAACTGTTTTTTACTCCCGTTTTCCTATGGGTAGCCTGACGGTCGGTAAATATTTTGAGGAAAATTTTTATACGATTAGTCGCGTCTCATCGATTTGAAACTATTCTCTGTTGAAGATAAGGCCAGAAAACGTCATTTAGACGGGCCAATTTCCGTTTTAATTTATAAGGTTTAGAGGTTTGACTTCGTAGTTTGACCAAGAGTTTAGCCGACGAAATATTTTATTTCGTCGGCTAAACTCTTGCGATCCGCTTATTGTCCGCCGTTGGATGCCTCAAATCCAACGGCTGTGATTTTCCAAAGTATAGCTGACGAAATATTTAATTTCGTCGGCTAAACTCTAGTGATCCGCGCCTTTTCATTGTTCGCCGTTGGATGGGGGAGATCGGACGGCTGCTGAGCGCCTAAACTATAGCCGACGACATTCAAAGAATAGCCGACGAGTTAATAGATTTCGTCGGCTATTCTTAAGTATAGCCGACGAATTAAAGCATTTCGTCGACTATTCTTAAGTATAGCCGACGAAATCTTTTTAATTCGTCGGCTATACTATCGGGTATAAGTTTGTTGCAGCCGAACCCTAGCCTCCATTTGCTGCATATTTCCATACTCTCCGATCCAGCGCCGCTTTTTTCGTCGTCCTCCTCCCTCTTCCTCCTCGAATCCGGCAACCCCCTCCTCCCTCTTGCTCCTCCAATCCGGCAGCCTCCCTCTTCCTCCTCCAATCCGGCCGGCCCTCCCTCTTCCTCCTCCAATCCGGCCGGCCCTCCCTCTTCCTCCTCCAATCCAGCCTCCTCAAATCCGGCCGGCCTCCTCCTCCCTTCCATTTTCAATTCGGCAGTAAGTTTTTTTTTTTTTTTTCATTTATGTTAATTAATGTTAATTTAGATATAATTTAGGTATTTATGTTAATTTAGGTATAATTTAGGTATTTATGTTAATTTAGGTATAATTTAGGTATTTATGTTAATTTATGTATTTATGTTAATTTAGGTATAATTTACGTATTTATGTTAATTTAGGTAAATTTTAGGTATTTATGTTAATTTAGATAAATTTTAGGTATTTATGTTAATTTAAGTAATTGTTTTCAAATTTATTTTAATTGTATAATTTAGGTGTAATTGTATAATTTATAAGTATAAATTGGTTTTTTAATTATATAAATTGATAACTTAATTGTATAATTTAGCTTAATTATATATATAGCTTAATTATATTTAATTAGAATTTGTTATTTAATATAATATAATTTAATATGTTAGTATATAAATTGTTATATTAAAATATGTTAGTATTATTGGTTATTATATTAATTAGAATTTTTTATTTAATATAATATAATTTAATATCAATTAATGTATTAATGCCTCGGGCTTTAGATGGCCGATGCATTAAGAAACCTATTCGGAGGCCGTCGTGGCGGCAGATCTAGAGGTTCTAGAAATTCTGGCGGTTTCGCAGACTCCGAGAGGACCACTAGCCAGCCTGAGAGGACCACCAGCCAGCCGCGGAGGAGTGTAGATTCATCCCAGCCGCAGAGGACTGTGGATGCAGACCAGCCGCGACGGAGTGTGAGTTCTCGGCACCAGACCCTTCTCCAGGCGGGGCGGCCGTCGAGCACTTCACTTTCGCCTGTCGGTCCCTCCGTGGCTCCGAGGTTTAGTCGACAGCTATTTCACGAGGAAATAGCTGCCGACGTTCCTCAGGTTCGTATGCCTGAGGTTCATCGGGAGCCGATGCCGAGTCCGACTCAGTCTGCTGCTGACTCGACTGAGACTCCTACTCTCCCAAACCAGCTCTTCCTCCCGTACAACATTCCGGCGATACCGGAGGTCGACTATCAGGGTGTGCCCATATGGCCTGATATGCCTCAGTACGTGAGTGCTGCGGAGGCATACCAACAGCAGCCATTTGAGAACCCTGACCACCTTATTTCGGCGAGGAGAAAAGGAAAGTCGACAGACGAGTCATCCACTTCAGGTAACATTTGATTTTATTAATTAAATGTTTTATTAAAATTAACGCACTAATATTTAATTTTATTAACCAATCGTCGTTTTTGTGATAGGGACAGCCGCTAGCAGTTCACGGAGGAATACGAGAGGTGTCATATGTTTTGACACGCTCAGGAAAACTGTTGAGCGTAGCGGGAGGATTCAGATCAACGAACCTCCTAATCAGGAGGTTCAGGGGAAGAAAAAACGCGACTACTTGGGTTGCGTGGGGTCACTGATTAGGGACAGAGTCCCTATGTTGTGGACCCGGTGGGCTGATGTGCCCCAAGAGATCAAGAGGGAGGTGAACATTGCCGCGTCGGTGAGTAATTTAAAAAATTTAATTTATTTATCGTAATATTTAATAATTTTCGGTATTATTACAATTGTAAAACTAATAAAATATTATTTTTCAGACATTCTTCGAGATTGCCGAACACAGGCGGGATTGGGCGGACACCCAGCAGAACTCGAGGTACGTTTGTTTTTATGATATTATAATTATCTTATAATTATTAATATTTTATGATATTAATAATATTTCTAATGCACTTTTGTTTTTTTCGTAGGTTCAAAGAGTGGAAGAACGAGCTGCGTTCCCACTATAACGAGTACGACTACCTTGGTCGTATGGGTACTCCCAGGGAGTTCATGTTCCGGGAGTACGAGTGGCGTTGGTTGAAGACAGTAGACTTCAACAACCCAGTTATGCAGGTAAATACTAAACTTCAGTAAAAATGTTTATTTTGTTAAAATTTTAATTATTAGTTTAATAATTTTATAATTATTACACTAATATTTTTTGATGCATTTTTCTAACATTTTATTATTTGTTTGAAGCAACGTTCTCGGATAAACTCTGAAAACCGTCGCCGGAACACAACCCCCCATCATGCTGGTTCACGGCCGTTTGCACAATATCAGGAGGAGGCGCTCAGAGATCATCCTGATAGCAACCCGTACGTGGAGACGTTCAAGATCGCTTATCCACAAGCGACAGAACAGCTCGTAAGTCGTTCATTACAATTTTAAAATTTTAATTATTAATTTTACTTAATTATATATTTGTTATAATATTAATTTTTTTTCCCCGTCCACTTAGGAGAGGGTCAACCGGGCCGAAGAAGAGGTGTTCCAGCAAGTAGTTCGGGAGACACAACCGAACATTTCAGAGGCAGATCTGGAAGAAGCCATGCGCCATGTCGACCGGTCCAGTGTCCAAACGGCAGCGAGGATGTTCGACGCAGCCTTCCCAAACCGGACAAACAACTTCTACTGCCGGGGTTTGGGAAGTTCTGGACTAGGGCTTCTGAAGACCACTAAGGGAGGTCAAAAGAAGGGAGGCGGGGAGAGCCAGCATATGAGGGGGGAAGTGCAGCGATTGGCCGCAGAATTGGCGACCTCGTCCCAGACAGTACAGGAGCTGCGCCGCAGCACACAGCAGTATCAGGAGGAGATGCGCCGCAGAACACAGCAGTATCAGGAGGAGATGCGCCGCAGATCACAGCAGTATCAGTTGGATATGGCCGGTTGGCATGCCGAATGCGAAAGAATTCGGCAACAAAACTACGACAGCCAACAAACCTGGTGGTATGAGATGTTCGCGGCACAAAACCAAGGCCTTCCACCCCCGGCCCCGTTTCAGCGGTTAGCGGAACCTCCAATGCCTCAACCTCCCGAGTTCGGTCACCAGGATGACGAGCCTGATGGAGAGCAGGATGCTGGGGATGACCTGCTGGACTTTAGTGGTTTAGGTGATGATTAGGGTTTAGGGTTTATGTATATTAGAACGAATTTAATAAAAAGGGTATTTAGACGTGTTTCTTGTTGGTGCAAATGCATGGACTGTTTTTGTGATTTGCAGGTTGCTTGGAATGGTAATTTAGAAAATAATTTAATTTTTTTTTTTCCCAAATGTAAGAAAAGTCGACGATTTTGGCATTATTTCGTCGGCTATAATAACTATAGCCGACGAATTTTACCAATTTTCGTCGGCTATAAGATGTATAGCCGACGAAAATTACATTATTTCGTCGGCTATAACTAATTAATGCCTATTAAATATTAATATATTTCGAGGAAATAGCCGACAAAAATTTATAGAATCGTCGGCTATTGTTAACAACCAATAGACGGCGAATTAATAAATTTTCGTTGGCTATACTTAATGAATTTCGTCGGCCATACTTGAAAATACCCGATGAAATTCGTCGGCAATTTGTCCCAGGTTTGGCCGACGAAAAATATTTTCGTCGGTACAGTCGTCGGCCATACTCTACTATAGCCGACGAATTCGTTTTTTTCGTCGGCCATTAGTATAGCCGACGGGGTTGTTCCGACGACGTATAGCCGATGAAACTTTCGTCGGCAGATGGTATAGCCGACGAAAAATATCCATAGCCGACGAAATTTTTTTCGTCGGCTATTCATTCGGATCTGGTAGTGTATGGAGATGGGAATTGGATTTGTGGTGTTGTTGGGAGTCGAATTGGTGCGATTTTAGGTTCGAATGGTTGAATTTTGTTGATTTGCAGGTTGGGGGGAGTTTGGCCGCCGTGACAGCCGCCATTTGCGGCGGTTGCAGCGGTGTTGGGGGCTGAGGGAGGAGGAGGTACGCTTTGGGTGGTGTAGCAGAAGGTTAGGTGGTTTTGGAGTGGTTTTTGGCCTTGTCGGAGCTGCTGCCGCTGCTGGCAGCGGCGGCGGTGGTGGTGCTGCTGCTGCTGCTGCTGCGGCGGCGGCGGAGGAATAGTAAAGGCAAACGTAAAAGTAAAAAAGGTTAAATGGTATATGGTAAAGGTTAAAAAAAGTAAAAGTAAAAGTAACTTGGTTAGTGGTAAACAGTAATTCGGTAACAGTAAAACAGTAAAAGTGAAATAGTAAACAGTAAAGATGAAAAGGTAAATTTTAATTTACCATTTACTGTCAAGCTAATAGAATTATTATTTGGCGATTTTTATTCACCCTTGGACTTTCGGTAAAGAGGTTGCTCGACGAAAAAGACCAATAAAATGGTCAAGGGTTTCAATTGGGATATAATAACTAAGTTCAGTTATAATCTATTTGGAATTTACGTGGTTCTGTGATTGGGAGGATTCGTACGAGTGAGGACATCAGTGAATTAAGTTTTTATAATTTAATCTCGAGTCCGGGTTTTCTAAATATATTCCTTTACAGGCCGAGGAGAGACTCAACGTGAGGAGGACTCAAGTCAGAGACCGGCCTAGTTACTGTGAGTGGACTTTTGTTTTAAATTTGATGCATGCATGAATATTTGATTTTATGGGGGATTTATATGCAATATGTTATTTGAGAATTATGTGGATTATCGAAGGTCGATAATCTAGTTTTAATTGATGATTTTTTTGTGATCGAATTTCAAATGAGTTACGAATTTATGCAATTATTTCGACGTATTGATATCTATGTTTACTTTGATATTTAATCGGAAACGAGGTTTCCGAGGATGATGTGGATTTCATTTATGTTCCTATGAGGCTATGAATGTGATTAATTATATTTATATATATTAGCCTCGGATGTACGGTCGGGGATCGTACGGAGTTATGATATATAAGGGGATACGTAATTTCGGTTTTGTTTTCACCATATAAGGGTCGGGATATGTATGTGTTGATGCTAGCTAGCTTAGTCGCCTGAGCCCACGCGAGGTGACGACTTGACCATATAGGTCAGATTCACTCTCGGTGGTCGACGTGTACGGGCATAGCGTGATGACGCTATTGGGACTCTGTGATTTGACCCTTAGCCTTAGGGGCTACTATTAAATGGTGGGTAGTACGTTTCCCCTATTTTATTATATGATGCGACCAATGGGATTGGTCAAGATTTTATATCATTTGGGTTTCGAGAATATTTTCTCCTATGATATTTTCTGTTATTTCATAAATTCCCGAACCAGGGTAATGGGGATTTTTATATTAACTGCATATGAAATTAAACATCTCAGTAATGCATGCATCCTGTTTTCAATTATTAAAAAAAATGAGGAAAGTAATATAAATGTTATTCGTTTCTTTTCTTTATATATTAAGGTGAGTACAGTTATATTTATTTTTGTCCACTCACGCTAATGTTTTAAATTACTTTCCCTGGGTCCTTCGTTTTGACTGCCCAGTGTGCAGAGTTGCTCGACACTAGTAGGAGGCAAGGTCTAGAGTTCCCTTCCGCTGTTAGAAATCGTAGGTTACTAGATTAACCTACTTGTAAAATATTTTCCTTGTTTAGTCGCTCTGATACTTTGAGTGTTATTATGAACTTAACATGTTTACTCTTGGCTGTAGCTTGAAATCGGTAATAATATTATATTGTCTCTTTTCTTTCATATCTTTTAGATGTTGAGTTCTATTGTATTGGAATTGGAAGTTGTTTGATTGTTGGGGGAGCAGGCGGCTCCTAGAGTCAGGTTGGATATATTAGAAGTGTTTGGTTGTTTCTTCCAGGTTGGGTCGTCCATTTTAAGAGAGGTCATGCCGAAATTTTCTTTTTTTCGGTAGAACCTCCCTTGAAGTGGTCCCCGCAGGATCCACTCTGAATAACAGTGTTGTATCCGGGGCGGGTCCTGTCACCCGCGGTCTTGAATTATTGCTCTGCTTTGCATCTCAGGATCGAAGTAAGATTACTCAATCTGCGATAGGTTGAGAGAAAAATCCTAATATACTTTTGTTAGGTCTTGTTCGAGCCTTTTACGCCGGCCTAGTCAACGCCCGCGTAACAGTCGCTTGGTCAAGAAGTCAGGTATTGGAGCAGACAGATACACTCGCCAGAGATACGCTCGCCCGAGGTCGTCCGCATCGAAGTTGTACCTACCTCAAAGGTACTGGCACGCTCACACAAATCACATTCAGGACAAAAATTGACGTCCGCCACATCCACGTGTTGACTGTTCGCCGGGTGCTAAATCCGCCACGAACACTTACAATGATTTGAATCGTTTGATTGAAGAACTCCAACTCTTAATTACGCTTAGTACGTTTCTTGATCTTTCTTTCTTTTTTGCCCATAAATTTAGACTTATATATAGAATTGAACTTTGTGCCTAATCATAGTATTATCAAGTTTGGTCACAAATTCACAATCAACCGACAAAAGAAAAAACAAAATCCAAATCCAATAAAAAAATGTGATGCAAAATTTATGTGTTGATGAATTGATCATCGAGTGTGTGCTAATTGAAATTGCTCAGTTAGTTCATTAAGGTCCTGAGCATTGACATGATCTTAACCCTATCTGGTAACAGTGCCTGAGAATTTCGCCCCTGAGAATTTGTCACCTTCTGTCAATCAGAAACCTATAGTTCTTCAATATAATTATATTTAATGTACTTTTTTCTTTTCAGAAAATCATCAATTATATCTATAGATTGTAGCATTTCTCAAAAAAAAAAAAAAAAAATCTATTGTGTGGCAAGCACTTGAAACAATCCAACATTGTTGAGCATCAAACGGTGCAATGAGATACTAAGAGCATCTCTAACAACTCTTGTAGAATGTGAAGTTTTTCTATTTTACAAGAATTTTTTTTTTCTCCAACAGCTCTTGTAAACCAATCTCTATAATACAAAAAATAGAAAAAAAAAATGGAGAATCTCTATATCTATAGAATTCTCAAAAATTATATATTTCACTAACAAATCTCTAAACTTTATTGCTTGTCTTTTAAAATTCACTCTTTCTCCTAAAAAAAGAAGAAGAAGTGGATAAAGAAAAGTATTTAATTTTATTTGACTCAAATAAATATATAATATTTGTACAAATTCATTAAAAAAAATGCATGAAAACATTTAATTTTATTTTTGAAATTTTATGATTTCCACTTCTATAATAGAAAATGTATACAAGAACTGTAGGAGATGCTCTAAATCCGAATTCTTACAGGGTATGTGATCAAAGAAGTGAAAGCAAAAAAAAAGCACAATATGATGTGGGGGTAAAAATTGTTGAGAACGGTTTTAGGAAGAGATTAAGTGAGAAGAATTTCTACGATGCACTTATGATTTGCGATACCAGCGGTGATTTTTCGATTTATCATTATCAAACAGGTTGCAACGTAGAAGAACAAGACCCTTATGATGAGAGGCATTGTATGATTTGCGATACCAGCAGTGATCACAGTACTGAAACGTGCCCGGAAAGATCCAAGGCATATGTAGTGCTTTGTGGTATTTGTGATGATGGCCCGTGCGAAAATGAGGCTGAGCTAGCACAAGGAAGAACATTACGAAGAACTCATTTGTTGTTATATTTGTGATAAGGTTGGTCAGCACCTGACTGAAAATTGCTCCGACAACGAATGCGACTTTGATCCTCCCAACGGCTGGGACCTTACAGAGAATAGACAGATAGATATGTTCCCTCCGTTATAGGCCATCGATCAGTGCCAATATCAGCTTAATTAGCTTATGATCCTCATACTTCTAAATTAATATTATAAGATAGCTAGATTGACCTAATTATATGATCTAGTATTCTTTCCTCTAAAAAAATGATCTAGTATTATTGCGCCTTCAGTTTCAAATCGAGTTTGTTGTCTGTTAATTGACTTAATTGTAGACATAATTACCACTTAGTACTAATTTTTTTGGTACCTCATTGTCCATTCCAACAAATTAACACTCCAAAAGATTATTGATTCTAAAAATGCTAAGTGAACGGGTACAAAAGCCACCACGTTAGGCTGCGAGAGATGAAACCCGGCCCTTCGACGAGTGTACAAATCCCCGAAAACCCTACTAAACTCTTTATGAGTCGTCCTTGTTATTGACTATGATCACTGCATTTTCGATTATTTTTAAAAAGTTATGATATAATCGTGATTTATTTTTTATATAAAAAAATTAATGATTCGGATGATGAATATGATAATTAATCGAGTCTCAAAAAGATGTACATGATAACCACATGCTGTGGTTAGTGTTCGAGTATTAATTTCTAAATAAATTAAAAAGGAAGTTTCTATTCATACCTAAAAAAATGGCACTTGGACCTCCTTGCTTAATGAACCTCTAATTTACTTGTTACAAGAGCTAAAATGTTACTTACACCTCCCTAATTTTCCCAAAATACCCAAAATCCAATTAAATCAATTAAACGAATTTCCTTATAGAATATTCAGTTTACACCTCCAAAATCGGTAATTAAGCACGCTTCAATATTTGAACATTTATTAATTATATTTTACTTTATAAATTCATCCCAAATCAGGTAAATCTATTGCTCTAATGATCTGAAATTTCAATTTTTTTTCTTCTCTTGATCTATTTTCAATAGACAAAAATTATCATCTGGGTCTTTATTTTATTTTTTCTTCTTTGTTGAGGAAATATGGGTTTTTGGGTTGATTATATAGTTTGTCACTTTGTTTTGTTTGCTTGTAAATTTGCTCAAATATCATGTGTGTGCTAATTAAACTGCTAATCCATTGACAACCTATACAATTAGCTTTGAGTTCTCCATTGAATTTTAACCTTAATTACAAGATATTATCTTTGTTTCTCCTTAACATCAGATTGGAAAAAAAATTAAATAGAATAAAAATAGAATGGATATGGAAATATATTCTCTGTTTTTTCTTTTCTATTTGTGAAAATTATTTTACAAAATATTTTTTAAAATATAACAAAACGGTAAGTGGCACTAACAAAGTTGACCAAGAGCACCGAGTCTGTAAACCAACAAGTGCTGCCGAACGCTTTCTACTTCTTTCTGAGTCGACTGAAGTACCTGACACCTCCCTCCATGGCGACACACGGTGGCTCTTCCTCCTCCCCTCCTCCACAGGTAACCAATCCATCTTTTTAAGCTGAAAACAAACGCCGAGTTTTGTGAATTCCTATAACCAAACTCGTTTCAGGAAAATCCAATTGTCGAAGACGACGTGGACTTGATATATGGAGCTAATTCGGGTTGGGTCGAGGCCCGGACATCCTGCGATCACCTGCCTTCTCTCTCCTCCGATCTCGTTCACATTCCCACTCCCGATACTCACTGCAACAGGTCACCGTCTTCTCAACACTTCTTCTGTTTGTGTTTTGTTCTGAAATTTTTGTTGTACTGATTAAATGGGCATCAATAGCAAACTTGTTTGATAAAGGGTTTAGCTTTTCATACGAGTCACAACCCATCTTGTAATTTTGGGTCACGTCTTCTATGATTTTCTGTTTAAGCATTTTGCTCATCTCTTAATTTTCTATGTGGTGTTTTTACACATGAATGAAGTTGAGGTTAGTAGATTATGTCTTTCAACGGTTTGTAGTTGTAATGTTGCATTGAAAATGCGAGATTGTAGGCTTTGTATCACCATACAAGGAGACTGTTATGTGAGATTTTACATTGATAGCCTCTAGCTAGCTAAATGCATCCTTGTTCTTAAGATTTCTTACAAACCTTCAATTCCCCACAAAATGATTGAAATGAAAGATAGGCAGAAACGTATTGAAGGCATGGCTTTGAGGGTTTGTTCCTCTGGTTTTTGATCTATGATATGCAGGTCAAGTGAACGTTGGTGTATCTTCATGGAGCTAAGGCCATGACTTTATAGAACTTTTACCACATTGAGGTTCTTCTTGATATCTGTAATGCCTAGGTTGACCAGAAACCAAGAAATTCAGCATCTTTCAAACATACATCTTTTTTCTCCTTTTGATTTTTATCGTTTGGGTGATCTTTGTTTGTAATGTCTTAATGTCTTACTTGTATATTCACAGGCTGTCAAATGTTAAAAGATTGCCAGTTTTCTTATTGAATAAACCTTCAGACTGTTTGAGTAAAAAGACTTGTACTTTTAATGCTTGCTTCGTCTAACTCACTATCAATCAATCAATGTATGGCTGCCAGAGTTCTGAATCATACCTTAATTTTCCAACTTTCTAATATGGTAAAAATTTTCAATTACTAGGTGCCAGCACCCGAGTGAGAACTGGTTATGCTTGTGCTGTAAGGAAGTCCTCTGCAGCCGTTTTGTGAACAAGCATATGCTGCAGCATTATCCGCAGATACATCATTGTCTTGCTCTTAGCTACAGGTACAATTTCTGATGCTTTTACAAAATTTTGTGTGTTCTCCTTACTTTTCTAGAGTGTTTATAACAAATGCATGTTCTGATTTTGGATACATTTCAAACAGTGATCTGTCGGTTTGGTGTTTCTCCTGCGATGCATATTTAGATGCTCAACTGATCCCACAATTGCGGCCTGTATATGAAACTGCATACCTACTGAAGTTCGGTGAGGCCCCGCCAGTCCGGACTGCCTAATGCCCAACATGGGAAATCAGCATCTTGACGGTTTATATATGGATGCCGAATTAGTATCAGTACCCTAATTGGAATTTGTATTAGATGAAGAGTTGAAGACACTAATGAATTTTTCTTAAATGAAGTACTGCTTTAAGTTGAAATTCATATCAGTGTCATTGTTGAATCTTACAAGGTATTAAATACTTGATTTCTTGTGGACCACTATTTGGCCAAAAGAAATGTCCTTTGAAGTTTGAAGCACTACGTGTTGCTATACAGTGGACTGTGTTTCCCTCTTAACCTCCCTACATTAATCATGCATCATCAAGAGTTAATCAACCCTACAACCTTAGAGAAGAAAAGGTTCAGACTTTGCAATCAATCATGGCAGTGCACAACTCTAATCCTTCATCGATCCTTAAATGTCAAGTCATTCAAACCAAGTTCTTGATTCCGTCACACAATTCAAAGTCGAGTTTTCGGTTTCCATCTCAAAATCAGTCAATTCAACATTAGAAATACATTAACACGCCCGAACAATTATCCAATTTAGTCTAATCGTAATTCGAATTTTTCACTATTTGGCCACGTGAGACTAATTCTAAATTCGCTCGCCCCGACTTAGTCTAATTTGTTAACTCAATCTTTTTCGCTCTCTTGTCACGTGGCATGTAAAAGACCCAATTAATTTCAAATTTTCTTTTTAGAAATTGACTTAGTGTATTGTAAATAAATAAAATAAAATTGAAATAGTCTATACTGTTCATATAACAGAAAAAAGCGGAGGCAGCAGCAGCAGTGAAGTAGTCAACTACAACAATACATATATATCCATCTTTTTCAGCACATAACACACACAATAAAATAAAATAAAAAGAGAAAAAAAAAATCACCCTGATTCTTCCCTACTGCAACTCTGCCACATCAAATATCCTTCTCTCTCCTCCAACAAACTCCGGCGCCGTCTCTCTCTCATTCTCCGATGGCGAACAAGCGCCTCCGCACCAAGTGGACTCCGATTCAGCGCGAAACTCTCGAGAAGTCCTATTCAGGTACATTCGATCATCAACTCTCTCTCTTTCTTTTAATTTTGATTACATTCTTGATTATCTTGAATTCGATAATCGGAAAATCTGTGAGCACAGTGGAGAAGAGGCCGTCGGAGGCGACGAAGGAGGAGCTGTCGAAGCAGTTGGAGCTCGGGTACGGGCAGGTTTCGGTTTGGTTCATGAACCGGAGAGCCAAGGATCGCCGGGACGGGATTGGGGCCAAGAAATCCAGAATGAGACGTCATCAGGTCGCTACTCTCGAGAAGACCTATGCCTGTAAGATTCTTCCAATTCGGATTCGGTTAAATTTTGAATTTACTTACTCTCTGTTTGATTGTTTGAGTTTTTATTTTGGTTGATTGTGAGTGTGATCGAGTTGAATTGGATTGTTCTTTTGATCAGCGGAGGAGAAGTATCCGTCGGCAGCGAGGAGGGAGGAGATTGGGAAGAAGGTGGGGATGAGTGCGATTCAGGTGAGGATGTGGTACAACAAGAAGAGATCCGAGGATCAGGAGAAGGAGAGGAAGGGGAAGAAGAAGCGGGGTCCCGGGGCCAAGAAGTCACCGAAATCGGCACTGGCTACGTCCTGTGATCACCTGGCTTTCGTTTCGGCTGACCTCACTGGCATTCCCAATCCTGACACTCCCTGCAAAAGGTTTACTTTTTTTTTTCAGGCTCCAAATTATTGTTCTTTTTGCTATGACATGACTTGGTTATATTTGAGTAAGGAGTGTAATGTGCTTGTTTTCTTTGCTTGTACTAGCGAGTGAGTAGCATGCATGTATGGCATTGTTGAAATCTTGCTGTTACACGGCAGCCTTTGCATGTAGAGTTTAGCCTTTGAATGTAGGATCCTCATTCTACATGATGGCTTTGTTCCTAAATGGAGCCACACCATATTGCTGCACTTGGTTTTGAATGTAGCTACTGTTTTCATGACAATGTAGTATCTAAGTGACATTTAGTTTGAACAGGATTTTCAATCTATGAGAAAAGATCTTTGATGAAAGAATTTTTTTGGTTTTTCTCGTTGAATATAGTCATAAAGTTGTCGGAGAAAAAAAGATTTGATCTTTGATTACTTCCAATTTATTACATCAATCAAAGTTTGATTGCTGGAGTCTTGAACTATAGCCTGTCTTTCTAATATGCTGTACTGCTTTTAAATACAGTTATACTAGATGCCAGAATCCCAATGAGAACTGGTGCTGTTTGTGCTGCAAGGACGTGTTCTGTAGTGTTGATTTGACGAACGGGCATTTGTTTCAGCATTTTAAGCAGACAAACCATTGTCTTGCTGTCAGCTGCAGGTATTATTGGAACTTTTCACACAAACTGAAGCCCCAAGTTTTTCATATTTATATTTTTTGGAGTTATTTATTATTAAACGTGTCTTATGGTTTTGCTTACAATTTTAAATAGTGATAAATCAATTTGGTGCTACTCCTGCAATTCATTCTTAGATGCCCAGGCAATTCCACAGTTGAGTGTTTTTTCATCATCCTCCAATGCTTCCGGAGTAAGTTTTTTTTCCTTTGCTTTTTTTCTTTATCTATTATCTGCATTCCAATAACTCATATGCTGGGAACTTTTAGGAGCCATCCTCCTCATCCAGGCTAGAAAGCCACGATGCCACCAAGGTAAGTGTTTACCTTTGTTTTATCAACTTTTTAGTAATATCTATCATCCACATTTCAACTAACTAATATACATAAAACTTTTAGGATTCGTCCTCCTCATCCAGGCTAGAGAACCTCGATGCTCTTATGGTTGATGTTACTGATCTCATATCCAAGCCATCCCCATGCCCCAGTTTTCATCCACTGGAGGTTAGCTTGTTTGTCGACCAGGATAAGCTTGCAGTAGCCAAGAAGGGACTCCAGAAGATCTTTGATTGTGGTTTGGAAGCTTTAACCGATCCCCACGTACAAGAAGAGTTTCTTGCTTATTCAGCCACTGTTCTATCAGTCGATTCATGCCCTTCAGAGTTGAAGACTATTCTTTCGTCTTTCAGAGGCAATCTCTCGCAGGAGACCTGTGCATTCCTCCAAGCTCAGCATGAGTTAAAGGTGGCCTCTGACCTATCAGCCTCGATAACTGAGAGAAGGTTTGTTCTCCGTTATCATCATTCGAAATATGCTGAGGTCAAGAAACAAATTATTGCCTCGGATGAGAAAGTTGTGAACCTTAAGGCCATGATCAAAAGGTTGGAAGCTTCTTTGGCTGAGGAAAAGATCAACAGAGAGAAGATTGATCGTGTTTTGGACTCGATCGAGACAGGAGTAATGGATGCTAGAGATGGTTTGCTCGCAGACATAGAACAAGTGTCTGCCATGGAGGGAACGACCAAAGCAGCTAACCAGTTAGTAGCTCAACGCCACTCGGCTTGGGAGAACCTAAGGAATACTTTTACTGAGGTATATAGTCATCTGCATGTAGGGGAACAACATGCTGAACCTACCAGTTAATATTACTTTTGCCGTCCTTGGCCACTTGGCCAGTTATATCAATTTTCCTGGACTAGCCATGAGTAGTCCTAGGCAGGTAGTGAATCTATTGACCACATTTTTCCTGATCACAGTTTTTGCAGTTAGTTCTTTCTTAGGTTCGTACATTGTAGTGAGGAACTGAGGATGGTTTTCCAGAGTTTGTTTCATTAACCAAAGCTCTTGAGAACTCATTTGCTTCTCGACTTGTTGTAAGTACGTTAGTTTTTGCAGTTTATCTCAAATCTCCAATTCTTTCGATTCATGAATCATGACATGGTCAGCAAAAAGTTATGCTTACAGCTAATATGGTATCTCACCTCCCCATATCTCATTCTTCCTGTAGAAAGAAGTCAAAGAACAGAAACTTTGTCTAATGAACCCCTCATTGCTTGCAGCTACAAAAGCTGGATGTAACTGACACTCGTGAATAACCAAACCTTTTAGTGGAGCTGATTCTGGAGTGGAGTACAATATAACTCAAGATCACTGGTAAATTCATCATTTAAATGGCAGAACTTTATCTGGACTATCAGTTTCACTGCTGTGTTGGCTTGATGAGTCGGGCCACAAAAAGTTTTAATCCGAACTTGAGCTTGAAATCAATGAGATTCAAACCCCATTGCAATCCTAAGATCAAGAAATTACCGACACTCAAAAGCTTACCGTTTAGCTTAGAGCCAGGTGCAAAGGGTCTGATGACTCTGAACACCAGTTTGGGAAATGAAATGAAAAGCTTGGCACTTCAAGGATGCTTTTTAGAAGTTACAGCAAGTACAGTGAAATCTAAGAGGTGTGGATATATAGTTTATATGATGCACTTGGCCTAATTAAGCTATTGTATCTATTTTGGTGGGATAAATAACCATTTACTTAAAACACCTTATTTGGGTTTTGGTGAAAATCCATTCATTAGTATATACGTTCCATCTTCCATCTTTTCAAATTTCTAAGCAACGGAAAAAGAACAGCCTTCAGAATCTAAGAAGTCACCTCACGTGAACAAAATAAGCCTTTTCATTTAGGTAGTCAAAGCGTCAAATAGATGGTTTAATAAGAAAACCAAACTTTTGTTCACTGTCAAACTCAGGCGCTTGTGTGCTTGTTGTAGGGATCCTTATTCTATTATAATATGATTTTTTACCCAAAACTACAATTTTGTATTAGTATTTACTATTAGTAAAATTATTTTTTCAAATTACCACTAGTAAGTTTCCATCCAAAACTAACCGAATCAGTTAACTCTTAAATTACAAAATTACCCTCAGTGAGCCTAATGTTATTGATCCTTAGAACTCAACCTAATACTACTGACCCTCAATAGCTCCGCCGTCCTCCGCCGCGCTTCAATACTACTGACCCTCAGTAGCTCCGCCGTCCTCCGCCGCGCTTTAATACTACTGACCATCAGTAGCTCCGCCGTCCTCCGCCGCACTTCAATACGACTGACCCTCAGTTGCTCCGCCGTCCTCCACCGCGCTTCAATAATATTGAGCCTCAGTAATCAAGATCTGAGCCAGATCTGAGGCAATCTGTTGCAGTTCAAGTTCTTTCTCTTTTCTTTCAAGTCCACTCGACACCAAACCCAACTGAGTCTCCCTCTCTTGAACAAACTTTCGCACCCAATCCAACCGCTGCTTCTCTTCTTGTACTGACTTCAATACCAAATCCACCTCCTTTTCATTTAACTCAACATCACCAAGGCACTCACTAACCCTCTTATCAATCACATTTATCTCCTCGAACCCCGACTCGGCTTCTTTCTCCTTCAATTCAAGCTTCGCAACACGCTCCTCAATCCCCCTCTCTCTCAATTCAAGCCTACAACACCACTCCTCTATCAACTTCTTAACCAAACCCAAACTTTCATTAATATCTCAACCATAACCAACACACAAAGCAAAAATCAAACCAACACACAAACTCATAGAGAGAAAGACACAGAGAGAGAGAGAGGCGGAGGCGGAGAAGAGGCAGCGCCATCGTCCCTGCAACCTGGGGCCGCCGCCATCGCACCTCGGTCCACCTCGCGCCTCCCTCTGCCTTCGCGCCTCGGTCCCCCCTCCCGTCTCGCGCCTCCTCGCGCCTCGCTCTGCCGTCGCGCCTCAGTCCCCCCTCCAGCCTCGCGCCGCACCGTCGAGACCTCCGCCTCCGCCCTTGCCGCTCGCCGCTCGCCACTCGCTGCCTCCCCTCCCCCCGCCTCCACTCCATCTCAGATCAATTAGGGTTAGGGATTTTGGTGCGAATAGGGACAAAGAGAGAGAGGAGAGGAGAGGAGAGTTTGGGTCTGGTTCGTGGGTTTTTTTTTTTTAGATATATATAGAGGGCATATGTTGTAATTTTTAGATTTTCAGGGTTAATTATGTCATTAAACATTAGACGGAATAAAAGTCTGTTACTGTTAATTCCTGTTGATGGTATAAAAAAATCTGATCTTGCTATTGGTAAATATCACCACCAAATTGTAGTTTTGGGTAATTATTTAATTAGAATATCCTGTAGTTTATAGGAAGATATTGTTTCTATTAGAGCAGCCGCACCCATGAAATGATCTTGCTCAAGCACCTAGTGGGCCTTTGAGCAAAATTTTGCTCAAGCAAATGAAATTCAAATTTTGCTCAACCAAATCGATTTTTTCACACACCCATTAACAATTTGTTTGAGCAATTCAATTTTGTCTTGTTGTGAAATGAAATTTTTTTTTTTACCGGATAGATTTACCACCAATAATAATGTGCCACGTATCATTATCGACTCGATATTATCCAAGATTTTCGATAAAATTTCCGACTAATAGATAATTGACACGTGTCAGTGTCACGTGTCATTGTCGGCAAAATAATTGATGGCTGATTTTGATAAGATTTCCGACTAATAGATAATTGACACGTGTCAATGCCACGTGTCATTGTCGGTAAAATAATTGATGGCTGATTTGTGATAAGATTTTCGACCAATTGGCTATAAAACGACTATTATCGGTCATTCTATACTCACATCTTTCATCCATCAATCTAAACACTTACAACATTTCCTTGTTCATCCGCATCAATGAATCCTTTCAGCTTCAACAATTTTTTCAAGCGGAGACAACGTCAACAAGAAGAGGATGCCCATTTGGAGCAATCATTCGTCAATCAGGTGGTCATGGCGGAAACACAACATGACGACGAACCACCACGATCAAGCGGTTCACGTCAAGGTAAAAAACCGAATAAGGAGCGTCTGAGGATATCTAGGGGCCGTAATCTCATGGAAGATTACTTCATCGATCGTCCAATCTTCGACGCCCAAGACTTTCGCCGGAGGTACAGGATGACCAGAGACCGATTCAATATTATCTTGACGGACCTCTGCAACCACGACCAATCTTGGCACCAAAGAGAAGACGCCACTGGTTTGCTAGGGCTACTTCCCCACCAAAAGATCACCGGGGCTCTACGAATGTTGGCGTATGGATCAGCCGCGGATCAATGCACTTAAATTACAAGGATGGGGGAATCGACCACCCTCGAATGTATGAAGGAGTTTTGCAGGCAAGTGGTTGAGCTCTATGGTCCAAGATACCTCCGCAGTCCTACACCGGCAGACATCGCACGACTACTAGCTAAGGGCGAACGCCGAGGCTTTCCAGGTATGATTGGAAGCATCGACTGCATGCACTGGGAGTGGAAGAACTGCCCAACCGCCTATCAAGGGGCATATTCGGGTCGGAAGGGTCGCCCGACGATTATCCTGGAGGCGGTTGCCTCGTATGATACGTGGATATGGTACAGTTTCTTTGGGTATCCTGGAGCTAAAAATAACATTAACGTGCTCCACCTATCAAATGTGTTTTCAGAGATCCTTGTCGGAAGAGGCCCAACTGCCGTTTACGAAATCCACGGACAGAGGTACTCGACCCCTTACTATCTGGCTGACGGAATATATCCAAGGTACTCTACATTTGTCAAAACAATTCCCAATCCTTAGACGCCGCAAGATAAACTCTTCGCAAAGAAACAAGAGGCATACCGGAAAGATGTGGAGAGGGCATTTGGCATCTTGCAATCTCGATGGGCAATTATACGTCATAGTTGTACAATGCACCACAAATCGGTAATGACTACCATCATGTTAGCTTGCATTATATTGCATAACATGATTGTTGAGGACGAGTACGTGGAGGATGAGGAAGAAGAGGATGAGGAAGAAGAAGACTTGCAAAACCCAGCGAGGGCTTTCCGGGTTTATGATGGGCCGGTGGATGTACAAGGGAATCGAATCCCTTTTGAACCAATCGATAGAGATGGAGCCAATATGCAACGGTTTCACGACCGTGTTGCCGATCTCGAATCCGTTTACATCCATAGAGAACTCTAGAGAGACTTGGTGAAACACGTTTGGAGGGTGGAAACTGGTGAAATACTCTAAATATGTGTTATTATGTGCTTTCGAATCCGTTTGTGTTTAATTATTAAGTTTGTGTTCAATTTAAGTATGTGTGCTCAATTTTAATATGTATTTCTATTTCTTCTTAATAAATAAATTGCATTTTTATTTCTCGAAAATTGAAATTACATGAAATTGAAATTACATTGAAATTGAAATTACATGAAATTGAAATTACATTGAAATTGAAATTGAAATTTAGTACAATACTATAACTATCATGGAAATAACACACGACTTGAGGGACTTGGGTGATAACAATCCGAATATGTTTCATCGGTAGGTTGATCTTCACTAGCTCCTTCTTCATTAAAGATTTCTAGTTTCCTCTTGGTAAAATACCTTTTCGAGATTGGGGTCATAGCCTCCAAATCCATTGTCATGATCCTTGTGTCATTCTCTTGTTTCTTCAATCGTAACTCTGCTTCCGCCCTTGCTTCCTTCCGCTTTTGAATCTCTATGTACTCCGCGTAATAGTTAAGCTCACTTTCATTTTGCGCTAGCCTCTTGGTATGCCATGATGCATGGTCACTTGCAATAGTATGTAAAACTTCAACTCGTTGCTCAATAGGAGTCTTACCATGTTTCTTTAGGCGCCTAGCTTCCTTTGCCGCCTTGGTTCCCATTGGTCTAGATGGACTTGAGGAAGCTGCCGTGTTGTTTTGAGGTGTCTCATTGACTTCGTCATCATCCAAATTGATGGCTGGAGATGATTCGGTTGCAGAAGGAGTAGCATCATGAGTACTTGCATATGGAGATGGAGTAGTAGGTAGCACGGGAGCGAAAGATGGATGATCCTTAACCACTTCCCAACATTCAAAATGTGTAAACGTTTTCTTCTTGGCATTATAGTAACATGATTGAGCTTGTCGTACCTAATAAAAATTTATATTAGGTACATAATTTAATTACATAATTTAAACAAATTAGAAAAACAAAAAATTTCACCAAATTAGATATAATAAAATAAATAATGTAAACAATGCTACCCTTTCAAAAATGTAAACAATGCTACATATTTAAACAAATTAGATATATAAATTACATAATTTAATTAGATATATAATCGAATAAAAATTATAATATATGATAAAACAATGTAATTAAACTTACTTCATCCATTAACGAAGTGCCGCTAGCTACACGTTGTTGTGTCGCCGCCAAACATTCGCCCCATTTTTGTAAGAGTAGCTTGAACTTGTTGTAGTGAGAAGCGAGCGCGATTCGGGACCTCGGCTCCTTCGAAGGTTTCTCACCGGGTGCTAGCTTCCAATTTTGCATATAATCGGCAAAAATTGTCTCCCACAATTTGTCTCTCTTTTGTTTGTTACCGTCATATTCATCAACGCTATGACGGACAAAAGAGATGCACATTTGTAAATCTTCGGAAGGAAGCCAATGGGATCCCATTGTTTTGGAAAAAAATTCTAAACGAAATGAGAGAGGAGATGGAGGAAGATGTGAAATTTGTTGTGCACAAATTGGTGTGAGTTGATTAAAAATTGAAGTAGTATTTATAGGCAAATTTTTGGGAAAGTTTTGAAATTTTTGGGATTTTTTTACTATTTTTTGGGTTTATTTCCGTTCTGATCAAATAGTAGCCGTTGCCTTTGAATTCTGACCGTTAGATCAAAATTTCTGATTCAAATGGAAGGCTCAGATTGATTCGACCGTTGCCCTTTTAATGGACCGGTCAAACTGCCACGTGGCAGCATCTGATTGGCCATCGGTTCACGCCACTGTTCATCGTCTTCTTCCTCTGTTTCCCGTGTCCAGCCCTTCCCGGCCTCCGTTCTCCGCCGTCCGGCGACGCCAGCCGACGTGCCACTCACCAAAATGATGGGCTCAACTCCCTCTTTCTTTTGAACCAAGAGGGAAGCGGAGCCGGTCGATGTGGGAGGAACCGTGATACGCTCGGGAGCGACCGCCACCTTCGAGGGCGGCGCTCGGCGTCATCTCCGGTCCATCCTAGCTCGAGGCAGCGTGCTCCACACGTGGTCGACCCTCTTCCAGCAGCCGAAAAGGAAAAAAAAAAAGTGCCCGACCCCACCTCTTGCTCGAGCAAACGCCGGAGCAAACTTTGCTCGAGCGAATGGGCGAGCACGAAGACCAGTTGACTGCTCGAGCAGTTGGCCTCCTCTTTCGACGCCGGTGCGCGCTCCCAAAACGTCTTGCTCGAGCAAATCATTTCGGCCCCACCTCTTGCTCGAGCAAAGCTCCCCCGGTTGCTCGCCGGTGCGGATGTTCTTAGAATACCACTTGTGCCTACATCTTGAAAGACATTTCTCAATATTGAATTCTCAATGAAGGTAATTTTCTTAAGCCTTTTTTTTCGTATATTATTATTTGACATAGAAAGTGTCGTTCTTTTTCTGTCGATTATTATTTTCTCTAACCTTATTTGACATAGAAAGTGTCATTCTTTCGTTGTAGAGAGAGAGAGTTTTGAATTTTAGAGAGAGGAAGAGAGATTAGTGTTTGGGGGTGGCCGGTATTAGAGATGAGTAGGTTACTTTTTTCTTTTAATTAAAAGAATTATAAAAGAGGGAAACAATGTAATTGTTTGATCTTTTGAAAGCAGAAGATTAATATGGGTTTTTTTTTTTATATTATAAGCTCAAATTAAGGACTTTTTTTTTTATCATTTTTATCTCCAAATGACTTTTTTTATATTTTTTATCAAAAACCTTTTTTTTTTCTTTTATTATATTAATTATTTTTTAAAATTAATTTTAATTTTGATATTTTAATTTATTTCATCATTTCATATCACTATAAAATATGATTTTAATTATAAAATATTAAAAATGTGTATTAAGTAGTTAGGGGTGCTTGTATTTAAAACTCCTCTTTGCAAATTACAACAATTTTCCAAATCACTAAAAAATAACACATGAGCAGAGTTGGAAACTTCATAGGGTAGAGATTAAAAATTAAGATTAAAAATTAAGATTAACAATAATAATATTCTCTTGATACGAATCAAAGAAGTTAGTAGAACTTGAAAAAAAGAAATAGACACACGTTTTGTTGCTAGAAGGAATCGATCTCTAGACCATAAGATGGCAATATTAAGGCCACACCACTGTGACATGCAGCTCTTACGAATGAGCTACCGTGGTTATGGTTTGTATACGTTTAAGAACGACTTCTACATCTACTTCTTGGTGTGGTTCTAGCCATTCGGCCGCCTCTTCACTCTCTCTTTCTCCTCACCCTAAGATCCACACATCTGGAGTAAGATCTAGATTGCCTTCTGCCCAAGTAAAACCAAAGAGTCATCTGCATCTGTTTGCTCGATCATCCACATGGTATTCTTCCATTCAATTTTTTTTTTATGATTTTGAATTTTGAATTGTCTTACCAAAGAGTACTCTTACATGTCATATTATTTAGTTCTCTGTGGTAATCTTAGCTTGTTAGTTGAATTTAGATTTCATTATATGACAAAGTTGGACCTTGGAATCCATATTCTGTTGCAAGTCTTGAATCCATTTTTCTATGCCAAGTGGGTTCCTTTTTGTGTTTGAACAGATCTGGAGCAAAAATCCGTACAAAAGTACCCTGTAGAGCTAGTTACTAGTTAATGTATGGAATATTATTTAGGGGCGTAGGGGTGTCCCTAACAAAGTCAACCTCTTTCTTTGAAAATCCGATAGGACTCCTTATTTGATTAGAACTAAAACTACTAGTTTGAATCATTATCTTCTGTTTTTCTTTTTCTTTTCTTTGATTTGCTAATTTCAACCCGTAAGAAAAAAAGGAAAGTACTCAGACCCATATATTGAGTTAGATATTCTTTTTAGGATGGTAATCATTATCCTTCTGTTTTCTTTAGTCACCCCCACAAGTGAGCAATCTGCTACAATCTAGGATGTGTACAAGGAAAGCCAATATACACAGATTATCTATCATAAATGTGATTAATTGATTTCCTAATAGATATATCCTATTCTGTACAAAGCATCTTATCAATTGTTTGTTTGTTATACATATGCAGGGATCCAATCCTTTCAAAAGTACTCTTAAAATTGTACTGGGAGATTATTTTGATGGTCCCTATCGCAGATGCATCATCAAGGATAATTTTCCATCTGGTGGCAATCTACACAAGCAATATGCATGCCAGGAGGTTGGAAATACAGCAGAAGCATCTACACACTTCGAGTTTACAATGCAAAACACAAGCAAATGGATTCTTAAATCCTATGCAATTGTTAAACACGAAGGTAGATTTTATGCTGTGTATGAGAATTTCACCTCCACATTGAAGACATGGATAGAGAATCTCCCTGATTCTGACGTCACTTTGAAGACATGGATCGAATGTGTTGTTGGGTGAGTAATTTCAAATTAGTTAACTTCTTATTTTTCTTTGACCAAACTTCTTATATTTTGCTTGATTATGTTGTTATTGTGTTGTAGTGAAATGATTGAAGGAGTGGAGCAACTTCACCAGCATTTTCAGATTGCGCATGGCAATATTTCTATGGAGAATATTTTCATTGTGCAGAACAATAGCGAAAGACCGAGGGTGAAATTTGGAAAAGTGGAGGCTAAGAGAGTTACAGATTCTCTTACAGATATTAGTGTCATGGACGATCATGAGTCAGTATGGTCGATTGTAGGAATCTTGTACTCCAAGATTGACGCTAATGTCCAACGATCTCATCATATAGGTCTGAAGAAGAGATGTACTTGGTAAGTATCAAATAACTTTCGGATTAGCCTTTCATTACTATCTGGTCGGTGTTTAATTTTTTTTTTTCCTTTAATTGCAGCTCTGAATTCAAGCTGTACCTGTATCATCCGGAAAGATTGGATGCCGACCAAGCTTGTTTCACCCTGATGTACCTGACCACCTTATCCAATTACGACGACAAAAAAGTCAAAACTATTCAGCAAAGTCTTCATGATATTCTAATCAGCAATCCAGGGAAGGCAATCACTGATTGGAACAGTAGGCTACATAATGATTATTTAACAATAAATCCAACTAAGCCAACCTATTCTATTGGAGCATCAGGATTTTTGTTCTTTTGCATGGATAGTCTTAACCATATGGTTCACGTAAGTAAATCCTCATTTATGAAATATTGAGTTCTCTATTTATATTGTTAAGTTGCTAATTACGTGCTCTTGGACATTTTAGCAAAACCAAATTACTATTAAAAGGTCCAATGCGGACTTTTGTAGTGATTTTCAGCATGCATGGCCAGAGTTTATGTGTTTGCTGTTCGATGCATTGATTGAGTCAAACATGTGGTCTTATGGTGAAGCAATTAAAGAAAAGGTTAGCAATGTAATTCATGCCGCATTCTATGTTATTTGAAGAATTATGATAATCTTAATACTTGATATTATAATTATTAGCTCTGTTGCACGGACACGGCAAAAACAGCCGAATCCGCGCGTCCGACACGGCCAGACACGGCGACACGACACGACACGGGAAAATACGTGTCGGACACGCCATCTGGCGTATCGGCCAATGTTGACTTTTTAGACACTTTGACCGACACGTATCCTTATTTTCGGACACGCCACGTCAGAAAAAAAAAAGTTGGAAGAACCCTAACTCACCTCTCCTGCCGATTCTTCTTCTTCTTCCATCAAGTTCAGCAGATCTTCTTCTTCCTCTTCTTCTCCCTCCCTAGACCCAAGCCCTGCCCTCCTCCTCCTCCTCCTCCTCCTCCTCCGCTACTCGTCCTTCCTCCGCTACTCCGCTGCTCGGCCGCTGCTCGGCCGCTGCTCGGCCGCTGCTCGGCCTTCCTCCGCTGACTATGTCCAGAAAGCACTCCAACCCAACCATACAGTCATGACCTCCCCTTCTTGCATCAACCACCGGACCCACCATACAGTCCGGCTCCGCCCTCGGCTCCGCCGCCTGATCCGTCGTCGTTTTGATTAAAGCAACAACCTTTACACCCTAGAAAAATCAATCATTCGAATTCCCAATAGTAAAGTTCCAAACTTTATGATCAAATCCTTACCGATTTTGCAGAGGCTCCGATTGAGGGAGAAGGGTGTCGGATTCTGGATTCAATTGAGGGGCTTTGAGGTTGAGATGGTGGAATCAAAGAGGACCAGGGAAAACCCAGAAATGGGGTTTGGGAGAATGATATGGATGTTTGTGATGGGGGATGCTAAATTGACAGGGGTGGTGTCATTTTGCTATGTCACTGCTCTGTTTTGATATCTGGTTCTTTTTGTTCTGGTTCTGGTTCTGGTTCTGGGTCAAAGTGAGAGAATGGGATTGAAGCAAAGCGTGTTGTGTGTGCTGTTAGTGTGGGACATATTTATTGTGGATAATTTATGGATAATCAAGATTAGGATCAGTAATCACGATTGGATTTAGATTCTCTGGTTAAATATGGGATTATTACATGATAAAAATTGAAGTAAAAATATGATGTTAAAGTTGTTAACTTTACACTTTTCTCACTTGCATTTGACTCTTTGATGTTATTTCTTATAAATTATGAATTGAATTTACAACTTTTAGTAATATTATCAATTTATTTTATGTATTAAAAATATATAAATTATAATTTATTTGCCGTGTCCAAGCCGTGTCGGAAAATCGATTTTTGAAATTTGCCGTGTCGCCGTGTCGCGCCGTGTCGAGTCGCCGTGTCCGTGTCCGTGTCCATGCAACATAGATTATTAGTAGTCCTAATGAAATTAATGAATTGTTCGTGTTCACAGTTCAAAGATAGAAGCTGAGGTACTCCTAATCAGTTGCCACCTCGACCACCTGGGACTTCAGGAAGCAGATACTTTAAGGTCTGGAACTGATGGTTATTGATAATTTATATTCGTGGTGGTTGAGAATGGTCTTCCCCGTTTCAAGTAGAATCTTTAGATGAAGAGAATTGCACCCAATAGAAGAATACATTCCCTATCTGGTTGTTACGGCTTGCCCCACTATCACAAGGATGGAGTCAAGGCATACTTGGACAAATTATATATTCCTCCATTCGACTTTGGTTTATGCTTTTAGAATTTTATTCCTCCAGACCTCCACTCATTTTCGGAAACTATTGTATAGTTCTACTGCGGTTGTCTTTATTTTGATTTGGAATGCACTATTAAGCTCTGATGGGTCTGTATGATTGGGATAGTACTCTTTAACAGGATGAATGTATTACATTTCTCAGTGTGATGGTATATTTTGCATTTCTCAATGTCCTTGTTTTTTAAGAGATGGTGTCTGAGCTTCTAGTCTGATGTCAACACTTTTATCACTTCTAGTCGAGGCTGTTCATTGTATTCTCCAACTTTCAGTATTCGCCATCCTATCAGGTCTAGCCAAATGTGGATCATTTGACGACGCACGTAAGGTGTTCGACAAAATGCCTGAGAGGAACACTTTCAGCTGGAAATGCATTATCATGGCATTGACTAAATTGGGTCTCGTCGATGAGGCTCTGCGGAGTTTCGGGTCGATGCCGGAGCCGGACCAGTGCTCGTGGAACTCGATGGTTTCGGGGTTTGCGCAGCAGGGTCGGTATGTAGAAGCTTTGAAGTGTTTGCTAAGATGCATGGGGAGGGTTTTTGGTCTCAATGAGTACACGTTCGGTAGTGGTCTTAGTGCTTGTGCTGGTTTGAGGGAGGTGAAGATGGGTGTGCAGATTCATGGGTGCATTGCGAAGTCTTGTTATGGTTCGGGTGTTTATATGGGGTCTGATTGATATGTGCTCGAAATGTGGGAATGAGGGTTTGTGCGCAGCGGGTTTTTGATGGCATGAGTGTTTGGAATGTGGTTTCTTGGAACAGTTTGGTTACTTGTTACGAGCAGAATGGTCCGGCAAGCGAAGCAGTGGACGTGTTTGTGAGGATGATGGATTGTGGGTCATGCCGGATGAGTTGACTTTGGCGAGTGTGGTGAGTGCTTGTGCGAGCTTGTCCGCAGTGAGAGAAGGTCAGCAAATACATGCTTGTGTTGTGAAATGTGACAGGTACAGGAACGATGTTGTATCAGGTAATGCGTTAGTTGATATGTATGCGAAATGCAAGAGAATAAATGAGGCCAGAAGAGTTTTTGATGGGATGGCTGTTAGAAATGTGGTCTCATAAACTTCCATATAAGTGGATATGCAAAGGCGGCAAGTGTAGAAGTTGCAAGATCAATGTTTACAAAGATGAATGAGAAGAATATAGTCTCTTGGAATGCACTAATTGCAGGCTACACACAGAATGGTGATAATGAAGAGGCCCTTGGACTCTTTCTCTTGTTGAAGAGAGAGTCTGTTTGGCCCACCCACTACACGTTTGCGAATCTACTTAAAGCGTGTGCAAGTCTTGTTGATCTTCAGCTTGGCAGGCAGGCTCATTCACACTTATTGAAGCATGTTTTTCAGTTCCATACTTGTGAAGAGCCTGATATATTTATTGGAAATTCTCATGTACATGAAATGTGGGTCTATTGAAGATGGCCGTCGGGTGTTCAGAAATATGTTGGAAAGGTATCATGTCTCATGGAATGCTATGATTGTCGGTCATGCGCAAAATGGTCATGGGACTGAAGCTCTTGAATTATGAAAATACTAGATGGAACAAATAACGTTAATGCAGCGGAAATTTAACGAAGAAACTTATTTTACTATTGAATAAAAGTTTACAATCAATGATAAACTTATTCTCAAAAATAAATTACTTCACACTTGACTAAACACGCAAGTGTATCTTACTTGACTAAACACGCAAGTATTTCTTACTTGACTAAACACGCAAGTATTTCACACTTGACAAACCACGCAAGTGCACGATGCCACGAAGGTCTTGATTGCCACGAAGGTCTTACGTTGAGAAGCCACGAAGGTCTTACACTCGAGATGCCACGAAGGTCTTACTCTTAGGAAATGCCACACAGGTCTTATGTTCCTTCTTCTCCTCTTTGGTTCGAATACTCAACACGATTCGACACCCTCTTCTTTTCTTTTTTCTTTTCGGTTTTGGTACGAATGCTCTCCAAGATTCGACACCAAGGTCTCCTCACTATGAGAAATAATTCTCTCTTTTTCTCTCTTCTAGACCGACGACAAACATATGCCTAGTTCCCCTTTATATATTAGGGTTACAACCATGATTACACACTTAATCAATTAACCCAACAACCTTTTACATCCCATGCATAAAAGGTATACTCCATATTTTAATTCAATTTGAATATAAAATATGTCATATGCCTTAACAAGATATTTCCTACCAAACTAGGTTAATGCCACATATAACTCCATTGAATGAATTATATTCAATCAAAATAGTCAAGGGAGATATACCATAATAATCACACACACTTCACCTTTGACCGGCCACACCAACCAAGCAAGGAATCCTTGCAATCAATACTTTCCTAGTTGCACTAGGAAAGTCCTTCAATTTGTCTTCAATGCAAACCAATACCAATTAGGTATTAAATCCTCTTGCTTTTATCTTCTTCTTAGTCGGCAAGGAATTAACCACACATCCATCAAACCCTAGCAAGGGCTGCCGTACCAACAAGAGTTCTAGGTTGCACAATCCGCACACATCCGAACCGTCGGATTAATCAAGACACCATCCATGAATTAATGTTAAATTTCTTCAAAACTTCCTTCCAAAACTCCATGCAAATTGTCATGCAAAATAGACTTTGAACTCCATCAACTCATGGAGGCCAATATACCTTCAAATTATTTAGAAATATGCTGGTATCAGGGGAGCAACCAGACCATGTTACTATGATTGGTGTTCTATGTGCTTGTAGCCATGCAGGATTGATTAAAGAAGGAAGAAAATATTTATATTCAATGCATGAAGAGCACGGGGTGGTACCCTTGAAGGACCATTATACATGTATGGTTGATCTACTTGGTCGAGCTGGTTTCCTTGACGAAGCTAAGAATTTAATAGAGGTCATGCCAATGCAACCTGATGCAGTTATATGGGGTTCTTTGCTTGCTGCTTGTAATGTTCATGGTAACATTACCTTAGGGAAATATGTGGCGGAGAAGCTATTAGCTATTGAACCTAGGAATTCTAGACCTTATGTTCTTCTCTCAAACATATATAAGGAAGCTGATGAAGCAACGGGGTGGTGTCAAGCAGCCGGGTTGCAGTTGGATTGAAATACAGGGTCATCTGAATGTTTTCCTGGTGAAAGATATAAGGCATTCTAGAAAGAAGGGAATTTATTGTCTTTTGAAGTTGCTCACAGAACAAATGAAGAGACATGGATACGTGCAAGATGCTTTTGACTTCGAGTCTTGTGAAGATCAGGCTGAATCTCAACCGACTTCATTTTCTGAAATGGATATGTCAGAAGATATAGCTGTTATGTAATTTACAGAGAGCATAGTAACATGGAGGATCCAGATGGGACATTGGCTAGTGTTGCCCAATGCATTGAGCAGCTGCATCAAAGTTCCTGATCTGTACCAGAGTAGGAGTAGAACTTGGAACAGTTTCTGGAGCTTAATGGAACTCGTGTAAACGGTTTAAGTGCTGTTGGATCGCACTTATATTTACAAATCAAGGGCCTGAAGACTAATGCCCCTCTCACTACAGAAGAGCAACGACAACTGAGAGTCTATCAGGAAGTGAGGACCGAATATAATTTGGTCACTTTTTCAGGAGAAAGGTTCCCTCACAACTCCACAATAGAAAACCAACTTTACCATGTCTGATGATCAACTTCAAAGAGAGTTTCTCAATTATTCAGCCACACTTCTATCATCTGATATCTGCCCATCTGAATTGAAGGCCGACATTTCATCATTCAGAGGTGATTTCCCAAAGGAAACCTTCTGTTTTATTCAAGCTAGAAATGAGTTGAAGGCGGCTTCAGACCTAACGTCTTCAATTAGTCTGAAGAAGTATACCAATGCAAAGAAAGAACTTCATGCCGCAGAGGAGAAAATTGCCAACCTTAAGGCTTGTCTGGCGACAGAAGAGAGCAAAAAGGTGAAGATTGATGAGCTTTTGGATTTGATTGAGACTCAAGTAAGCTCTGCCTAAGATGGACTGGTCTCAGAGTTAGCACAAGTCTCCGGTATGGAAGAAAGAATCCAAGCTGCTAAGCAGATAGTATCTCAGTGACAATCGGTGTGGAACAGCTTAAGGACAACTTTTATGAAGTTTTCATGATTCTGGTTACACAAAGTGGTCGGCATTATGATCCACTTCTGAATTTTATTGTGTGAGAACGCAGTATAATATGTCTCACTTGGACAACGTAGTTTTTTTCAACTACTTGTATGCCTTACTTCACTGGAACCTTATTAGTTTGGAATTAAAGTTTTTAGTGCAGCTGTCACTGGAGCAGAATAGAAGTTGATCAAGGTTAATGCATTTCAACTTTAAGAGATGGCAAAGCTTTGACAATGTTCGCGTCGGTTTTGACACCTGTCGAACTATCAACACGTGGGGGTGGCGGACGTAAGTTTCAGTCCTGGTGCGAGCGTGCCAGTACCTTTGGGTTAGGTACAACCTTGGTGGCGGACGACGTCTGGCGAATGAATCAACCTTGGCGAGCGGATGACTCTGGCGAACGTGTTCGTCTGCTCCCTGCTACCTGACTTCTTGATCAAGCAACTGTACGCGGGCGTTGACAAACCGGCGTAAGGGCTCGAACAAGACCTAAGTAAACAATTACTAGGATTTTTCCTCAACCTTTCGGTAGATTGAGATATCTTACTTCGATCCTGGGATGCAAAACAGAGCTATATATAAAGACCGCGGATGGCGTTCGTCCAACCTTTCAGCAGATTGGGAAAGACTGTTATCGGGGTAACGACTCGATTTGTCACAAGGCGTGACGACTGGACTCGATTTGTCTCAGCGATGCTCCGACACGAACGCAAGTCACTTTCGACAACAACGGCAGGTGTACGGCGACCAGATGTGGTGGGCGTAGGTTTGCGGCTAGGTTGGAAGAGTGTCGATTGCAGTTGGTGGAAGGAAGTTCGCAAGAGAGAGTGCTCCGGAGAGGCTTGCAAGATTTGCAGGGCAAAAGCTTGTAGTTGTATGGTTGAGAACCCTTTTTACGTTGTCCTAGAGTTCTTTATATAGTGATCTCAAAACCCCAAACACATATGTAACCAGCATATGGATTCTGACATCGAATATGATTGTATTTGTTAAATCAACTCCAAGTCAGACTTGAAGAGGGACTCCAAAGCTTGTCCCAGACAGAAACTGATTTAAATGAAATTAGATTACCCGCCAATGGGTAACCTTACGGGCCTTAGCCCAAAGTCCTGGATAAATGTAATTTAGACCCAAACATTGCCCCCCAGCCTTCGAAATTAAAAGCCCATTGAAATTGAAGAAGGCTGAGAAAGCCCACTCGGACTTGTTTAAAAATCTTACGAACACGTCGTTCCCTCTAACCGATGCAACTTTACCAAATTGAGCTCAAGCGACTGTTCAATAAACCCTAAATCGCTTCCAATCGTACCGATTCAGAAATCCAGAGACCCCCTTCCAAATTCTATAAGGCCACAATCTGAGAACGTGAAAACCACTCCAAAATCTCGAATCAATCATCATGGCTTTAGAAATCAAGCACTCAGAAGCGCTCCATGGCAAAGAAAGAATTCAGAGAGCCATCATCGAAATTGGGAGCCCCTACTGCACTTCAATAACCTCCCCAGATGACTACAATCGTGCCGGACTAGGCTTGAAGCAAAGAGAAGTCACCCTCCAAGGTCTGTCCTCATTAGTGGATCACTGTCGTCCGCCTCCAATAGCCTTTCGCGATCAAGATGTCACGCTTCAAAAATGCACAAGGCATTTTGAAACCCCCATCACTACTGGCTGCTGGCCTTTACCCACCTCAGAAATGATAAAGTGGTACAAAGCGAGAGAACAGCTAGATGCGCTAAGATGGCGTCGTGCTGGGATCACAGAAGTCTTGGAGCTCAGTTTCAACCTAAACCAGAAAGGTGGAAATCGATGCGTCTTCTTGCCCCTAGTAAGTTTCTGGAATTCATCCTCCAACACTTTTGATTTTCGCTTTGGGCAAGCTAGTGTCACTTTCCTAGACCTATACGCTGGGCTAGGATTCCCTTTGGCTACTAGACCCTTTGATGCGGATAACTACCCGAATGCCCGGTTTCCTACCACCATCATCAACCACACCGGCAATTACAGCTACCACGCCTGGATGAGAGAATTCAGCCAGATGGATGATGATATCGGAGGACGCCTTCCTGGATTTTTGGCTCAACAAATTCATCTTCTGTTCAACCGCCTCCAAGATGTCAAGAACTTACAAAAGGATGGCGGAAATCCTATACGCCTACGAAGAAATTGGCCTCGCACAGATAGTTCTCGCACACCTATATCGGGGACTTCACACCTTGACCATGAACCCCTTCAACCTCACAGTTTCCGGACCGCTTTGGATTCTGGATATCTGGGCGAACATGTACTTTCCGGGACTTGCCTCAGAGCCCAGAGATATTGGCGAAAACAGGATCACAGGCGCAGCATATGTTGGCCAAGAACCAATGTACGGGCAAGGCTACGCAGCATGCTTCGACATTATATATCAGACGGATGCGCCAGGCTTCTATTCAGAAGCTCAGATGTTGCTCACTCGCCAGCACCCTCATGCTCTGAAGACCGGCTTCCTCCCCTCTGCAGATCAAAGTAAGGCCGGGAGAAGTCTCTTTCTACAATGTATATCAATGGCGGACCTCCCACATTTCAACTCAAGCAGAGGCGGCCAGGGCTCAGAAGTGTATGCCCCTCATCTTTTCGCTCGCCAATTCGGCTTTACACAACATGCCCCCTATCCGCCAATCCAAAGCTGCAACATCTTCTCAGCCTGGCGACCCAGCAAGAGCACGCCTGTGACTCCCAACGTTCCATGCTCGTCTTGCCTGCGCCCAGCAACTCTTCCCGATCCAGAAGAATGCTTCGAGCTGGTAATCTCCCAGGAAGCCACTACTGACTATGATACTTGGTGGCAAGGACTTCGCGGGCAGGATTTTCAGAAGGAGGGGTCCCTCTATTATTTTGAGAAGATATTCAGAAGACATCGCAATTGCCTTACTGACTTCGACAAAATGGTGCTTGACGGGGGTCCTTTGCACCCTGAATTACCAGTTGAGGAGACTCAGGTAATCATCCGCTAAGTTACAACTTACCCTGATCATGGATAAGTATAGAAAAACCACTAACTGATTCTTATACTACAGGTTTCGAAGAAAGTGCTCCATGTCGATAAGAAAAGAAAAGCTTCTCTAACTCCTCCAACAGCAACCAGATCCAAGAGAAGAGTAAAATCCCCCCCTCCAGTAGTCGAAGAAGAAGAAGATGAGGAAGACAATACGCCAGTAAGTCATTATTAATCCGCCAACTCATCTACCATCCGCCAACTATTCCTTTTTAGACCAAATTATGAACCTGACGTAGTTGGCGAATTTCCTTCCACAGGGACTATGCTTAAGACGGAGTGCAAGACCAACCTCCAGCACTACTCCCACCATGCCAAGACCAATCGAGATCTCCTCTAGTGAGTCCTCCAGCTCCATTAGTTCACCTTCGAGTAGTCCCGAGCCTGGACTTAGAGTACCAGAGACTTGGGATGAAATTTCATCCGCCTGGCGAGAATATGGAATTCGTCTTGACCAAAGTAGGAGAAAAGTACCTATTGATGCAACTCCACTAAACTGGCTTCCTGCTGAAACAGGTACCATCCACACCCTTCTGGCCGCTGCTCCAACCTCAGCTCCCAATAATCCACTGACCAGTCCAGCCTTCTCCACAGAGAAAGCTATGGAGGGAACCTCATCCGCCAGCGCTTCAACAGCACCAACAAACGCAGCAAGTACATCAAGGGTGACACAACCGGATCCACTCCCTGGACCAGAAGGGATCGGGACACCGATAGAAGAATTTCTTGAAGCAAACCCAGAAGTAACAATAGATGCAAGCCTCTACCAGGACGTGCCCCCAGCCTCACCCCAAGGCGAACCTGTGGAACCCAACATCCCAACAGTGGGAATTTCGGCGGATACCCCTTCTGGCTTAGAGGTACCCCTAAAACAACCCTTAATAATTCCGGTTCTAGATTGTTTAAGATATTAATTCTCCTTACACCTGTGTTCTTTTCAGGTGACAGAGATTCCTACCCAGCCTAGGAGTACTGAGAGTGTTGGCGAACGGAGCCTGGTCCTGTTCTGCCCTCAGCCAAATGTCCAAGACAAGGATCCTTCTGCATCTAGTTCTCCTCAAACCAGCACCCCTGGCTTCCAGGTCATCCCTCCGCTTGGCGTTGATCCGTTACTGCAACCGCCAACTCCTCAACAAGATGCAGCAGATCTGCAAGAAGCTCGAGACCTTCTCAGCAGGATCTTCCAAGAGGATCTTATGGATGCAAGCGTTCGCGAAAGGATCCACAGCGCGTTGCAGACCGTGAAGAACCGAGCTCAAATCATGCCTGCCTCAGCCCAAACAAAGATTCATGAAATTCTGGACATCTTTCCCGATCTCCTTGCGACTGTCCAGAACAAGGCGAATGAGATCCCCAAACAGGAAGCCATTGCCCAGGAAAAGTGTGCAAGTCTGTCTAAGGCCGTGAGCTCCTATTCCTCGCTGATGCTCTCTATGGAACAGGAAGATAGAGCAGAAATCAAGCGTCCGGAACGAGAAAAAGAGCAGATTGAGCAGAAGATAGCCAAAATATACGCAAGGGAGCAAAGTCGTCTCGATGCAGCGGCTGGACAGAGGGATCAGCTCGCCAAGCTTAAAGGCGAGGCAGAGAGGAGTCAAAAAGATACATCGACCTTAAAAGCTGAATTCCAAAACTCGAAGGCAAAACTCGCTAGACTAGGCTTAAAGCTGTTCGAATTTTCATCTGTGCCCCCAGAGTAAATTGGGCTTCCCTTAATGTATCCGTTTTTTAAAATATTGGATAAGTATTCCTCAACCAACCCATACGCGAGGCCCAGACCTATCTGGCCTGTTTTGCATAGCCTTAATTAATCCTTATCCGGAACTGCCAATTTTCCAAGATACGGTCAACAGTCAAACTGACATTTAAAACTTGTGATTCCCCGTGCTACAAACGGTTGAGGACCATAAAAACCTTCATTATTTTGACAAGACCGATGATATGAAACCCTAATCCGTCCCAGCCGTTGGATATCATACGCTATTCGCTATAAAACGAAGCCCTTAGTATCGAAACTAAGATCATCTCTTCTATGCTTAATATGTCTATCTCCTTCTCCAGTCTCTCTACCAAGCCTCCATGGCTTCCTGAGTCTTTTCCTCCAGATCTTATGGAGATGTTTGTCGAAACACCTTGAGTTGCATAGCCTGGTATTAAATATGTTCTAAGTCGCATAGTCTGGTATTATGCCCCCTGGAGAACATGGAATACGAATAGAATCTCCAAAAGAAAGAGCTCTTCTATTGTTCTCCAGGGTATAATAGCTGCTGGTGACTTAGAACCCATTCGCCATCATGACGGTCACTTTCCTTCTGCGATCTTTCAGAATCCTGTTAGTGACCAGAGGTGACCGTCGGTTGGCATCCACATCCTCATCCCTTCGCTCTTCTCTCAACCTTCAAGGCCTTTCCTTTGAGGTAAGGTTCCAAATAAAGGTACTAGTGGATGAAGAAACTTACGGGATGGTGAAAGCGATGAGGATTGGAGCAGAAGATCGGAGGAGGAACGATACACGTCCACCCCCAAAAGAATCTGTGAAACAGATCCTCTTCTCTCTTTCGTTCAAGAAATTTAAAAGTATAGGATTTTATGTAATTTTGTACTTGTAAAGCTCTTGACCGCAAAGTCATTCTCGAAATAGAATCAATAAAATTTATATCATATTGACCTTGTCGAAAAACAAAAAATTTGCTGTTTTCCATGTTGAATGAACAAAAATTGTTAAAGACAAAAATTGTTGACAACCATAAGCATTGATTCTCAATCCAACTAAGTAAACGAACCTTAAACAGATTCGTAACAAAGAAAGCAAACTACAAAACTAATGAACCTTGAACAGATTCATAGTCTAAATTGTGTAAATATCATTGGCGATCTGCACCACTAACGGACTGAATCGCCAAATCCAACTATGAAGAGTATCCCATGTATTGCCCCCTAGTAACCTTAGGCTGAGGCGAAGTATGCTGCCAAAGCCAAGGGGACTAAGGTAGAGTGGTGGTGTATTGAAAGGAGGTCTTCAAGTAGAAGTTTGCCCCCCGGTCTCGACCGTAGCGAGTGGCTCTTCATATTCCCAAACGCTAGGGAAGTACTTCTTAAGGTGGCACCCATTAATGGGGTTACGATGGACCTCACCCTCCAAATCTCTAAGTTGATAAGCACCTTTGCCAATAATCCGATCAATGACAAAGGGGCCCTCCCATTTGGGAGACCATTTACCACGTCCAGTATCTCGTTCGCCAAAGGGAAGCATGGCCTTCCAGACCAAATCGCCTTCACCATAAGACTTACCCTTAGTTCTTTTGTCGTAAGCTCTGGCGATCTTTTTCTTTTCCAAGACGATGTTCTGTAAAGCGTCTAAGCGCTGCTCATCGAGATCTTCATGTTCCTGAAACATCGCCTGAACGTAGTCATCTCTGATTAATTGATGCTGCTCGCGAACTCGGAGAGAACGAACATTGATTTCCAAAGGAAGAACAGCATCATGGCCAAACATCAAGGCATACGGAGTAGTGCCTGTAGGAGTTCGTTTGGACGTACGATATGCCCAAAGAGTATTGTCTAACTCCGTGTACCAAGTCCGAGGATTATCCTCCAGCATCTTTTTGATGATAGAAATAATCATCTTATTGCTAGCTTCAGCTTGACCGTTCGATTGAGCGTAGTACGGCGAAGAGTGCAAAAACTGAATGCCATAATCTTGAATGAACGTCTGCGTATTCTCTGCCATGAACGCTGCCCCCTGTCCGCCACAATACATTCAGGAATGCCATAACGGCAAATGATATTCTGAAAGATAAAGCGAATGACTGTTGTTGCGTCACAATTTCGAACAGGGATGGCCTCCACCCATTTGGTGAAGAAGTCTGTGCCAATCAGTAAGTACTTATGTTGGAGAGAAGCGTTCGGATGGATTTTCCCAACAAAATCAAGTGCCCAACCCCTGGCTGGCCAAGGTTTGATGATAGGCTGCATTGGGATATTAGGAATCCGTTGAACCGGTCCATGAATCTGGCAATCAACACAGCCTTGGGCAAAGCTGATGCAGTCTTTAAGGATAGATGACCAAAAATAACCATAACGGCGGATTAGCCACCTCATCTTTGATCCGCTTTGGTGCGAACCACAGACTCCCAAATGGACTTCGCGCATTAGCCTTTTGGCTTCTACGCCAAAGACACATCTGAGGTCTACGCCTTCCTCGCCCCGGCGAAGCAACTCATCACCCTTAAGTAGGTAATTTGTAGCTAAATACCTGGTTCGCCGTTCGGATGGGGCAGAAGGATCTTGTAAATATGTAATGATCGGTTGCCGCCAATCAACATCAATAGTATCGAGGGTAGCAACCAACCAATCGCCTCGCTGCTCCCTTCGTGCAGCAAAAGATGGTAGCGTCCTGCGTTCAACTTTCAAGATGCGTTCCTTAACGCCGTTGGCTAGAGTAATGCCAGTGGCGAGCTGTGCTAACTCGTTGGCTGCAAAGTTCTTTTCACGAGGGACGTAGTCGAGCACCACATCAGCAAATTGATCCAACAACTCTGATGCTCGCTCCCAATAATGTATTAGGTGGAAATAGACGCATTTGTAATCCCCTAACAGCTGTTTGATGATTAATAGAGAATCACCATATACTTCGATCTCTTTAGCGTCCATATCCAGTAAGAGTTCCAGACCAATAATAAGGGCTTCATATTCAGCCTGGTTGTTTGTGCAAGTCCACTCCAACTGAAAAGAATAAGAATGGCTTATCCCTGATGGACTTTGGATGCAAATTCCTGCACCCGCCAAAGAGTGTGTGCTACTTCCATCAAAGTACAGGATCCATGGTACCGTGCCAACCATGTTGACGAAAGGGATAGGATCCTCAACCGATTCGTCTAAAGGATGATGAAGTAGGAAATCGGTGACCGCTTCACCCGTCATTGCCTTGAGCGGTGCATATTGCAATGAGAATTCAGAAAGAGCCAAGACCCACTTACCAATCCTACCCCTCAAGATAGGTCGAGTAAGCATGTATTTGACCAAGTCCGTTTGAGCTACCACAATGGTGGTAAAGGAGAGCATGTAGTGGCGGAGCTTGGTCGCTGCAAAATACAACGCTAAACAGAGACGCTCGATAGGAGAGTACCTTGTTTCTGCATCTAAAAGGGTTCTACTGAGATAAGAAACCGCGTATTCGACCTTCTTACCCTCTGGTGTAGTTTCATCCTGAGCCAAAAGCCCGGCAACAGAATTGTTAGATGCAGAGATGTATAACTTGAGTGGGATCCCCGGTTTTGGCGGTCGTAATACTGGCGGACTGGCCAAATATTCCTTGATCTTGTCGAACGCCGCTTGATGCTCGGGTCCCCAAACGAAGTGTTCATCTTTCTTGAGTCGCAATAAAGGAGAGAAAGGAGCAATCTTCCCAGCTGAGTTAGAAATGAAGCGTCGGAGAAAATTTATTTTGCCCAGCAAGCTTTGAAGCTCCTTCTTGCTCCGAGGCGCTGGGGAATCTAAAACAGCTTGTGCTTTGTCTCCCGCTACCTCAATACCTCTGTCATGTACCACGAAGCCAAGGAAATCACCAGCACGAACCCCAAAAATGCACTTTGTTGGATTCATTTTAAGCTGATGCTTCCTCATCCGCGTAAAGACAGCGCGCAGATGACCAATATGGTCTACCCTGGATTTAGACTTAACCACCACGTCGTCAATGTAAACTTCTAAAATGACGCCAAGGATGTCATGAAAGATTAAGTTCATAGCGCGCTGATATGTAGCCCCCGCATTGGTTAGGCCAAATGGCATGCTAAGATATTCAAAGGCTCCAGCAAAGCCTGGGCAACGGAACGCAGTCTTATGAATGTCCGGCTCGTAAATTGGTATTTGATGATAACCGGCTGTGCCATCCATGAAAGATAACATTTCGTGCCCCGCAACTGCATCCACCAAAAGATCCGAAATAGGCATAGGGTATATATCCTTTGGTGAAGCAGCCTTTAGATCTCTGTAATCAACACAGACCCTGATTTTGCCGTTCTTTTTCTTAACAGGGACCACATTCGCCAACCACTGTGTATATTGGGCCGGACGAATGATTCCTGCATCCACCATGCTCTGAACTTCCTTCTTGACCGCCATAGCGGTTTCGGCGTTCATTCGCCTTTGTTCTTGCCGAATAGGGCGAGCGCCGTCCCTAATAGGTAATTGATGGCACACTAGATCCTTGGACAGTCCAGGCATATCTTGATACTTTTCCGCGAAGCAATCCTTGAACTCTTGCAACAAATTGATTAATTGCTACCTCAGGTCTGGTTCCAGCTGCTGACTAATCCCAACCTCTAAAGGTTCCTCAGGTGTACCGAGATTAATCTTCTCTACTGGGTCACGTACCTTAGGCGGAGTATCGTCTAAAGCAGCTGGTGCTGGTGGAATGGGTTCGACTTCTTCCGTAGTGATGACGTCGTCTTCATCGATGCACTCAACTAGAGCGACCGTATCCGAAGCTAACTGCTCCGCTCTAAACATTGCCAGTCGCTGTAGTAAAGAGAGTACAGCGTCTGTCTCCTCAACTGTAAAACTGTCAATCATGCTGACAATTGGTTGGAAATCGATGGAAACAGGCCGAGAACAGTCTGCCTGAGCCTGAGCTAATCCCCACCGTGTTAAGTCAGTGGAAGTCACCCCTAGCGGACGACCCTTACTATCAACCCCATCGATCACAAGAGGACGCATAGTGCTGTAGTAATAATCCGACTCCAGAGTATTAGTTGCTATAGAAAAGGGGCGCTCATCCGCCTTGATTCAAACTGGTTTATCAGAAACTGGATCCCACATGAGCATCTCCTGATGTAGTGAGGATGGGACTGAAGATGTTTTATGTATCCAATCACGTCCCAAAATCATGGAATATGGGACTGTAGTCTCCGTCACGAAAAGACCCTGACAAGCATTGGAAGGCCCGATCTTAACCCGGAGTACGAGGAAACCAGCCGTTTGAGCCACAGCACCTGTAAACCCTCTAACCTTAATAGAGGAGTTCTGGATCTTGTCCGCGGGAATTTGAAGTCGCTCCACAGTACTAAGCGTAATGACACTCACCGCCGCACCATTATCGATGAGGATTCTGTTGACCTGGACACCCTCCAGCTCTGCCGTAACGTAGAGAGGTTTGAGATATTGAGTCATTGTAAACGTGGGCTTAGTGAAAGCCAAGTGCGAACTATTCAGATCAGCGACCCGCTCATGGTCACCAAGAGTTGGTAAGGAATTCAAATCCTCGTTGGCGGGAAGATCTTCCTCGCCTGGCTCTGGAATGAGACAAACCGGCTTGTCCGCCGCCTCCTCTTGTATAAAATACGCAGTAGGGATTGGTTTAGACAAAGCATAGCTAGAGGATAATATGAAAACCATATTACAATCCAGAATTGGTTCATCTCCATCTGTAAATCCTTCTTCGTCTTCCAGCATCTCATCATCCGCGTCCGGCATGTCTCTATCAACCCCTGACGAGCCCGTAGGCGCTTTAGTCTGAGACGTTATAAGAGCTGCCTCTGCTTGCTTCACAGCGAATTCAGTCTTCAATTGTTGAGCTACGAACTGAGGGAAGGGCTGATCACCTTGTTGACTGACAGCCTTCTGACCCGTGAGAACTTGAGTTGTCTTAGCCGATGATCTGCTAAGGGCTGGAGTAGATCCTTGAGTTGCTGGTTGTATGTCAAGGACCTTAGTAGTTGTTGATGTAGAAACTGCCGTCATCCCCTTAGGCTGCCATTTCAGAATGACAGAATCTGTCTTCTCTATTTTATCAGAGGTTGGTTTGACAGATTTAGGTTTTGGTGGAACCTCAGCGGCTGAACGCAGAGGCAGCCTTTCTGGAGATAATGCTAGCTTCCTGCGAGGAGTTTTCTGAGGTGCACCATCTGCTGCTGTAGGATGCGCAGTCCTTTCGTGAACATTCTTCCTTCGAGTTGGCGATTTCTCCTCCTTTCGTACCCGACGAGAATCAATATAAGTCTTAGACTTATAACGCTTGTAGGCGTCACGTACGTGCTCCACAGGCATGGAGAGTTCGTCAGGAGTCACCTTCCCTTTGTTCAAAGCCTCTAAAGTCCTTCTCGCTTTACCATACCGCTTTTGAACATTCCTAGTTGGAGGGACTGGTTCCTCTATGATTGGCTTAGTTCCTGAAGGTCCGGGATCTGGCCGGGACCTCGCTGGAGTAGCGAATGCTGCCGTCTCCTGGTGGTGATATTTTGTCCGCTTGGGGTCATCAAACCTAGAGCGAACCGGCCAAGTAGGATTCCGCTTGGCCGTTGCGAGAGCCTTTGCCGTTGCCTCCTCTAGCGCTTTCATCAGCTCTTCGTGGGTAAGAGGTATTCGGAAATTTATCTTACAATCAAGGTATAGCTGAGCCGTAGGTATGGTTATCAGTTCTTCCTCGACTGGCGGATTAATTTGCTTGTCCGCTCGCGAGGTATCATTGGGTTTGTCCTGATCGATGTCATTTACCCAAAAGTGCTGAAAGGGCACCACCGCGCTATTATCAAACTGGAGGAAACCCCTATTCAACCAGTCCTGGATTTGATCCTTCAAACCAATGCACGTAGATGTACTATGATCGTTTGAACGGTGAAAAGCGCAATGGGAGCCGTCTGACCTATCCTGCTGATGTTGCGCCAGCATGAAGTCAGGAGCAACCATCCCCTTTTGGCTCAATTCTAGCCAAATTTCCAACGCCTTATTCGCGTTGTAGGTATAGGTCTGGAATTTAGAACCCTGTTGACCAGGTTCCAGTTCGCCACCTTCATAAGGAATTAGAGAAACCATATTTACGTCTGGAAAGGGTTTAGTCTCTGTCCATGTAGGTCCCTTCGGAACGTCCATCACCATGAGTTTATCATTAATCCAAGTCTGGATTTGGTCTTTGAGCTTAACACAGTCCTTAGTATAATGATTAGTCATGTTGTGGAAACTGCAGTACTTCTTACCTGCCATGTAGTCTGGCTTGGGTATGAAACCACCTTCATGTTGGAGCCGTCCTTGTTTAAACAACTCGTTGATGATCTCCGGTGCTTGATGAGCGTTATAGGTATATTTCTCAAAAGCGGACCTCAAAGGCAAAGAAGCCATAATCTTAATAGGATCCTTAGCGAACCTTACGCTTTTCGGTTGTAGGGATTGGCGACCCAACACCTCCACAACCGCTACGTCTTCTTCATCTTTGGTATCATCAACCCAAGTGACTGTGGGCGCTGGTTCGGCATCTATAGTCGCCACCGTTTTAGTAACAGGAGGAACAGCTGTCTTAGGTTTTAGAGTACCTGGATAATACGACAATGGAATGCTCTGTCTCTTGCTGTTTTGAGCCCTTGTTTGGTCGAGGAAGTGTTGATGTATGGCTAACCTATTGGTTAAGTCTGCCATATTCGTCACATATACTTGCTGGAAGTACGCCTGGATTTCCGGTTAGAGCCCCGCAATCGCCAGCTCGACCGTGGTCTCCTCCGTTAGCCTATCCTTGCATTTAGCTCGAAGGAGCTTAAAACGGCACAGATAATCGATTGCGGACTCGTCAGGCTCCTGGTTAGTATCCGCCAGAAACTTAATGGTTACCTTAGCTTCGACCACCCCGAACATGGTCCTAAAGAGACCTTCCATGGATTGCCAATCTGGAATAGAACCTGGCGCTAGGTCTCTGTACCAAGCTAAAGCCGACCCTGTGAGGGAAGTTCCGAACAACTTCAACTTAAGAACGGGATCTTGGGCCACTACCAGAAAAGGGGTTATAGCCGACGAGGCCATCTCGTCGGCCGTGTTCATTAATTCGTCGGCTATAGTCATAGCCGACGAAGTATCGTCGGCTATCGTCTCGTCGGGAATAGTCCGTCGGCTATACTATAGCCGACGACACAAAGGGCATGTCGTCGGCTTACCACGTGGTATAGCCGACGAATAAAGCGTCGTCGGCTATACTTTGAACATTGCCGACGACAGGATCGTCGGCTTCAATAATTACGTAATTGCCCCTAACCCGGAAGTATAGCCGGCGACAGTGTCGTCGGCTATACCTCAGGCATAGCCGACAAATTAGTCGTCGGCCATAAGGTTCGCCGGTGCCGGGAACGGTTTTTTTTTTGCCGGAAGCCGGGAGGGTATAGCCGACGAAATAGTGTCCATTTCGTCGGCTATAACCCCTAAATTTTTAAAAAAATTTAAAAATTTTACTCGGGCCCAATTTCACTTCGTCTTCGGTTTGGCTGCAGAAAATTCACAAACAAACATCCAAATATCCAACAAAAATCAACATCAATTCATCCCTAGCTAATATCCGACCTACTGTACAAATTAACCCCCTAACTAGTCATCTACGTACTCATCATCACCCCCTAAACGCGTAGCGTCGTCGACGGGATCGTTCGAGTTCCGGTGGCTACCGCTACCCTGATCGCCTGGCGTACTCCGATGCGGGGGGGGGGGGGGGGGGGGGGGGGGAGTGGGGACGACGAACTGGGGCATCTGTGGCGGAGGCGGGGGCTGGAGTCCAGCCTGCTGGGCCTCCCAAGACTGCTGCATCCATCGGTACATCTCCGCCACAGATGCGTCTCTGGCCTGCTGCGCTGAAGCCTCCGCGGCCCTCGCCAACTCCGCCTGCTGGAGCGCCTCCATCGCCCTCGCCAACTCCGCCTGCGTCCTCTGCAGCTGTGTCTGCAAGTCTCCTCTCGTCGAAGCCGCACGCTGCGTGCTGGGATTGGCCGGCGTGTACTTGAGAACCCCATCTCCCGCCGCGCCTAGGCCTCTCTGGTAGAAGTAGTTGTTGCCCGTCCCTACCGCCGCGTGCATGATCTGAGAGGCCAAGTGCGGCTCAAGGGTGTCGATCGTGGAGGCATACTCCGCGATCGCCTCGTCGGACGCCCCTTCCCCCAGGGTGTCTCGCGCGATCCCGAAGGTGATCGCGTCGGTCTCCGCATCTATTTCCGCCTAATTGACAAGAAAATATAATAAACGAATTAATAAAAAAAAAATATAAATTAATTTAATGAAACACTTTTATTGAAAATGGGCGAATACTTACCACTTGGTCGGGACGCCCCGGATACATCTGCGCATGAATCCACGACAACGGCCTCAGCGGTCCTTCCCTCCTTGCGCGCTCTGCCCACTGCCTCCAGGAGCGGGCGCCGCCGTGGTGGGGGTGCTCGTTCTTCTTGCGGTTGTCGCTGTTCGTCTTCGAGATTTTCTGTATTATAAGAACAAACATATAAACGCAAATATAAATTAGTAACTAAATTAAAATATTAGGAACTAACCAAAACAAAATTATTAACTAATTTAGTTACTAACTAATTTAATTTAATTAGTAACTACCTAACTAACTAATTTAATTTAGTAACTAACTAACTTACTAACTACCTAATAAATTTAATTTAATTTAATTTAATTTAGTAACGAACTACCTAACTATGTAACTAACTAACTAACTTAATTTAATAACTAATTAACTAATTAATTTAATTAAGTAACTACATAATTTAATTATTAAATAACATAAAAAAGTTACATACTAGCAGGCTAAATTTTCTTACCGAGACCCTGTCGCTCCCGAAGTAGGCTACCAGCCATAGCCACTCATACTCCCTGTACCGGAACTCGTGGGGGGTTGCACCTCGCCCCAAGCGCTGCTCCACATGGTACGTCCTGTAGTGCGTCGCCAGCTCGTTCTTCCACTCGGAGTACCTATATTAACAAAAGACAATTGTTAGATATATTCGTTATTTGGCCAATAAATATATTTATACAAAAAAAAAAGCGAAACACATAACCTGTTCTTCAGCTGCTCGTCTCTCCACCAGTCCAAATTAGGATGGACTCTAAACCATTGCTGCAATATTATACATTAATTAGAAAATATTTTTATATAGTTATAAGAACTGAATTCATAAATGTTTATTTTCTATAAAAATTTTCGATTTAACTCACCGACAGTGCATTGTACACTCGCGCCTTGATGTCATCGTGCACAGAGCCCCAGTCGGGCCACAACATTGGGACCCTGTCCCGCACGATCATGCCCGTCGCGTTGATGTACTTCGTCGTGGTGTCTCTCCTCTCGACCGGGCGTCCATCCGCACCGGGACCGGGCAGGATCTCCTTGATCCCACCGGCGAGCTCCCTCTCCAGGGTCGACATGTTCGCCGGCCCTCTGGTCCTCCTCGTCCCCGCGGGTTTATTGACGAGGACGCCTGTTTCATAATTAAAATGAATACACAGTTAAATAATTATTTAAACTAACTAATTAAAAAATTAATTAAACAATCTAAATAATTAATTAAACTAACCAATTACCTGCGTCGTTGTACTGCTTGTCCTTCTCACGAACAGCCCACAGTCCGCGGCAGTCCTCTGAGTCGAAAGGCCTGTAGACGTAGGCCTCCTCCCAGGGAATCTCGTGCGGCCGGTCGTGCCGCCAAATCTGCCTCCCTCTATCGTCGTACTCGGGGATGGCAGGGAGGAACTGGACCATGTACATCCCCGATGGCGGTGACATACGGGGCGTGGACCCTGAGGGGCCTGATCCCCCTGACGATGGGCCCTGTCGCTGTGGGGGGACATTGAGCATCTCTGGAGGGGCCAGATCGGCGCGCGGTGGGGTCGGCTGCCGATCCTGGAACAGTGCTGAAGTGCACTGGGGTCTGGAGGATGCGGCTCTGCGTCCTCCTCCGACACTCGAGGTCGGACCCGCTCCCGTCGACTCATACGAGGAGCCCCCACGTGGATCGCTCGGGGTCAATCCCATCAAGGTCTCCTCTCGTCGACTCATAGGCCGGCGTAGGCCCCGACGACCGCTGGATCCGCTCCCCCCACGGCTGGATCCTGCCTGAGCGTCGGGGTCGCTCTCGGTCGGTCTGCCAAGCCATCGGTCAATAAAGCGGCGGTTTCCTGCACAATTAATTAGTATATAAATTCCATAAATTTCACAAAAATTCCACAAAATCATTAAAAACTTCATTAAATATATTTATACCTAATTTTATATATATATATATATATCCTCCTAAAAATTCTTGTTAATTCCTCAAAATTAAACAAAATTCCACACAATTCCATAAATTTCACACAAAAATAAAAAACTTCATTAAATATATATATACCTAATTATATATATACCTAAATATATTTATACCTAATTATATATATATATATATATTCCGAAATATATATATATATATATATATATATATATATATATCCTCCTAAAAATTCCACAAAATTAACAAAAATTCCACAACATTAAAAAAATTTCCACAAACTTCCATATACCTAATTTTATATATATATATATATATATATATATATATATATATATCCTTCACAAAATTCCACAAAATTCCAAAAAATTAACAACAATTCCACAACATTCCATAAATTGCACAACAACCCTAAATTCCACATAATTTCACAAAAACCATAAAATTTCACAAAAATACCTAAATTCCACAAAATCTCAAAATTCCACAAAATTAATAAAAACCCTAAATGAGGGAGAGGGGGACTACCTGACATGGTGGTGCGGCTAGGGGACGAGGACGGCGGTGCGGTGCGGCGGCGACGGCGGCTAGGGAAGGACGGCGCCGTTCGGTGCGATTCCGGGTCGGCCGGGGCTCGGGAAGGCCGGGGACGGGGTGGGGAGGGGTGGGGTAGGGCCGGGGAGGCTCGGTCGGCGTCGGGGAGGCTCGGGGAGGGGTGGGCGGCGATTTGAAGATTTAGGGTTATGCAGAAAATGGGGGAGAGGCGCCTCTGTTCGGTTTAAATCGAAGGAGTATAGCCGACGATGTTATTTTAATTCGTCGGCTATGACTATAGCCGACGATTTCGTCGGCTATACTCTGAAAATAGATCCGGGCCGGGCAGAAGTTGGGCTTTGCGGGCCGGTTATAGCCGACGAAGTATGAATGTCGTCGCCTATACTATGAATCTCGTCGGCTATAGTCAAGGACCTCATCAGCCGTCAGATCTCCCCCATCCAACGGCGGACAATAAAACGGCGCGGATCGCAACACTTTAGCCGACGAAGTTATGTATGTCGTCGGCTATTCTTTGGTCAAACTACAAAGTCAAACCTCTAAACGCTGTAAAACGGAAATTGGCCCCTCTAAATGACGATTTTTGGCCTGACCTCCAACAGAGAATAGTTCCAGATCGATGAGACGCAACTAACCGTATAAAAATTTCCCTCAAAATATTGACCGACCGTCAGGCTACCCATAGGAAAACAGAAGTAAAAAACAGCTAACCGCAACATTCGGCACCCAGATTTTGTCGGAATATTCCTATTTTTCAACCGTAGACGTATTTCAATATTTCGGTCGTATCTTATTTCACGAGACATTTGCATTTGAAGGGTCTACGTATAGTAAGTATTTGAAACTGTACATTCACTTAAACACTTAGTAAACAAGTTAAGGAACATTAGTGCATATGTTCCGATTTCGAATCTAAAAGTTTGGAAAATCGATTCCAACCGTCAGATATCACCGTTAAGATGAAATACATGTATGAAAAAAAATCCAACTATATCTGCCAACGTTAAAGGCTCGATCGGGACGGTCAAACTGCAAAGTCAAACCTCTAAACACTGTAAAACGGAAATTGGCCCCTCTAAATGACGATTTTTGGCCTGACCTCCAACAGAGAATAGTTCCAGATCGATGAGACGTAACTAACCGTATAAAAATTTTCCTCAAAATATTTGCACATTTGCATTTGAAGGATCAAGCAATGGTTTCGGTCAACATCCGGCCCAGGGGTTATAGCCGACGAATTACAGGTCGTCGGCTATACTTTAGCCGACGACCTTCTTGCATATTAATTAATTACCCAGAATGGGCATTATAGCCGACGAAGTATGGTCCATTTCGTCGGCTATAATGCTTATCTCTCCGAAAATTTGCCATTTAGGGACTGAAAATTGCCTATTTCACCTGATAAATTCCTGAACATCGTACAAACAATTCAACACAATTTCCCATAAACTCGGAAAACGGTAATTCAGGACGAAAACATGTATTCATACATGCATGCACCATCGTACACAAATACATACATAAACAGTATACTAAGGATGATAATCAGAATCATCCTCATCACTTGAGTCAGACGTAGTATAGTAGTTAGTATCTGGCAACCGGTGCTCGTACTCGTCGTCTGAGTCATCGTCTGCCTGATATAGACGATTCGGATTAACATCATACATGGGCACCTGACCCCTAGGAAGTCGAACCACTCTGCCCGGCGTCACATTATTATCGCGGATGGTGGAGGATTCCGGAATGTCGCCGGCGTACGGCTCTTGGTATGCGGTCGCTTCTTGACACTCTGTGCTCACACCAAGTGTGGTAGCACTGTATATGTCTCGCTGAGACACATGGTTAACTACCTTCCACGTGCCTTTGTTCAATGGATCGTCAAGATAAAAGACCTTTTTGGCCGCTGTGGCGAAAACAAAGGGGTCATCTTCATACACACTAGTGGCGGTATTCACCGAAAGTATGCCGTACTGATCGATCCGTATGCGGTGCGGCCTAGTATCAAACCATCGACACTTGAACAAGTGGACTTTCATGCGGTTCCCATAAATGAGTTCAACAACTGACTGTAGGACACCGTAAAAATCCACGCCCCCCTCTGCACCATCGACCATCACCCCACAATTCTGTGTTTTGCGTTCCCCGTCTCTAGCTTCACATATATACTTAACGCCGTTGACATCACACATTGGGCGGACTGTGGAAGATATCGGCTTCATCGACAACAGCCTCAATTCCTCTGAGTAATTTGTATGACCACCCCTCGCAGCCACTTGCATTAGCTGAAAAATATAACTCAAATCACTCGGTGTGTTTATGATTAAAGAATAGGGAACTATAAAAGAAAGCCATCTAATATATATATTTATACACTTACCCATTGTGGAAAATAGTCTGCAAACGTCGTGTTGTGGTACTCGACATCACCGCGAACTTCCTTGCAGTGAAGATGGTGACGTTTCCAATATTGTACCTCCGGACAGTTTATTAGAACCCACCAGTGGGCAATCCCTACCTCATGGTCAGGCAACTTGTCCACACCCTTTTTCTTGAAGCTTCCATATGGTACAACAGAGTTGGCGACGATAGATAGGTTGAACTCGGGGTCATCTCGACTTGGATGTTGTGGGGGGTCCTCCATCGCTCCCAAGTACAACTTGGCGTACGTTACACACTCATGCGCAATGTAAGCTTCAGCAATACACCCCTCAGGCGCAGATTTATTGTGCACATATTTCTTGTAGTCTCCAAGTTGTCTGCAAGGTTAACAAGTGCATGTTAAGAGCATGCAACTTTTATTTAAAAACATGTATAAATCAAATTTATGAATAACATGTACCTTTCGATGGGATACATCCAAGTGTAGTGTACGGGACCGGTAAGCAACAATTGTTGGGGAAGATGGATCATCAGGTGAGGCATGATGTCAAAGAAGTTTGGAGGAAATATCCTCTCGAACTTGCACAAGATAAAAACGATTTCCTCATGCATTCTCATGAGGTCTGATTTTCTAACTTCTCTAGCGCATAACTTCTGGAAGAATCTTGACAACGCCACCAACGGCTCAACCACTTCATCCTCCAAGTACGCTCGAATGAAAATAGGGAAGAGGCGTTGAAGCAGTACATGGCAGTCGTGACTCTTCAATCCGTACATCTTGTTGTCTCGGTAATTAACACACTTGCTTATGTTACCCGCATAGCCATAAGGATACCTGCATAGCCATTAACAACAATTAGATTTCATGCATATATAGTCGTCCAACAACAGATGGATTCTTTAGGGAATACATGCCTAATAAAAAGTTACCTGACATTACTCAGCCATCCAAAGATTTCATGTTTCTGGTCCCTGGTGACGGTGTAAGGAGCTTGGGGCATTTTGCTCCTGCCCTCTCTCAACCACAAATGGTCCCGCAGTCCCATATTTCTCAGATCAACGCGTGCCTTGGGGGTGTCTTTTGTTTTCTTCTCCCAATTCAAAACTGTGCCAACCACGGCTTCACCCACGTTCTTCTCTATATGCATGACATCCAGGTAGTATCTAGTAGCCAACCTGGCCCAATAAGGAAGTTCCCATAAGATGCTCTTGTGTGACCAGAACCTATACCGATCCGGCCTCTCTGGAATCACTGCCACCCGCGCTCCGTGCACGGGCCCCACACCTAGTCTAACAAAAGGGCGGATCCGTGGCCACCTAAATTGTAGTCTGGATTATACTCTAATTATTGTCCGTTAGTGTTAGATCTAATGACCATTAACGGTAATTTTTAAATATTATTTATTCATTGCTTTTAAATTAATATTGTATATAATATGAATTTAGATAATATACAGCTAGTCAACGACTTCCCATTTAAAAATGGGTAGTATATTTGAAAAAAAAAAAAAAAATAGGACCCACACTGGCAAACCCTCAATTCTGGCTAGAGAGCATGGTCAACTGTGACTCTGAGTCTATGAGGAATTGAGGAGTTAACAAACGGGTAGTTTTGTCACCTTTTCCGGAGAAGATCCTTACACTTCCGGAACAGAACAGCAAGGTCAACAGCGAGCAACTTCACCATGGTAATCAAAGGGCACTCCAACTCTTGTTCCTCTTCTCTACAGTTTTATTCTCTGCAAATTGTCTTTGGAAAAGCTTTTAATTTGCTTATGTTTCTTGTTTGGTGATGACACAGTGCGATCACCACCTGGCTTCCATTTCCTTTGATCCCACTGCCGTTTCCATCCCTGACACTCCCTGCAAAAGGTTCTGTGTTTCTCTTCAATATTGTCATTCCATGTCTTCTTCTCAATCAATCATCATCCATTGCTTTCCCAATGCTTTTTGGAATCTCCGAATACAAGATACCCAATTGATCGTTTATCTTCAATTTTGTAGACAGTGATTGTTTGCCATCCAGTAATACTGCCTGTATGAAGGAAAATGTAGATTCCTTCTGGGAAGTATCTATGTTTGCATAAAGCCACTGGCTATGTCAATCAACCAACAACGTGAATAATTAGCTTGCTAGTCAAATCGTTAGATCCGGGTACATTTGCCAGCCCATCAATTGGAAAGCATTCAAAGCAATCTCAATCAAAGATGGAATCCAGAGTTTTTATCATGAGTCATGACCAAAATTTTCAAATAAATTGGATTCTCTACTTACACTGCTATACATCATCAAAGTATTAGCACCTGAGTTTGACTCGTACCTTGTGTTACTGATTCGCACAATGGTTAAATATAGTGTAGATGTCAGCATCCAAACGGGAACTGGTGTTGTTTGTCCTGTAAGGACATTTATTGTAGTACTGCTATTGTGAATGGACATTTTTATCAGCATTATCAGGAGACAAAACATTGTCTCTGTGCCAATTACAGGTAACCATTGCAATATTTTCTACAAATTGAAGACTCAAGTCTTTTCATTTTCTGCAGTGATTAATTATAACTATGTCTTTTGGTTTTGCTCACCTTTTTGTTTGAGCATTATCGGCAGACAGATCATTGTCTTACTTTATACTGCACATACGTATTCTTTACATATGCTTTATAGATCCATGAACAGAAGACTCCAATCTTCAATGCTCTTCACTTTTCTATCCCTACTTACCACAAATGTCTCCTGTTTGGTACCTTTAGTGATGGAAATCAAAAACTTTGTTGTTACTCCTGCAAGGTACTAGCCAATGCTCATCAAGTGATCCGATGATTAGAGGAGTTTACCTTATCCACTATGGTGAGTCGCTTCTCAAAATTTTGTTTTATCTATCTTCCAAAGTTGAGTCGCTCTATTTTATGTGCCATTTTTAGGATTCCTCGTCATTGAGGCTAGAAAAGCTTGATGATATGATGGTTGATATTGCTGATCTCATCTCAAAGCCATTTCCTGGTTTTAAGACTGATCCAGTGAAAGCCAAGCCAATGGTTGGTGAGGATGAGTTCAAAATTGGCCAAGGAAGGACTTCAGAAAATCTTTGATCAGGGGTTAGACTCTTTACTTAATGACCAACTTCAAAGAGAGTTTCTCAGCTATTCAGCCACACTTTTATCATCTGATTCCTCCCCATTGGAATTGAAGGCAGACCTTTCATCATTCAGAGATAATCTCTGAAATGAAATCTCCACTTTTATTTACCGAGGCAAAGAAAGAAGGGCTAATTATAAAAAAGGGCATTTGAAGGCCCATAATTATATAAAAAGCCTTAACTTTGAAGGCCTTATAAAAAAGGGCACTACTTAATAAATAACTAAAAAATATTACATATTTACGAAATATGCCACTATAATTCTTTTAATTAAAAGAAAAACAAAACTTAAAATCTCTCACTCTTCTATATAATACCGACGATCCAAGATCCGTTGAGCAAAACGGAGGCGTCGGACTGGGCGAGTTTCTGGAAGCCGCAGGTGGCGACGGCGACGGAGGAGGAGGCGTCCTAGGCCCAGGTGTTGATGGTTTTGAAGCCGAAGAGGAAATCGGGGTTGGTGGAGTTGGCGGAGGGCGGAGCGGTGGGAGAGGATCCCTCTGGGGACTGGATCTAGAAGGAGTTCAAGGCGTCGACGAACCACTGCCTCTCGGACTTGGACTCGTTGGAGCCGAACCTCGTCGGATCCGGCGGATTGACCGGAAAAAGAAAGAGGCGGAGGCGCGGTAGAGGCGGTCGTCCTCGATCATCGTGTGTTCGAGGTCCTCGTCGTTGGTGACGGAGATGAGAGCGTCAAGGTCTTCGTCGGGGAGCTGGTACTTAAAACAGAGAGGTTGCGTGGAGGGTTGTTGATATTTTCGATGAGGGGGATGAGGAAGAGGAGGCTATGAAAGGGCCAATTCGGTCCAAAAATGAGCTCGAGGTAACAACATTTTCCCTTAGTTGGTTTATGACTGTAGTGGTGTTTGAATTGATTGATAGCCAGTAGTGAATTATGAATCAGCAATTTGACTCTGATATCATCAATTTGTCTTTATACTATAAGACAAGCTTCTGAATTTTTTTTTTTCCAGGGCGGAGGTTTATGGTTAGGGCTGCAGAGACTGATACGGATGAAGGTGTGGTATCATACTGAGCTTTTTATTTTTTTTAATTTTTTTTTATTTGATGAAATGTGGTAGTTTAATACTTTAACATGTGTGTTATATTCAGGAGTTAAAACTCAGGCACCGGATAATTCCCCGGCTAGCGGTTCGAGCTTCAATCAGCTTCTTGGAATCAAGGGAGCTTCGCAAGTGACTGTAAGTCATCAATGCTGGCTGAGTGTGTAACTTTCACATGAAAGTTAGAAGTTTTGGTTTTTGCTGAGCTGGAAATGAATCAACTATGTGGATAGTTTTACACAATGCAAACTGTTGTGATGGAGATTATGATGTACAAATAGGGTGGACGATGAGGATCTGTTGAAATGCTTCTTGAAGTAGATATAATTTTGGTACTTCATTATGCTGTGATGTATTAACTTAGTGGAGCTGAGAGGTAGAGGAGATGGAAAGGTATATGGACTCAATTTATTTATATTTTATATATTGTGAATCTGTAGTTTGGTCTGAGCTGATAGCAATTGTACTTTGAGCTGATATTACATGTATATATTGTGAATCTGTAGTTTGGTCTGAGCTGATAGCAATTGTACTTTGAGCTGATATTACATGTCACTATAGATGAGTTGTCTGCATTCTTGCATTGTCTTCTGTAATATTAAAGAAGAATTGAATTTGAATCATAGTCTTATAGCAATATGAGTATATAGCTAAGATTCAGGGAAAAGGATTGTTCTAGTCTTAGACTGATTATGTTTGTTCGAGAATTTATTAGTATATCTTAGTGGGAATGAACTTTAGGATAGGCTTTTGTGTGAATAACAGTAATGAAGGGATAAGTGATGGTGAGTTTGCATAGAAACAAACCTGTGGGATAGCAATTGTATTTTCAGTCATTTCAATTGATACATTTAATGTTCTAACAATTGAAATGATCTAATTTTGTCAAGTATCACTGGCAGGAGGTTTAAAGACAAAAAAAAAAATGGCTGAGCTATTTATCAGTTTTTGAACAAACAAGAACTGCCGAATCGGATCACGTTTGTTGGGGTGAAGATGACATCTTTCAGGCAATACTTGAGAAATTATATAGTTTTGTAGATAGCTATTTAGGTAGTTACAACAATAGCTACTTTCTTTATTTTCTGTGTAGCAACATATATAGCTGTTATTTTACAATTATCGTCATGCTTACTTAACAATGTCTTTGAAAGTTACATTGATTGTTCGTTGGTTGTATTAATATTGAATCAGCTACTTGTTAAGTTACATTCAAATTTAGGATAACATTTACATTTATTTTTTTATGTTGATGTGGTGCAGTGTAGCAGCACGCTGCATTTTGTCATGTATTTTTACCTTGATAGTTACTTGTGATAGTTACTATGTTGGGAAAACCAATATCATTACTTATCAAGTTACTCAGATAGTTACTTATATAAGTCTTAGTTTTAGAGAAATAAGAACGGTTACTTGGATAGTTACTTCAATAGTTACTTGTTACTCAGATAGTTACTGGGATAGTTACTCAGATAGTTACTAAGATTGTTACTCAGATAGTTACTAAGATGATAGTTACTTAGATAGTTAGTAAGATGATAGTTACTTAAATAGTTGGTACGATGGTTAGTAAGATAGTTACTAAGTTGATAGTTACTCAGATAGTTAGTTCGATAGTTACTCAGATAGTTACTTTGATAGTTACTCAGATAGTTACTTTGATAGTTACTCAGATAGTTATTTCGATAGTTACTCAGATAGTTACTTAAATAGTTAGTAAGATAATTACTAAGGTAGTTACACAAAATAGTTTACTCAGATGATAGTTACTAAGGTAGTTATCCAAATAATTACAAAATTCAAAGTTACTAAGGTAGTTGCACAGTTGATAGTTACTTAGATAGTTAGTAAGATAGTAACATAGTTACTTAGATAGTTAGTAACTATATATATAGTTAGTAAGATTGCTACTGAGATAATAGTTACTTAGATAGTTAGTAAGATAGCTACTGAGATAATAATTACTTAGATAGTTAGTAAGATAGTTACTAAGATGATAGTTACTTTGATAGTTAGTAAGTTAGTAAGATAGTTAGTATTGAGATAATAGTTACCTAGATAGTTAGTAACTATATATATAGTTAGTAAGATAGTTACTGAGATAATAGTTACTTAGATAGTTAGTAAGATAGTTACTAAGATGATAATTACTTAGATAGTTAGTAAGATTGTTACTTAAATGATAGTTACTTCAAATAGTTAGTAAGATAATTAATAAAATGATAGTTACTAAAATGATAGTTAGTAACATAGTTAGTAAGATTGTTACTTAAATGTTAGTTACTTCAAACAGTTAGTAAGATAGTTACTAAAATAATAGTTACTTAGATAATTAGTATTATAGTTAGTTTGATAGTTAGTAAGATAGTTACTTAGATAGTTAGTAACATAGTTATTAAGATAATAGTTACTTAGATAATTAGTAAGATAGTTACAGAAAATGTTACTTTAATATTTACGCTGCCGTGGTGCGGTGCAGCGGCACGCTGCATTGTGTCTTGCATTTTTTATTATTGGTTCAGTTGCTTTCGATTTTTAAGCTCTTGCTTTTTTGTACTGCATTTTTTTTATATTTTTCATAGTTACTGTGATAGTTACTTGGATTGTTCTCAGCTTTTGAATAAACAAGAACTGTTACTTTCATAGTTACTAACTATGTTAGTAAGATAGTTACTAAGATGATAGTTACTTAGATAGTTAGTAAAATAGTTAGTAAGATGATAATTATTAGATAGTTACTAAGATGATAAGACAGTTACTAAGATGATAGTTACTTAGATAGTTACTAAGATAATAGTTTCTTAGATAATTAGTAAGATAGTTACTACAATGATAGTTACTTAGACAGTTAATAAGATAGTTACTTAGATGATAGTTACTTAGACAGTTAATAACATAGTTAGTAAGATGATAGTTACTTAAACAGTTAGTAAAATAGTTACTAAGATGATACTTACTTAGATAGTTAGTAAAATAGTTAGTAAGATAGTTACAGAAAATGTTACTTTGATATTTACGCTGCCGTGATGCGGTGCAGCGGCACGCTGCATCGCGTCATGCATTTTTCATTGTTGGTTCAGTTACTCCAATAGTTACAGAAAATGAGTTGGAGAAATCAGTCACAGCAAATGAGTATTATCAATCAGGAATTCTAACATAATCAACACATAACCAGCATTGTACCTCTTCCTTGAAGAAAAAACTAGATTGGTAATTAATCAACAAAGAAAAAGAAAAAAAAAAAGGACGACTTTTTCAGTAAACCTTATCGCACAAAGTTAACATTTCTCGTAAATATTTCTCATCAACTTAATTGTCAAGTCTACTACAGAATTGTATCAGCTACAACAAGAACAAGACCAAAGCTCATAACTTTCAACAGAATGACATAGCTATTGTCTCATGAAGAGATACTCACTTTCTCCTTTTATTTTTCCCTAAAGGTGGGTTCAGTGGATTAGCTGCTCTTTTTTTTTTTTTTCTTCTGGAACGCACTGGTTCTGCTGTCTTCATTATCTTCGTTGTCATCATCACCATCTGCGGCAGCTGGTGCTAAGTCCTCTGCAATTTTGGCAGCTTTTCTCTTTTGAGCATTCAACTTGTAGTATAGCTTTCTTTCAAGGGGATCATCTGACTGCACAAATGTGGATGTTCGAGAAATTTTAGCACCTAGTCCAAGCCTGCAAAACATAATGGTGTTCTACAAAAATTAGCTATGACTCAATAAACCAACAACATTTAAATAAAACCACCCACTCTTGGAACCCAAAGATATAATTGAGCCCACCTAGCAGGTCGACTCTGTGTCTCAAAAGGCTCATCCTCTGCTGGCAGTATACTCATGTTACTAACCCATTTTTCGGCCTACATATTAACTATCACCTTACTAACTATATCTTATATAGTTACTAATTATCTAAGTAACTATCAACTTACTAACTATCTAAGTAACTATCGTCTTAGTAACTATCTAAATAACTATTAAACTAATTATCTAAGTGACTATAATCTTGTTAACTATCTAAGTAACAATCACCTTAGTAAATATTTTAGTACATATCTTACTAATTATCTAAGTAATTATCATCTTAATTAGTAACTATCTTATTAACAATCGGAGTAACTATCCCTTTAATTATCGGAGTAACTATCAAAGCAACTATCGGAGTAACTATCTTACTAACTATCTAAGTAACTATCATTTTAATAACTATGTTACTAACTATATAAGTAACTATCATTTTAGTAACTATGTTACTAACTATTTAAGTAACTATCTTACTAACTATCTAAGTAACTATCATTTAAGAAACTATGTTACTATGTTACTAACTATTTAATTAACTATCACATTTTCAGTAGCTATTAAACAAACTATCATTTTAATAAATATCTTACTAACTATGTTACTAACTATCTAAGTAACCATCACATGCAGCGTGCCGCTGCACCGCACCACTGTCGAAATCAACATGAAAAAAATAAATGTAACCGTTATTTTAAATTTGAATGTAACTTAACAAGTAGCCGATTCAATAACAATAAAACCTTTTAAAATCAACATGACCAATTACTACAAAGTCGTGACTTCAGTGTTTACATGACCTGGTACTTAGCCAGTTACATGAGTAGTGAATGACTAGCAATGTATTTACCGAGATAGTTACTCATGTACTTGTATAGACAGTTACCACGATAGATACCAACAGTTTCCCATGTAATCGTGATATTCCAGTACACTAGACAACAACTTGCAAAACCATGAAAATAATTATCCAAGTAACAACATTGTTAGGTGAATTCACGAGCTATATCCCAAGTATAATTCCAGAAGCAACATCTTGAGCATACTTGAGCTTCTTCTCAAGTTCAGGTCCAGTTCCTAGACAACATCTTGACAGGCCGAGTGAATCTCCTCCATACTTTAGAAGAGAGATGGAAAACATATGAGGAAGTACAGAATGTAGGACATAGTAAGGGATATAGTTCAGAGAATAGAACATACCTCTCTGAACCAATGTGAATGGTGCCCATATGCTGAGGACCAGCGTTAGGATGACTTAACATGCAGCTCTTGAATTGGGGCAACTGATCAACCGCTATATTTATCTTTGTAGTAGCCTACATTACAAATAAGTTTCATGCTTCAACAACTATACCAGCAAATTAATTTTTTTTGTACCACTCCATTCTACCATGATGGTCAGGACTAGGTCTCAGATTGTGATACAACCATAGCAAATCTCAAATCACTAAAAGATGGTATTCCCCGTTATATAAAGTATATTAAGTGAAAGATTAGACTTGGAAAATTCGCATGACCGTAAAAATAAAATAAGAACTCATCAAGCTTACAGAGCTGTAATCGGAATACTTAATTGCACATAGAAAATCTTCCAAAAGAACATCATCAGGCAACAACTCCTGTTTCTAGATAATGCAAACCAATAATCGATTTTAAAATCCATTTATAATTGCAAGCCTAAATCGTGTATTGTAGTATCAAACTCCCATTAATTTAACATAACATCAGTAGTCCTGGTAAGTTTAAATTGAAGAGAAGTAGAGCCACATTCACCTTGAATGTTTTATAAGGCGTTGCATTTGATAAAACAATTGAAGAGTGCACCCGTGAACCATCAGATAGCAGAACCTACAATAAGACACGTCCACAATGTCCAATCAGTTCAATTCAAATATCATTGTGCATCATTTAGGAAGCCAAGAGAAACTAACCCCCTCTACTTTGCCAGTGTCATTAATCAACATTTGCTGAACCTGAATGTAAAATATGAAAAAGTCAACCAGCATTAGACAACAGTATGAAGTCTGAACACGCACAAACAGCTGAACAATCTTTTGAGAATTAAAGCTTATGAACTAACCCTAGCTCATTTTTAGGCATAGATACCTCTGCACTTGTGACAATATGAACCCCAGCTTCCCTAGCGGCATTACCAATAGCCAATGAGGGAGTGGACAGAGTAAATGAGGGAGAGAGATGAGAAGAAGAAGAGTAGAAGAGCGGGGAGGGGGGCTGCGATGGAGGCATGGAGGAAGTGAATGAGGGAATCAGAGGGAGATGAGATCTTAAAATGAATGCCAGGAAAGAGAGGCAGGAGTGAGGAAGGAGAGTCATAGAGAGAAGAGAAGACAAAAGGCTCAAAAAAGAATTATGGGTTATTAATGGATTTATTTCATGTTATATGTACTTATTTTATGTATTAAAAATATGAAAGTTTTTATATATTTGCCATGTCGTAAGTGTGTCGGATGATAGGTTTTCGTGTCACCGTGTCATGCGGTGTCGAGTCACCGTGTCTGTGTCCGTGCATCAAGAGAGCAACAAGGCGAATATTGATGAGCTTTTGGATTCGATTGGGACTTAAGTAATCTCTGCCAAAGATGAATTGGTCTCGGACTTGGCACGGTCAGGGAACAGTCCAAGTTGCAAACCAGTTAGTATCTCAGCGACAATCGGTGTGGAATTAAGGACAAACCTTATGTAGTTCGCAACTTCGCATGATTCGTGGTCGGCATTATGATCCACTGAACTTCATAGTATGAGAACGGAGTATAATATGTCTCTCTTGGAAAACATGGTTCGTTTCAACTGCTCTCTGTCAAAAAAAGAAGTTATTGTTGCTCTAGCTCGCGGTGCTCCATATTTGCTCATTCTGATGATTGTGAACTACAAACCAATTCGAATTTAAAATTTAGGTCAGTAGTTTGCCTATGCCCTATTTTTTTAGAATAAAAAGTTGTAAGCCAAAATTGACATTTTTTACTCTAGATACTTGAATATCAAAAACAGAGAAACAGGTGTGTTGTGTGTATACGTATATGATGTAAAAAAAAAGCTCCACATAACTTGGAAGAGAATTAGTGAAAGAAATCACGACATATCGAATGCCCAACAAGAAGTAAATAAAAGGGCTGACTGAGTGACGGAGCTACAGCACAAAGCTACCACCGAATTCAATACAGCAGGGATAATCACATTCCTGAGTTGAGTTGAGTTCAAGCAGACGATAACCCAGGGCTTTGCAGAGAATAATGATCCAGAGATCGCAGTATAATCAAAGGGACCAGGACAAGGTATAGGAAGACTGGCACCAGATGATTTCGGCTAGGAAAGTTCGAAAGTCATGACAAGAAGAATCATCAAAGGAACATTCTCATAAAACGAGAATGAAAAGCATACTTTTTGACCTCCATGATGGGCACAAGTGTGTGAGCATCCATCATCACCACCCAAATCTATCTTAGGCAACTAGTTGGACAGCATCATGTGGTTCACTACTATTTTTTTTATCAATCATAATTAAATATTAGCTTCTCACATTCATCCTTCAAGTCCAAAATAAAATTAACAAATATAAACCACCATAATTATCCAAAGTCAACAACCAAAGTCTAAGAGGTCTGCAGAGACATTTATCAGTAACATTAGGATCAAGTCCTAACACACACATGTTACTTCAAACACAAGACGTCAGAACTGTACTACCTACCTTACTCTTTCTTTCTCTCTTTTCTCTTCTCTTTTGTTCTATCAGGAGAGAAAAAGCAAGTAGAAGCCTATTCTGAACAAGTGTCACTGAAACCACATCAAAAGGCTTTTAAATTTTTAAATTGAAAGAGAAAAGAAATGGCTAATCAAGACAAGGATTTAAGTACCTGCTTAGCGTATTCAAGAGTATTACACATATTAAACTGGCAAGCAGAGGAATGAACATTCAAATGTAATAATAATTCATAGACAATATATATCAGCCCACACTAAACAACAGGAGCTCAGAACCCAACATTAACAAAAGTCGTCGACTGTTTGTACCTTATATAAGCCCACAAAATATGCCTCAGTATATCTGGAGGACCAAAACCAGGAGGAGCACATTAACAAGAGAAGTAAAATGTGCAAGCCTTATGCCACGGTAGAACTGGAAGACCAAAACCAGGAATGGTTCAAAACCCAACATTGAACAGCAGCGGACTGTGCGTGTAAACAATCCCAAAATATAAGCCTCATTGGAACTGGGGAACCAAAACCGGGGGAAAATAAAGCACAAAACCCAACATTAACAAAAGCAGTCCACTGCACACGCCTTATCTTGCCCCCTCCAACCATAGACAATCCAAACTTACTGAAAACCTACATCCATCACACTCCGCTTGCGCTTGGGGTTTCGGCGAAGCCCACTCTTAGACTCAGAGGATCTGGGGGAAATGAGCAATAAATTAATGATAGAATATTTGTATAGCTGTGCAAATGCAGGCAAAAGACTAAATGAATATAAGCCGAACAAAACAATAAATGCATTTGAAAGAAAAGGATGAAGAAAATAAAACATGCACTGTAGTCCAATTAGGAATGAATAGTCCAAGCAAAAAGCCTAAAAACTGGACCAAGATAGGTAGTTATTAAGTATAATTGCCTGCTAATCATTTGGGTAGGAATCAAACTAGCAGTTTCTTATTTGAAGATAAAGCTATAAAACATCAAGCTTCTTTTTTATTTATTTTTTCATCAGAAATAATTATTCAGATAAAGAAGGTAATTTATTTATGGCACATCATGCATATTGAACCATGAAACTACTAAACACATGCACAGCACAATGAAAGGAGTTGAGAAGGCATCCTGGAAATTGAAAAAAGAGGGAGGGAGAAAGAGTGTACATGACGAAGGCATCCTGGAATTGTAAGTAATCATAAAGCCGAAAATTGACGTCGTGCAGCTGGTAGTCCTCGTAATGGTTAATATTACCATGCTTCGAAGAAACATTGTCAAACTGGTGATAACACAGAAGATCACGGTAGAAGGAGCATTTGCTTCCTCCCTCACCCACAAGATTATATTTCACATCAAAAGTTGCTACACCTAACGACCACGAAGGTTTATCAATGTGTCCAGACAAAATGAGACAGAACTTGTTTTTACCAGCACTGCAAACTTTTCCACCACCATATTTGCATGTGGGGGGGAGTTTTTTGTTCAACTCGTGAAGTACAACTTGATCCAGTAGTTCGCCATAGTCTGAGAACCAGTAACCCACTAACCCTTGATCAGTATAGCCAACAGCTAGGCCCCCTTTTCCTGGTTCTGCAAAGCATATAGAGTGGTAGGGGGCAGCCGGTGAAATAGGCACTGAAATGTCCAAATCTTTGCTCTTGTTGTAGGCTTCCATTTCCCATTCATACCATTCTTCGTCCGATCCAGCGTCAATTGGGTGAGGTGCATCAAACCCCCATTTTACTTCTGGCATGAACTCCCATTCTGCACATCGCACGTGGTAACGATAGAATCCACGCCAAGTGCGCAAATAAATCTTTGGGCCGACAACGAAATGAAAACCATAAGCAAATTGGCCATGCTGATCAAAGCAATGAGGAGGCGCAGGTAGCTCCTCCCACACCTTTCTGTTTATATCATAGCACTCGAAGACCGGGGATGGAAGATTTTTTACATGATAGTATGGCTTAAAACTCATTACATATATCTTGCCTTCAATGGTGCCGAAAGCTCTGGCATTGATCTTTGGTGCTATTGGTTTTGGAAAATGAGGATCAGGATGAGCAGAAATTTTTCCCTTGGAGGAATCCAAAACATAAATATCACGACTGATGGCATCACCAGGATGATTTACATCTCGACAATCAAGATATGCAGTACAGCAATGGTATGGTCCTCCTTTAGCCTTTCTAGTCCTTTCTCCCCCAACCATGTACACTTTATTTGACTCTTGCTTAAAATAACACATTCCATGGGGGAGTCTATCCAGCATAAAATCTACCACTAGTTCCAACTCAGGATGATTTTCCTCCTCCAGCTTCTTAAGATCCACACGATTAATATGCTCTTTAAATTGCAAGTACAAATAGTCCCCCATGCTAGTTGATTAACCTATCAAACAATTAAGTAGAAGAATATCATAACCATATGCATACCAAAATCCCAACCCTAACTCGGAATTAGAACAGAAAGGTCACACTATCCTAGTCAGGCGAGCATGAACTACAAATTAACTCAATTTCGACGGCCTCAAGTAATCGATCAGAACAAGAAGAAAACAAAATAAGAAGCAATTTCAATTCAATTTCGACGGCTCAACGAATTGAACAGAAGAGGAAGAAGAAAACAAAACAAAACAAAACAAGAAGCAACTTTGAATTAGGTTATAGTTGTTACCTGGACCGACCAGTTGCTCTCTCAAAGTTTTGATGGTTTATGCGCTGCGTTTATGTTGCGGCTAAACTCTCCCAATCCTGTATTCTATTCTATATATACGAGATTCGTTTTTGTCGTTAAGTGTTCCACAAAAGGCCGGCCCAGGTGAACATGGGCCTTCAGGCTATTTTTTTTTTTTAAATAGCATTCCGAGTTTAATCAGAAAAACCCAATACACCCACCAAGAAAAAAAACATAAGAAGTTATAAGAAAAACCCTAGCAGAGCCGCTCCTGTGCTCTTCAACCTATAACCTTATTTCTAGAGCATCTCAGCCGTGTGACGTCCTTGAGTTTTCTGGTTTTTCTTCCTCTATACTGCAAACCTCACCCCCATGGCAACCTTGGATGCCATAACTCGTAGTTTCACACAATTCTTGGCAATTGCAATCAACGACATCGTCGATCTCTCTTAGGTTCAAGACGATGAACTTTTCGAAGGCGGACAATCCTTCCTCTTAGCTTGATCACTGGCGTGCAAACCCTTCAAAACCTCATACCTCAAAGCGAATTTAAAACGTGTCTGGAAACTCGATGACGCACCTGAAACATTAGCTAGGGCGCGGGATCGTTTCCTCTTTGCCTTTAACATGAAGAAGGATGCCAACCGCATTTTTATAGGAGAACTGTTGTACTATGGCCGTTTAGCAGTTGTATTCCAACAATATGATGGAGTAAGTGATATTCACCAAATTCCAATGAATAATCTTTTATTTTGGGTGTGTGCCGACCTAAATGTCCACCTAGCCTATGAACTACCTCCTAGACCGCCAAGGCATCCGCGTAAACGCCCACCTAACATCCGCCTAAACGCGCTCCTAGATCCCAAACTATATGAACTAAAACTTGATATCTCTATATGATGTCGTATTTATCATTCTAGAAACATTTGCTATAAATTCATAGTTTCAGATACCATATAGTTATAGGTGTGGGAAATCCACACTCCCATTTTTACATTCCACACTCCTCTTTTAACTTCTTCCTCTATGAAAAGACCAAACTGCCAATTCTCATTAATTTAGAATTTCTTTGTTAATTTTACATTTTTACGTTTTGACGGAGCGTGGTGGGCCCATGAGTCTATTTATTTAGCATACTGCATATATATAATTTATCCTCTATACTCGAAGGTAAACAGTTAATTTAAGAACAAAATACTGGTCACTCCTCTAACTTTCACTAATTCGACAGTTTAGTCCTTAAGGTTTCAATTTCAACAGATCACTCCTTCAACTCTCTAATTTCGAACAATCTACTCTCTCCGTCAATTCTCCATCCAATTGCACCGTTAAATGAGTGATGTGGCAACAGACACTGTGTAATGTCATCAATACCCCTGTATTCTTCTGGTTTAACCTTTCCCGACGACTGTTTCGTCGGTAAATGAATTCCTATCTCTGTTTTAACCTTTGCAGACAACTTCTTTGTCAGTAGGCTTAATTCTTATCTCTGCCGACGACAACTTTGTCGGCAGAGATGCTGCAGCATCAAGTGGTGTCGGACGAGAGAGGACGTTGATGCTGCAGCATCTCTGCCGACAAATCTGTCGTCGGCAGAGATAAGAATTAAGCCTACCGACGAAGACGTTGTCGGCAAAGATCAAAACAGATATATGAATTCATTTACCAACGAAGCAGTCATCGGGAAAGGTTAAAACAACTCTCTCATTCCCTCATACTGCTCAATTTCTCCACCATTGTCCTCTCTCGTCCGGCCACAACAGATCGTGTTCCACCTACCCAAGTGCTCGCCTCGCTCTCCTCTAGAACCCCGTGCCAGCGGCGAGCTCCGACGACCACCGTGCCGCCCGCAGCCGAGCCCGAACGCCACTGCCACAGGCCGAACGCCACTGCCAAGGCAGGAGCACCACCGGCCGATCCAAAGCTCGAGGCTTCCATCGTCGTGTTCTCTTCCTTCCTCTGAGCAAGCTTCGGACAACCGTGGAGGGCGAGGGAGGCGGCAACGGCTGAGAAACGAAGGAGGTGGCGACGGTTTCTAGACTCCGTTCGACGTCGATCCGACCTTGACAAGGTAAGCATCGAACTCCCCTCTCTCTAGTCTTCATGTTGGGGGTTCGGGTAGTGAGCATGCGGCGGCGCCACGGTGGCGTTGCTGTCGTTGATGCTGCAGCATCTCTGCCGACAAAGCTGTCGTCGGCAGAGATAAGAATTAAGCCTATCGACGAAGAAGTTGTCGGCAAAGATTAAAACAGAGATAGGAATTCATTTACCGACGAAGCAGTCGTCGAGAAAGGTTAAAACAGAAGAATACAGGGGTATTTATGACATTACACAGTGTGTCTGGTGCTACATCACTCATTTAACGGTGCAATTGGATGGAGAATTGACGGAGAGAGTAGATTGTTCGAAATTAGAGAGTTGAAGGAGTGATCTGTTGAAATTGAAACTTTAAGGACTAAACTGTCTAATTAGTGAAAGTTAGAGGAGTGACTAGTATTTTGTCCTTAATTTAATCATAAATTATTTCTTCTCAGCTTTTAGTTTATCTGGAAAATATTAGAATAACTGAAAAATAATTAAAAGAAAAAGAAGGAAGCTGAACATATTAAAGAATTATAGGGAAAGGCTTCATAGAACTAGGCCCGGTTATAGGGATATAATTTTTAGATTTACACAAGGTATCCATATTCTAGAAAACCAGATTGCAGAACTTATAGAAGTACTTGAAAAAGAACAAGAACCGCTTAATATTTTGAGCAGAGGTTAGATCCGCACTGGTTGGTATCAGAGCCTGTTTTGCTAAAAAACAGGTACAAGAAAAGTTTTATGCCACAAAGTTGGCTTCTCTTAGCCAACAAAAGAGAACCAAAGCATAAGAATTATCAACCTTATTGCATAGAAAAAGAAAGTGATAAGTGGAATCTTTGTTTCCACTCAAGACACATTCAAGAAAATAAATACTCCATTGAATACGCTTGTAGAATTTTAAACCCTCTCTACGACGAACATATTCATCTCCAAAAAGAGATAGGAGTAGAAGAACTTGATCCTACCAGACCAAGTATAGTTGAATTTCTAGATCATCTATCTAGAAATAAAACTTCTGAGAAAGCAACAGAAAAACTTGAAATAATTAATCTTAAGATTAATCAACTCGGAGAAATACCAACAACAATGTCATAGCTTGAAGTCAAGCTAGATTACCTTTAAAAAAACAATATCTTTTAGATATTGAAAAGAAATTAGTAAGAACAGAGATTTTTGCTAACAACATCCATCAGCAAGCAGCTGAATTAAGAGAAACTCAAGAAAATTTGAAAAGGCTTTTAGAAACTCTTATCTCTAGAATAGGATGAAGCAAAGAGTAGAACAAAAAGTAAAACAAGAAAATGTAAAAGCTATAAGTCTTTATCTTCCTACAGAAAAACTTGTTGAAAACGTAGAAACAATAATACATCAGCAAAATTACAACAATACTTTTCTTCAAGAAATCGGAAAAGATATAGAAGAACAGTTTCAAGAAGTAAAAGCAAGAATCTCAAATCTACAAAAAAGTGTAGGAAAAATGAAAGAAAATTCTAACGTTGAAAGTATCACGAAGAAACACTAGAGCACAAACCTTAGCTAGTAAGATTATAATACCTTCTCCAAAGGTAGAAAGCGAGTTCAAATTTAGTGAACCTAAATTACTTGAATGGAAAGCATCCAAACCTCCCAAAAGAGACCTAAAAATGCTGAGTAGAATACTTAGTAAGAGACATGCTGTACCACCAGTACAACTCATAAATGCTCAAGAATTTGAGTATAATGAAATTGAATCTAGCGTAAGAGAAGCATCCGTGCCTAGATTCAGATCCAATAAGATCTACAAGAAAGGATCTTTTATCTTGGACTCTCATAGATTCAAGATATTGGAACTAACAGTTCCAGCAACCGGTAGAGAAACAGATATCAGGTTAATCACCCAAAAGGAAGTAAGTGAAGCCTTCCAAAAAAATATATTCATACATGCATATTGGTGTTATTCAAGTATCAATAAAACTCTTAGCAAGAGACGGGATAAATTGTTCAGTCCTGTGCATCTTACAAGATGACAGAATAACAGATTTCAAGAAGAGTCTGTTAGGAACAGTTGAAGCCTCATTATGCAACCAGGTTGCATACTTTAATGTTTTTCCAAACTTCACCACTCATCTGAGTGATGCAGCCCACTGTTTGAGATTGAGAATCAAATCAGATGGGATTACCATGAAGCAAGACATGATGGAATTTGCTGTGGATTATAGAATTTATTACAAGCTAATAAGTTCTAACGTAACGCCAAACACTAGATTCCTTAACAGCCTTGGCATTACTACATCTGTCCTCACAAATCCAAGAAACAATTCTCAGCAAAAACATGTCACCAAATGGCATGAAGTAACATTCCCATGGGAATGGAACTTAGCACCTCCTGAGAGACAAATACAAAGTTCGAATGCATCTATATATGAAGATATGAGAGGAAAAATAAGTCTTCAGTTTCATAGGCATTCGTTTGCTAATTATGAACAGGCAAGCATTTCAGGAGCAGTTCCTGAAGAATCTTTTGAAGAAGAAGATTCAAAAAGACCAATAAGAATGCTCAAGATAGAAAGACTAAAAGAGCTATGTGCACAAGCAGAGACTTGTGATTCCCTAGAAACGTTAGAAGAAATTATAAAGAAAATTTATTTAATCCAAACTGAAAAAAATAAGAAAAAATACTGCCGTATCAGGCTGCCACCGAAGAATCAGGTACAACGTCCATGGAGGCAGAAACAAGTAATAACCAACCGGTACCCCAAGAATGGCATACTATCATTCAAAACATCACCAATAATCTCACTAAGATCATTAGAGAAGAAAATATCAAACTTGTTAAAGGACAAGCGCCTACAGGAAAGTATATAGAGCAGAGCTCTCAGAAGTACATTCCTACAGAATCAAAATGGGGACAAGCAGTCTCAGAAAGAGGTGTCTATCTAAATTTAGGTAGTGTAGGAGACAAAAGAAAAACCATTGACGACTGGGTTGCAAGCTTGAAGCTAACCCAAGCGTTAATTCTATCCAAATACGCCTATGAAGATGCTCATGCTTACTATGAGTCGACCTTAACAGGAATTGCCCAGAAATGGTATAATTCCTTTAAGAGAAGCTCTAATTGGGCTGATTGGGCAGCCAAACTAGCTCAGACCAATAATCCGATAGATTTTGCTATTCCCCTATATGCATAATTATGTGGAGATATAACAGGGCATAGCGAACAGTCTAAAGAAAGACCTAGAGCAAATATTCAAAAGCTGAGTATTTGCAACATGAGATATTTTGAATAATATACCAATGAATTTCAGAATTATTTCTGTACGATCGGAGATTTAGAAAATGATGATATTGTCAAAACTACATAAAACTACTAGAACCCTGTAATAATGCTGTAACACAGTCCCTTGAAGAAAACCCCCTCCAATACTTTACAGTTGGAGGAATAGCAGAAAGAGTAAGAGATCTCTTAAGAAAGCAATGTACAGATAATCAAAAATCTAGAACTGCCAAAAAACAACTCAGAGGAGTTAAGAACATGTGTCCAAAAATATTGGATACTCCGACACAGTGGGGATGTCATATTCACACTGATCGAAAAAACAAAAGGAAGTTCAAAAACAAGAAATACAACCGTAATTTTACTTCTAAAAAGAAGTATAAGTTTAGAAAAAGTTTTGAACGAAACAAAGAAAAAAACATCTCCTAGAAAGATATTCTTTAAGAAAAAACAACCACAAAAGCAAAACTCTTCAAGAGATACAAAGCCCTGCAGATGTTGACTTTGTAAAGCTGAAGGACATTATGCGAATGAATGTCCTAAAAGAGAAAAAAAATCTTCTAGCTCTCATAGCAGAATATGATGAAGCTATAGAATACGCAAACCTAAAAGTTTTCGAAGTAGCCTATTCTGATGAGGAGAATGAGTCAATATATTCTCTTGAATATTTATCAGAAAATGATACAGAAAGCACTTCAGAAGATTCTGAAGTAGAATATAGTGGTTATCGCCCTATATTTATGTTAATCCAAAATTGGAAACAAGAAAACATTGATAGTATCAATGAAGTTGAATTTTTACCGAATCCAGGAACCTTTACCTGTGACTATTGTAAATGCTACGATAGTGACACAATACCCATGTATTGTGAAAAAACAGGAGAAACATATCATAAAGAGTGCTTCATAGCAGAAATAAGAAGAAAAATAAAAGAAAATGATGCACATACATTGGTCGATCAATAATATGATATATTCCATGATCAAAACCAAAAGCAAGAGCTTGAGGGTAATATCAAGAAAATGCAAGATATTGAGGATGACTTTAAGAAAATGAAGTTAGTAACTTCATTAAGTCAGAAAACAGAAGAAACATCAGGAAAAGATTCTCCTCAAGAAAATGAAAGGAAGATCAATCCTTTCATAGAAATATCTGAAAATACAATCCAACCAGTAAAACAAGTTCAGACGAGTATATACAACAATTATATCACCGTTGGCCTGATATTTCCCAAGTATAAAAAGTATCATCTACATGCATTTGTAGATAATGGTTCAGGATACAGTCTAGCCAAAAAATATACTATTCCTGAAGAATATTGGGAAAAGCCTGACAAAGCTGCTACTGGAGTTGGAATGGGAGACAATAAATTCCTAATGGATCATGTTGCTAAGAATGTCAGAGTTTCCATAGGAGGAGGAATTTTTACTTTCCAAAGAATCTGACAAAGTGAAGCTTAAGGAGCTGATATGTTAATAGGAAATGATTTCCTACTTCAGCAAAAGATAGTGGAAACCCTCGAAATGATTGGGTTGAAAAGAACAACAAGTTATACTGGGAATCTAGACTACTTGATGCCATCAGCATTGCAAGTAAAGGATTCACATAACAATATCAGAAGTCGCCAGCAAAGCGTGGTGATCATAAACCACCTTTTAATCCGTTTTTGCAACCAGTGTTGGCATTTCAGAAATACCAAGAAATCATACCAAATGAAGCAACGAGTTCAGAAGACTCAGAATCAGAGGTAGAACCTCAAAATTCAGAAACCTATGATGGTGAAGAAGAATTCATCAAAAAGCACAATTTAAAAGTATACGTTAACAAGATAGAACAAAATAAAGTTCATAATCTTGTTGAAATAGAAAACCTACTGAAACCTATAATCAGTGAGGGTCCCTAGCTATACTGTGAAAGAGACCCGGTATATTGTCATTTAAGAATGCATGATGCTAATGCAATATGTCATGTCAAAGTCATTCTTCATTATAGAGATGAGGATAAAAAGGAAATGGAAAGTCAAATTCAAGAATTACTTGAAAAGAGACTAATTAGACTCTCAGATAGCCCTCATCATGCTCCAGCATTCTTGGTTAGAAACCATGCAGAACAATTAAGAGGAAAAGCACGAATGGTGATAGACTATCGAGATGTCAATAAGAAAACAGTCAAAGATGGCACTCAGATTTCACAAGTAAGAGTCCTCATTAATAGATTGAAAGGAGCTAAAATATTCTCAAAGTTTGATGCAAAGTCAGGCTTTTGGCTAGTCAGGATGCACCCTGATTCCATTGCTTTAACATCATTCAGAACTCCTTAAGGACATTACGAATGGTTAGTAATGTCATTTGGACTCAAACAAGCACCATCTATCTTTCAACGAAAGATGGATAATATTTTTAAGCTATATTCAGATTTTTGCATAGTTTACATTGATGACATTTTTGTCTTCTCTAAAACTATGAACGAGCGTCTAAGACATCTTAAGCAAATTTGCAAGCTTATGGTCCAGAAAGGAATCATCCTTGAACAAAAGAAAATTCATCTCATAAAAGGAGAAATAGATTTTCTTGACAAACATGTCAAAGATGGAGAAATTCGTCTTCAGGAACATATTGTGAAGAAAATTAGCAAGTTCCCTGACAATATCCCAAATACAAAATCTCTTCAGAGATTTTTGGAAGTTGTTAACTTTGCGAGAGATTTTATTTCTCAAGTGAGTGGCCTTACTGCTCTCCTCTCTCTAAAGACAAGCTCAAAGAGAAAATGGTCTTTTACAACGGATGATAGCAACACCGTTAAGAAAATCAAAGAACCTCCCTCCTTTGCAGTTACCTGAAGAAGGTGACTTAATTGTTTTGCTGACTGATGCAAATGATTATAACTGGGCAGGAGTAGTTTTGGCGATCACACCAGATACGAATTAAGAAAAGATTTGTAAATTCTTGTCAGGAAAGTTCAATCCTGCAGAATTGAATTACTCCACAGGGGATAAAGAAGTACTTGCCCTAATAAAATCTATTAAGGGTGCAGAAGCTTTTCTAGAAAATAAGTTTCTGTTTAGAACTGATAACAAAAGAGTAAAAAACTTCAAAAATTATAAGTTAACAGATGCAGCTGATAGATGGCAAATGTTTTTATCTCAATATGAATATGATGTTGAAATGATTGCAGGAGACAAGAATTATCTGCCTGACGCTCTAACAAGAGAGATGACAATGTTTGAAAGAGATGAAGGTCGAAATCCAAGAAGCAGAAGACCAGAGCCGGAACTTGAAGAAAGGAGAAAGCCAAACTTTGGGCTAAGAGAAAAATCAGTGCCTAAAGACAGAGAATCAAGAACAAAAGAGAAAGCTATGTGGGAGAGATACAAGAGCGGAGATAAAACTGTAGGCCCTCTACATGATGGACCTGGATATTAGTGCATAGTGTCATATTCCCCTGCAGAATCAAGAAAAGCCTTAGAAAGGATTCAACCAGACCCAGCAGGTTGGGAAGATTATGAAAACAACAAAAATTCATTACAAGAAGAAATACAATATGCGAATTCAGAAGAGAAACAACTCTTAAATGAGTTTTGACAGCACCCTAGAACTACGGTTAAGAATGACCGATTCTAAAGAAAATCAGCAGGACCACCTCAAACAGCAGAAGGAATAGCTAAATCAACACATGACAAGATAGCAGTCCTCAAAAGCAAACAACCAATTGTAACCGGAATGAAGAAAATCTTTAATCATCCAATGAGGATTTATGAAAGGCCAGTATTTAGAACAAGAAGAGTTTTACAGTTCAACCAAAGGTCATTATGGATAACATCCTAACAACTTCACGTAAAAAGAACGAAGCACTTGAAGTTTTGACTGAAGAATTCTGTAGTTACGATTTGGAAGAAAAGAAAAAAGTCCCTGAGAAAAATCTTGATATACTGTATCTTGAGAATCCAGAAAGTGCAAAGGTCCCTATAGTAGCCTTATCAGAGTTTGAATGGTTCCGTTTTCATAACCTCTTAGGAGATTTTAAGAATAGGAAAGCGCTCCAATCTACTCTATCAGTTGTAGCAGGTCCTTACTACGGGAGATATTTGGTTGATGTTCAAGCAGAGCATCCACAGAAGCACAAGCTTTGGATAATAGAAAATGGTTTTGTCCATAACCTTTGGACAAAAACTAATAAAGACTTAGAAGGTGTTTCAGAAATAATCTATGAAGCAGTTAAGAATGTTAGACTTGAAGGATGCATTTTAAGATTGAAGTTCATTTCAACTCCTCCAGAATGGACAACTGAAGAAGGACGAGTGAGCTATATCTCTCCTTATCATTATGTCATAATAATTCAAGGTCGTACAAATAGAAATAATTCAGCATCAAGAAATGGCAAACCAAACCAGAGAATCCCTTGGATGAAAGAATGGCCATAATTAATATACAGAAATTGGTTCAGAAAGATCGTTTTGCTACACTTCTAGCAAGTGGAGAAAAAATAATGGTTACTAGCAATAACCATTCTCCTCCAGAAAATTGTGATTTTTACAGGGCGTTAGAAATGCGTGAAGTAGATGGGACATTAGCCACCACCATTTGGATAGAGAAATTGGAAGGAGAACATAAGCACCAAAATCCTTATGACTCATATATAGAATATGAGAATGATGGTGTGGTACCAGATGGTGGATATTCAGATTCGGGTGCCTCTCTCTGTGATGAGGAATTGTACAACATTATCAACCAGATGGAATGTTGAAGTGGTTGCCAACGCATTGCGACAAACAACTTTATGTAAGATAATAAATAAGTGGTTGCCGACGCATATCGACAAATGACTTTTTAAAAGATAAGAAAAAGGAAGTGACTGACAGAAGCGGACAAAATTCAAAAGGAGAAAAAGATAAAATCTTATCAGCAATAAGATTCCTCTGGTCTCCTTTTTCTTAAGGCGTTTCAATTTTAGTTTGGAGTCCAGCGTCTATAAAAGGGGAAGGAAGCTCTCATTTGAAGGCATTCGAGATAGAAGCGAGAAAAGAGAAAACATAGTTTGAAGAAGTATTTATAGAGTTGTTCTTGTGAGATAACTGTGAGTGATCTTAGTATAGTAGAATAAAAGAGGGAATAAGAAGAGTGTATATGAAGGGACTATTACTTGCAAGTCATCTGGTGTGGTGTGTTTGTTTCCAAGTAAGTTTGTATTTGTGTTATAAGCTATGAGTAGCTAAACAGTTCAGCTGTTTACCCAAAAGTGAGGCTCTGGGTTATGTATTTGCATGTATATTTGAATAAATAAATTTCAGTTGGTGTTCACCATATCCGTCTAAATTTTTGCTTGTTTTTAAACTTTCTCAAACCCTAGGTAGCGGATTACCGCCTAAGAGTGGTCTTTGAGATTGTTTGTTTTTGTTAAATCCTCTCAAACCCCAGGTGGAGGACTACCTCCTAGGAGTGGTATTTGAGACAAAATTTTCTTTTAGTTTTCTAAGCTTAAGAAACCATATTTATTTGCTTTACTAGAACTTAAGGAACTCCCCAGATTCAGACAGTAGTGATTCCGCCAAATTAGTAGCCATTTAGACAGAAGGTCGTTAGGTGAAGTGGGCATGATGAATGCTAGCTCTTAGAATGGGTGGGTAATTGAGTTTGAGTGAGCAAATAAGTAGTAGATAAAAAAAAAAAACCTGATTTAGAGAAGAGGGGTATTTTGGGAAGTTTGTAGGGAAACGAGTGTAGTTTACAATTTTAGGAGTGTAAGTTTCAATTTCTTAGTTATATCTCTTATAATCAAGCACCAGTCAACAATGCATGAACAATTCCAAAACCATCCACATATAAGAATGGATCAGATAAGATAGCTAGTGATGTAAAGTGGCCCAGAGATAAGGTAGCTAGTGATGTAAAGTGGCCCAGTACGTAATCGTGACACTGAAATTGCTTTGATGTTGAAAGAAGCACAAGTAAAATTTAGTTGGCCGAGGTACGGCCAAATCTTAGTCGATTCAAATATTCGGCCATGCCAAACAAATATGACCAAGGTGTGAGGACAAATCTTTACTATTAGAAAACCATGCGCTCAACAATTTCACCAAAATATGTTATATCAATTATACATTTTGTACTAAATAAAATTACATAAAAGGATTGTTCTATATTAAAACATATAAATCAAAATAAAAGATGGTTTTTACAAAAATAAAAAATAAATAAATAAATAAAAGAGATAGCGACAAACAAACTTCCACTAATTAATAACACGTGCATCGCACGGGTACAAAGGCAAGTATGGATAATGGGATCGATGTAAGAGAGTGTAAGACTAGTAAGTAGCAGCTGCCAGTCCTGTAGGACATAAAATGATGACAGATTCATATCCAGGTCCAAATTAGAGTTTTTGATGAAAGAAGGAATTACAGTTTTTCTCTTTGGTTATAATCTTTAAATTGTTGTATACCTTTTCTCTACTTTCACATGATCAAATTATGAGTACCCGAGTTCAAAGGATACCTCGTATAGCTAATTTGTACCTAAAAATGTATGTAGCCCAGGTAAATTGGTTTTGTTTGACCTGTAACTCTGTAATGGGCATCTCCAACCATGAAGTCTCATAATGGGGTCACATACCTCTTATAAGACCTCATTTAGACACTATTCATATAAGACTTCAACCATCTCCAATGGTAAGGTTTTAACTAAAAGTCTTAAATTTATATATTTGATTTTTTTTTTATTTTGTATTGTAATTAATAATAATTTATATTTGTAAACTATTCTTGTACATGATAAATAAATATAATATTGAATTGAAAAGAAAAAAATATTGAGTGTTTGGGACCAAGCCAAATTTATAAGACTAGTCTCAAACCAAGTCTCAAAATAAGACTTGGGATGAGACCAAGTCCTAAAAATATAGGGTTTAGGACCTCCCCAATTAACCATTGGAGACCATATTTTTTTAGGACCCCAAATTTATAGGGTTTAGGACCTTGGGTTGGAGATGCCCTAAGGTAGTGGAAGTCCTAAGTACCAAGCATTTTTGTGAGCATTATCGACAGACAACGAACTGTCTTTACATGGTTTCTTTCCTCCCTCTGAATTCATTACCAGTCAGAATCTGTTGTGCACTCAAGCTCTCAACTATTAACTCAAGTAAACTGAGAGTTCAAAGCATGTTTATTCAATGAATGATACAGTGGCTTTTAAATAAGTCTTACAAAACAGAAAACCAAATCCTATGCCACCACAATCTCATAATCTAAAGATGTTGTTTGGGCCAAAACTAACATTTATCCGGAACTTGGGTCAAGGCCCATGAGGTTATTCAGCAAGGAGTAATCTAAATACGCATTTAATCTATATCCTTTTTTGGGAAGGATTTGGGGTTCCTTTAGGAATCCGAATTGGGGTTGGTTTTGGTAATTGAATCCTAGTCAATCTCTGAAATCCGAATCTATTATGATACTTGATAAGTAAGTATTAGGGTTTGGTATTCTCTATATAAAGATCTCTTTTACAACGTAGAGGGGATCCCCGATCAAACAAACAAACACACAAGCTTTTGCTCACAGAAAACCTTGCAAAGTCTCCCCGGAGCATCTTACGCGCACAGCCTCCACAAAACTGCAAACAACCACCTTCCAACTCCCTCGCAACCTTACGCCCTCCATTGGCCGCTGTATTCTTGCATAGTTGTCGAAGTGTGCCTTGCATTCGTGTGAGCGTCGCTAAGACCTATCGCTTCCAGCACATACGTACAGAGCCGCTCGCTCGCCTCGTGTTCGTGTTCGCTGAAGCACCCAGCGTCAGTCGCTACACCGTAGCCCATCGAGTCGTTACTCAGGTAACAAAACGAAGATCAATCTGTCTTAGGTTGGAAAATGATCGTTTCCCGCGGTCTTGATATATAGCTCTGCTTTGCATCATGAGATCAAAGTAAGATTACTCGATCTGCAATAGGTTGAGAGAAAATCCTAGTAAGCTCTTATTAGGTCTTGTTCGAGCCTTTTATGCCGGCTTGGTTAACGCCCGCATAGCAGTCGCTTGATCAGGAAGTCAGGAATTGAGAGCAGAGAAGCACGTTCACCAGCAACGCGCTCGCTAGAGGTCGTCTGCAACATAGTTGTACCTAACTCAAAGGTACTGGCACGCTCGCACATCACAACAGGACTCGACGTTGACATCCGCCACCCAACGTGTTGACCGTTCGCCGGATACCAAATCCGACACGAACATTTTGGCACGCCCAGTGGGACCAGTGTCAAGATTGCGGGATCTAACCCTTATCGACGAATCATGCCTTCGTGCAATAAGCCAGAGCACAGGTTGTTCGCTAGACACAACTCAGCTGATTGCAGAGGTTTATCAGTGGATGAGGTGGGCATCAAATTTGGAGGTGCCACGACCGATGTTGAAGATCTTAATGAGGTCGTCAACGTTGGCATAGGGTTACTTGAAATTACAATGGCTACTGATAGCCAAGATAGGTCGGCCGGCATTCTAGCTAAGAATGCGGCTGGGTCCTTGGAACCAGAAGGGGTTTCAGAAAAGAACAGCGAGGTGGTTCATATCGTTCCATCTCCTGAAGATATGATGGAGTCTTTGAATCTAGTATTGGCCAAATCTGTGAAAACCGATGACGTTCTTCAGTGGATTGAGGCTAATTTGAGGGAGCTAAAGACGGAGCAAACTGGTACATCAGCTAGCATGAGGTGGGTGTTCAACAGCAGGAAAGAATCGACGGCCGAATTATTACTCATGCTAAGAACTTCGACAACCGAATGGCTAGCCATGCTAGGGAACTCGATGAAAAGGTGCAGGCCCAGCAGGAGCAGGTAACGAGAACTTCGGATGCCATCGAGCATTTATCACTACTGTTCGAATAGAGGATGGACTATGAACATCGGGAGTCGGAGAACCCAAATCCACGGAAAACGACCGGCAGAAAGCAAGGAGGAGGTTCTTCCACCAAGGTCAAACCAGAAGCCGACGAATCAGAGGATGAAGAAGTTGCGGTTATAACTACCGACGACGTAAATCGTCTGTTCGAGGAAAGAATGAGGACCATGCACGGTTTGCCAGATACAAACCGTACTTATGCTAACCCATTCCCCCCAGAGGTGAATACGCTTCCTTGGCCACAAAATTTTAAGCAAATCCGGTTTACCCTTTTCTCGGGAGATTCTTCCGAAGATGGTGAGACTCATATCACTCGCTTTAACAACGAGTGTGGTCCTTACGCAAACGATCCCATACTCAAGCTGCGGGTGTTCGGCACCTCTCTAACAGGGTCGGCGCTAGCATGGTACAAAGATTTAGCTCCAGGATCGGTGCCGGATTGGAGGTCCATGGAAATCATGTTCAACGCTATGTTTGGGGTTGTTGAGGCTAAGGTTACTGTGAAAATCATAGCTGGAACAGAACAACAATCTGGCGAGTCAGCCATGGATTTTCTGAAGTGTTTCAAGCTACTGGTAACCAAGTGCAAGGATAAGCTTGCAGAGGACGTTATAGTGGACCTTGCCATTGCTGGTTTAGATGAGGAAGTCCAAGCTGGCTTTCAGCAAATATATGTTTCCAATATGGCCGACCTGACTAGTAGGTTGGCCAACCAGCAACATTGGGTTGACCGTATGAAGGAGAAAAGGGAGAAAAAGAAGGGGGTTCCTGTATCCTATTACCCGGGTTCGTTGAAGCTTAAAGCGGGTATTCCTTCGGGTTCGAAAACTGTGGCAACCGTAGATACTGAGTTACCCCCAAACCTGACTTGGGTTGAGGAGGAAGAGAACGAAGAAGAAGAAGTTGCGGTTGTGGAAATAATCGGCCGCCAGTAATTACAGTCCAAGAATTTGAAAATAACTAAGGAGCCGATCAGGATTACGACTTCTGTCCCTACTAAGTCGGCCTTTGAGAAATATACTTACAATGCATACAAGGCTCCTGAAATTTTACAAGAATTGTTCACCCTCGGAAGGCTTAAACATGATGGAGGTTTCATTCCCAAGGCTGACTACATGGCGGGTAAGAAATATTGTTTATACCATAATATAAACAACCATTATACGAAAGATTGTGTTAAGCTCAAGGATCACATCCAGACCTGGATAAATGATAATATCCTGAAGGTGGATGAGCCAAAAGGACCTACTTGGACAGAAAATAAGCCATTCCACCAGGTGAACGTGGTGGATGTGATGTTCAACCCGTGTCAGAAGTCGGAACCTTGCGAATGCACCTCTAGGTTTGCGCATTACACATATGACGCAACTAGGGCTCCAAAGATTTGGGAGATCTTGATCCAGCAAGGCGGTGCCAAGCTTACTAAAGCTCGCTTGCCACAAAGGAAATTAAGTGTGGTCCGGCGAAGCTTACTACGCCTTTCATTGTTCTAATGACCATAGCACCCTTAGGTGTGTCCCGTTGAGGGATCAAATTCAAGAATGGTTGAATGATGGTACATTGAGGTTTGCCAAGGAGACGGTAGCATCCACACCTGAGTTCTGGGTGAATGCCATCGACGAAGATAAAAATGCAGAGCAGTCTGCTGAAGGTCATCCGCCAGAAAAAGAGGAAATGGTCTTAGTCCCACGGTCTAAGCTGTGCCTTAACTGTAAGGCGGGTTGTCATTTACCTATTACGCATGAGGAGCTGCAGTCAGCACTGAAGGAGGCCGAGCAAAAAGCCCTAGAGAAGGCCAAACCCACTTATCCAGCTTCCGAACGATTTAGGTCCGATAACTATCGGCGAACGAAGTATCATCCTTATAATCGGGAGACCTACGCTGGCAAACTTGGATCTCAGCAGGGTCCAGGTCCCAGTGGAGTTAAATCTACACCGGTTTATGGTCCTTCTCAACCAGCCGATCCTGAGGTTATTGCTAAACCATACATACCACCCGCATCCAGTTCAGAGATCAAGACTGATAGGTGGTATCAACAGCAGAATGGTAAGGCTGTCGAGGTACCTCCTAATCCAACTAGGAACATGCAGAAGAGATATGGCAGGGCGAAAAGAACCTTAGATGCTTTGGCTACTGGAGAAGTACTTCCATCGGAGCTTTCGGTCCCGATTCACCATATCAGGAAGACCTATAGGCGGTATAGGGCCAAAACCTATGTCGACACTCGCCGGGCGCGAACTAACCAAGTCTCGCCACCTCGCCGAAAAAGTGCTCATGATAGACTTTCACAGTCGGATCAGGCTGCAGGAGCGCCGAGGCGGTCGCCAACGAGGAGACTGGACTATTCCCCAGAAAGCCATCATATCAGAACTGCCGCATCCGACGACGCGGGTCCTCAATCTAACGAAAGGATCTTAGGGGTTGGAGGAAGTAAAAGCGTCAATACCCTAAAGTGGGTGCCGAAGGAGGCGAATGTTACTCAAGATACAAAATCAGCGAGGGTTCCTGAGGGGCAGGTAGTCGCCAAGGAATCCAGTCTCGCGAATGCGAGACCAACCAAGCCTATCACCATATTGGCTCGTTCAAAGTCATCAGGCATTCCCCCAGGAATGTCCTTACCGCAATACGTAGCACAGAAGCTAGGTGCTGAACCACCTTCGAAGAAAGCAGAAGAGGAGTCCAGATCCCTGCCTCCAAACATAGAGGCAGATGAAGAGTTACCAGATGCGGATGATCAAATGCAGGACGACGATGATGAGCAGATGGATGACGACGAAGATTTACTGGATTGCAACGTGATTTCGCTTGGTCCAGAAGTGATGGATTGTCACATGGCTTTCATTTTGTCTTCAGCTTATGCCGTTTCGACACCTATTCCTACTTCTCAATTTACCCAGGAAGAGGAGAAGGACAGGTCAGTGTACCTCATCACAGACCCTCAGGATGAGGCGTTGGCGAGCATGGACGGAGTCGGATCTAAATCCGCCAATGACTCTCCAAGGAGTTCGGCTGAACATTCACGGTTGAATGTGGTGTTTCCAAAACCAATATTCGCCATGTCCCAACACATCAAGCCGTTGTATGTGTCAGCGGAAGTGGCGGGCCTCAAAGTTAACAAGATACTCATCGATAATGGAGCTGCGGTGAGCGTTATCACGCTAAGTACCATGGAGAAACTTCAGATTCCAGCAGAAAAAATCATAGGTATCACTATGAAGGTTAGAGGATTCGCCGGAGCGGTGACACCAACCAATGGTATCTTAATGCTCAAGGTAAAACTCGGACCTTCTGATGCTTTTCAGGGGTTTATTGTTACGGAAACAGCCAGTGCCCCATATAGCATGATCTTGGGCAGAGACTGGATTCACAAAACACTATCAGTTCCATCATCGATGCATCAGGAACTGATTATGTGGGATCCAATAGTTGATGTTCCGGTTTTGGTCAAGGCAGATGACCGCCCTTATACCATAGCGGCTTGCTCGCTAGAGGCAGACTATTACTATAGTTCCATCAAACCTCTCAAGATTGAGGATGTGGACGATACAGGGCATCCAGTTGGGGTGCCCTCGAACGATTTAGTTCGATGGGGTTTGACACAAGCCATAACAGATACTTCTCGGCCAACCTCCGTCGAGTTCTTATCAAATCAGTTTAATGAATAACAACCTCATGGTGGAGGAAGCGGAAGCCCTTGCTTCTATGATACAGCGCTTTGCTGTCTTTCGAAGGGAGCAATTGGCTTGGGATGCGGCGCTCTAGTTGAGGGTATCGATGAAGATGAAACAAAAATTATAGAAGAGGTGGAGGTCATACAGCCAGCTCCAGCAGCATTAGACGATACTCCACCTAAAGTACACGATCCAGTAGAAAAGGTTAATCTCGGCACCAAGGAGGAACCTATGGAGGTCGGGATTAGTCAATATCTCGAACCAGAGTTAAGGCAGCAACTGATTGAGTTGCTGCAGGAATTATAGAATGCTTTGCCGAAAAATATCAAGATATGCCAGGGCTATCTAAAGAACTGGTTTGTCACCGAATACCTATCAAAGAGGGATTCAGGCCAGTTAAACAGGCACAAAGGCGAATGAACACCGAAACCGTCTTGGCGGTGAAGAAGGAGGTTCAGAGCATGGTGGACGCAGGCATTGTGAGGCCCGCTCAATACTCACAATGGCTGGCGAGCGTGGTTCCTGTTAGGAAGAAAAATGGCAAAATCCGAGTTTGCGTAGATTACAGGGATCTTAATGCTGCTTCACCAAAGGACATCTACCCAATGCCAATAGCGGATATGCTCGTGGACGCAGTGGCAGGACACGAGATGTTATCTTTTATGGATGGGACGGCTGGATACCATCAAATCCCAATTTACGAACCTGACATCCCTAAGACAGCATTTCGTTGTCCGGGTTTTACAGGAGCTTTTGATTATCTCAGCATGCCATTTGGTCTCACCAATGTAGGGGCAACCTATCAACGCGCCATGAATCTCATCTTCCATGATATCTTAGGAGGTATATCTTGGAAGTATACATTGATGACGTAGTGGTGAAATCAAAACACAAGAAGGATCACATTACACACCTCCGGGATGTTTTCATCAGAATGCGTCGGCACTGATAGGAGCACAATGTGCGACGATATTATATGTTTATGCCCTCGTTTATGCTTTGTTTAACCCTTATTTGTCTAAGATAGAGTCATAATATAGTTAGTGTCATTTTTGGTAGAGTTTTGGTAAAATGTGCTTAATTGTCCGAAAAATGACTAAGTATGAGAAATCTGGAAAATAGTGCAAAACATGTTTTTTTCGCGATTTTGTGACGAGTACAAATATCATCTATCCTTGTCCGAATTCTACGAAATTTGGTGTGCTTAATATTCATATACTGAGGAATGTTGTGTTAAAATTTCAGATCAATCGGAGTTTGGGAAGTCACCCAAAAGTTTGTTGCAAAACGGCAGTCCGAGCATTCCAATCCAGGGGCTTCCAGGATTTTCCTGGGACTTTGACCCAACTTCGAAAAATCATTCCCGTTGACTCAAAAGGAGTTTGATCGAACTGTTTTATGGGGAGATGGCCATATGTGTCTAGTTTATCTGAGACTTAGAATCGCATCAATCGGAGCTCCGAGGATGGAGATATGCCAAAATTACTGCAACAAGGTCAAATCTACCGATTCCAGGAACCTACTGCCCCCTTTTTGTGTTTTCTGTTTTTAATGGACCAAATGGTGCACAAATGCATTTATGAAGTTGGTTCAAGCTTAAAGAAGGGAAGAGGAAGACACCAAGCCATGGCATTGAAGAAGAAATCGAAGAGAGAAGTTCTCCTAGTCACACTAGGAGAAGCTGCCGAATGGGGCAGTTTCGTGCCAAAGTGAAGAGCTGCCGGTTTGGGGCATTTTTCGATGGACCAAGACATATCAAATGAAGTCCAAGATCATACAAGAAGTCCATGAAGATGTGAAGCCCAAGCCTTGAAGAAAAATTCAGAAAAAGAAAACCTAATTGAACTATGAAAGGAAGGTTTCAAACCTTATTCCCACTACCAGAAAAGGGGTTATAGCCGACGACGCCATCTCGTCGGCCGTTTTCATTAAATCGTCGGCTATAGTCATAGCCGACGAAGTATCGTCGGCTATTCTCTCGTCGAGAATGCGCCGTCGGCTATACTATAGCCGACGACACTGAGGGTAAGTCGTCGGCTTATAAAACACGCGGTATAGCCGACGAATAAAGCATCGTCGGCTATACTTCAAACATTGCCGACGACAGGATCGTCGGCTTCAACAATTACGTAATTGCCCCTAACCTGGAAGTATAGCCGACGACACTATCGTCGGCTATACTTCCGGCATAGCCGACGAATTAATCGTCGGCCATAACAATCGCCGGTACCAGGAACGGCTTTTTTTTGCCGGAAGCCGGGAGGGTATAGCCGACGAAATATGGCCCATTTCGTCGGCTATAACCCCTAAATATTTAAAAAAAAATTAAAAATTTAACTCGGGCCCAATTTCACTTCGTCTTCGGTTTGGCTGCAGAAAATCCACAAACAAACATCCAAATATCCAACAAATATCCACATCAATCAATCCCTAATATCCTACCTACTGTACAAATTAACCCCCTAGCTAACTAGTCATCTACTCATCATCACCCCCTAAACGCGTAGCGTCGTCGACCGGATCGTTCGAGTTCCGGTGGCTATGGCTATCCTGATCGGCTGGCGTACTCCGATGCGGGTGGGGAGTGGGGACGACGAACTGGGGCATCTGTGGCGGAGGCGGGGGCTGGAGTCCAGCCTGCTGGGCCTCCCAAGATAGCTGCATCCATCGGTACATCTCCGCCACAGATGCTTCTCTGGCCTGCTGCGCCGAACCCTCCGCGGCCCTCGCCAACTCCGCCTGCTCGAGCGCCTCCACCGCCCTCGCCAACTCCGCCTGAGTCCTCTGCAGCTGCGTCTGCAAATCTCCTCTCGTCGAAGCCGCACGCTGCGTGCTGGGATTCGCCGGCGTGTACTTGAGAACCCCATCTCCCGCCGCGCCTAGGCCTCTCTGGTAGAAGTAGTTGTTGCCCGTCCCCACCGCCGCGTGCATGATCTGAGAGGCCAAGCGCGGCTCAAGGGTGTCGATCGTGGAGGCAAACTCCACGATCGCCTCGTCGGACGCCCCTTCCCACAGGGTGTCTCGCGCAATCCCGAAGGTGATCGGGTCGGTCTCCGCATCTATTTCCGCCTAATTGACAAGAAAATATAATAAACGAATTAATAAAAAAAAATATAAATTAATTTAATTAAACACTTTTATTGAATATGGGCGAATACTTACCACTTGGTCGGGACGCCCCGGATACATCTGCGCATGAATCCACGACAACGGCCTCAGCGGTCGGTCCCTCCTCGCCATCTCTGCCCACTGCCTCCAGGAGCGGGTGCCGCCGTGGTGGGGGTGCTCGTTCCTCTTGCGGTTGTCGCTGTTCGTCTTCGAGATTTTCTGTATTATAACAACAAACATATAAACGCAAATATAAATTAGTAACTAAATTAAAATATTAGGAACTAACCAAAATAAAATTATTAACTAATTTAGTTACTAACTAATTTAATTTAATTAGTAACTACTTAACTAACTAATTTAATTTAGTAACTAACTAACTTACTAACTACCTAATTTAATTTAATTTAATTTAATTTAGTAACGAACTAACTAACTATGTAACTAACTAACTAACTTAATTTAATAACTAATAACTAACTAACTAATTAATTTAATTAAGTAACTACATAATTTAATTATTAAATAACATTAAAAAGTTATATACTAGGAGGCTAAATTTTCTTACCGAGACCCTGTCGCTCCCGAAGTAGGCTACCAGCCATAGCCACTCATACTCCCTGTACCGGAACTCGTGGGGGGTTGCACCTCGCCCCAAGCGCTGCTCCACATGGTACGTCCTGTAGTGCGTCGCCAGCTCGTTCTTCCACTCGGAGTACCTATATTAACAAAACACAACTGTTAGATATATTCGTACACTGTCAATAAATATATTTATACAAAAAAAAGTGAAACACATAACCTGTTCTTCAGCTGCTCGTCTCTCCACCAGTCCAAGGTAGGATGGACTCTAAACCATTGCTGCAATATTATAAATTAATTAGAAAATATTTTTATATAGTTATAAGGACTAAATTCATAAATGTTTATTTTCTATAATAAAAATACGATTTAACTCACCGACAGTGCATTGTACACTCTCGCCTTGATGTCATCGGGCACAGAGCCCCAGTCGGGCCACAACAGTGGGACCCTGTCCCGCACGAGCATGCCCGTTGCGTTGATATACTTGGTGGTGGTGTCTCTCCTCTCAATCGGGCGTCCATCCTCACCGGGACCGGACAGGATCTCTCTGATCCCACCGGCCAGCTCCCTCTCCAGGGTCGACATGTTCGCTGGCCCTCTGGTCCGTCTCGTCCCCGCGGGCTTATTGACGAGGACGCCTGTTTCATAATTAAAATGAAGATATAGTTAAATAATTATTTAAACTAACTAATTAAATAATTAATTAAACAATCTAAATAATTAATTAAATGAACCAATTACCTGTGTCGTTGTACTGCTTGTCCTTCTCACGAACGGCCCACAGGCCGCGGCAGTCCTCTGAGTCGAAAGGACTGTAGACGTAGGCCTCCTCCCAGGGAATCTCGTGGGGCCGGTCGTGCCTCCAAATCTGCCTCCCCCTGGCGTCGTACTCAGGGATGGCAGGGAGGAACTGGACCATGTACATCCCCGATGGCGGAGACATACGGGGCGTGGACCCTGAGGGGCCTGATCCCCCTGACGGTGGGCCCCGTAGCTGTGGACGCTGTCGCTGTGGGGGGACAGGGAGCATCAATGGAGGGTCCAGATCGGCGCGCGGTGGGGTCGGCTGCCGATCCTGGAACAGTGCTGAAGTGCACTGGGGTCTGGTGGCTCTGGGTCCTCCTCCGACACTCGAGTCAGGGCCCGCTCCCGTCGACTCATACGAGGAGCCCCCACGTGGATCGCTCGGGGTCAATCCCATCAAAGTCTCCTCTCGTCGACTCATAGGCCGGCCTAGGCCCCGACGACCGCTGGATCCGCTCCCCCCACGGCTGGCTCATGCCTGAGCGTCGGGGTCGCTCTCGGTCCGTCTGCCAAGCCATCGGTCTACAAAGCGGCGGTTTCCTGCACAATTAGTATATAAATTCCATAAATTGCACAAAAATTCCACAAAAAAATTAAAAACTTCATTCAATGTATATATACCTAAATATATTTATACCTAATTATATATATATATTCCGAAATATATATATAGATATATATATATATATGTATATCCTTCTAAAAAATCTTGTTAATTCCACAAAATTAAAAAAAATTCCACAAAATTCCTTAAATTTCACAAAAAAAATAAAAAACTTCATTAAATATATATATACCTAATTATATATATACCTAAATATATTTATACCTAATTATATATATATATATATAATTATATATATATATTCCGAAATATATATATATATATAGATATATATATCCTCCTAAAAATTTTTGTTAATTCCACAAAATTCCACAAAATTCCATAAATTTCACACAAAAATAAAATACGTCATTAAATATATATATACCTAATTATATATATACCTAAATATATTTATACCTAATTATATATAAATTAGTATACTAGTATATAAATTCCACAAAATTCCACAATTAGTATATATATAAAAACCCTAAATTTAACAAAAAATCCACAAAATTAGTATATAAATTCCACAAAATTCCACAAAATTAACAAAAAATCCACACAATTCCATAAATTTCACAAAAACCCTAAATTCCACAAAAAATTCACAAAAACCTTAAATTTAAAAAAAAAAACAAAATTCCACAAAATAAATAAACACCCTAAATGAGCAATCGATCGGGACTACCTGACATGGTGGTGCAGTCTGGACGAGGAGCTTCGTGGGTGCGGCGGCGACGGCGGCTAGGGGCGGCGGATCGATCGGCTCGTCTGGTTCGGGTCGGGAAGCTCGGGCACGGGTCGGGGAGGGGTCGGGTAGGGCAGGGGAGGGTCGGTCGGCGTCGGGAGGCGTGGTGGTGGTCGGTCGGCGTCGGGGAGGCGTGGTGGCGATTAGAGATTTCGGCAAAAATCCAGAAAATGAGGGAGAGGCGCCTCTGTTGCGGTTTAAATCGAAGGACTATAGCCGACGATTTAATTTTAATTCGTCGGCTATAGTCATAGCCGACGACATTCGTCGGCTATACTCTGACCCGACATCCGGGCCGGGCCGAAGTTGGGCTTTGCGGGCCGGTTATAGCCGACGAAGTATGGATTTCGTCGCCTATAGTGTGGACTATAGCCGACGATTTGATTTTAATTCGTCGGCTATACTATAGCCGACGAATTTCGTCGGCTTTACTCGTCCGGGCCGGGCCGAAGTTGGGCTTTGCAGGCCGGTTATAGCCGACGAAATAGTTATGTCGTCGCCTATAATATGAATCTCGTCGGCTATATTATGAATCTCGTCGGCTATACTTCACGCTCTCAGCAGCCGTCAGATCTCGCCCATCCAACGGCGGACAATGAAACGGCGCGGATCGCAAGAGTTTAGCCGACGAAGTTAAGTATGTCGTCGGCTATTCTTTGGTCAAACTACAAAGTCAAACCTCTAAACGCTTTAAAACGAAAATTGGCCCGTCTAGATGACGCTTTTTGGCCTGACCTTCAACAGAGAATAGTTTCAGATCACTGAGACGCAACTAATCGTATAAAAGTTTTCCTCAAAATATTTACCGACCGTCAGGCTACCCATAGGAAAACGGGAGTAAAAAACAGCTAACCGCAATATTCGGCACCCAGATTTTGTCGGAATCTTCCCATTTTTCAACCGTAGACGTATTTCAATATTTCGGTCGTATCTTATTTCACGACACTTTTGCATTTGAAGGGTCTACGTATAGCAACTATTTGAAACTATACATTCACTTAAACACTTAGTAAACAAGTTAAGGAACATTAGTGCATATGTTCCGATTTCGAATCCAAAAGTTTGGAAAATCTATTCCAACCGTCAGATATCACCGTTAAGATTAAATACATGTATGAAAAAAATTCCAACTACATCTGACAACGTTAAAGGCTCGATCCGTACGGTCAAACGAAGTATGGTCCATTTCGTCGGCTATAATGCTTATCTTTCCGAAAATTTGCCATTTAGGGCCTGAAATAAATTCCTGAACATCGCACAAACAATTCAATACAATTTCCCATAAACTCGGAAAACGGTAATTAAGGACGAAAAAAGTATTCATACATGCATGCACCATCGTACACAAATTCCACATAAAGAGTATACTAAGGATGGTAATCAGAATCATCCTCATCACTTGAGTCAGACGTAGTATAGTAGTTCATATCTGGCAACCGGTGCTCGTACTCGTCGTCTGAGTCATCGTCTGCCTGATATAGACGATTCGGATTAACATCATACATGGGCACCTGACCCCTAGGAAGTCGAACCACTCTGCCTGGCGTCACATTATTATCGCGGATGGTGGAGGATTCCGGAATGTCGCCGGCGTCCGGCTCTTGGTATGCGGTCGCTTCTTGACACTCTGTGCTCACACCAAGTGTGGTAGCACTGTATATGTCTCGCTGAGACACATGGTTAACTACCTTCCACGTGCCTTTGTTCAATGGATCGTCCAGATAAAAGACCTTTTTGGCCGCTGTGGCGAAAACAAAGGGGTCGTCTTCATACACACTAGTGGCGGTATTCACCGAAAGTATGCCGTACTGATCGATCCGTATGCGGTGCGGCCTAGTATCAAACCATCGACACTTGAACAAGTGGACTTTCATGCGGTTCCCATAAATGAGTTCAACAACTGAGTGTAGGACACCGTAAAAATCCACGCCCCCCTCTGCACCATCGACCATCACCCCACAATTCTGTGTTTTGCGTTCCCCGTCTCTAGCTTCACATATATACTTAACGCCGTTGACATCACACATTGGGCGGACTGTGGAAGATATCGGCTTCATCGACAACAGCCTCAATTCCTCTGAGTAATTTGTATGACCACCCCTCTCAGCCACTTGCATCAGCTGAAAAATATAACTCAAATCAGTTGGTGTGTTTATGATTAAAGAATAGGGAACTGTAAAAGAAAGCCATCTAATATATATATTTATACACTTACCCATTGTGGAAAATAGTCTGCAAACGTCGTGTTGTGGTACTCGACATCACCGCGAACTTCCTTGCAGTGAAGATGGGTTCGTTTCCAATATTGTACCTCCGGACAGTTTATTAGAACCCACCAGTGGGCAATCCCTACCTCATGGTCAGGCAACTTGTCCACCCCCTTCTTCTTGAAGCTTCCGTATGGTACAACAGAGTTGGCGACGATAGATAGGTTGAACTCGGGGTCATCACGACTTGGATGTTGTGGGGGGTCCTCCATCGCTCCCAAGTACAACTTGGCGTACGTTACACACTCATGCGCAATGTAAGCTTCAGCAATACACCCCTCAGGCGCAGATTTATTGTGCACATATTTCTTGTAGTCTCCAAGTTGTCTGCAAGGTTAACAAGTGCATGTTAAGAGCATGCAACTTTTATTTAAAAACATGTATAAATCAAATTTATGAATAACATGTACCTTTCGATGGGATACATCCAAGTGTAGTGTACGGGACCGGTAAGCAACAATTGTTGGGGAAGATGGATCATCAGGTGAGGCATGATGTTAAAGAAGTTTGGGGGAAATATCCTCTCGAACTTGCACAAGATAAAAACGATTTCCTCATGCATTCTCATGAGGTCTGATTTTCTAACTTCTCTAGCGCATAACTTCTGGAAGAATCTTGACAACGCCACCAACGGCTCAACCACTTCATCGTCCAAGTACGCTCGAATGAAAATAGGGAAGAGGCGTTGAAGCAGTACATGGCAGTCGTGACTCTTCAATCCGTACATCTTGTTGTCTCGGTAGTTAACACACTTGCTTATGATACCCGCATAGCCATAAGGATACCTGCATAGCCATTAACAACAATTAGATTTCATGCATATATAGTCGTCCAACAACAGATGGATTCTTTAGGGAATACATGGCTAATAAAAAGTTACCTGACATTACTCAGCCATCCAAAGATTTCATGTTTCTGGTCCCTGGTGACGGTGTAAGGAGCTTGGGGCATTTTGCTCCTGCCCTCTCTCAACCACAAATGGTCCCGCAGTCCCATATTTCTCAGATCAACGCGTGCCTTGGGGGTGTCTTTTGTTTTCTTCTCCCAATTCAAAACTGTGCCAACCACGGCTTCACCCACGTTCTTCTCTATATGCATGACATCCAGGTAGTATCTGGTAGCCAACCTGGCCCAATAAGGAAGTTCCCATAAGATGCTCTTGTGTGACCAGAACCTATACCAATCCGGCCTCTCTGGAATCGTGCGCAACACATCGGGATGATTGCTAAGCGGACCAAAGTCATACTCATTCAACACTGCCAATATTTCCTCCCCTGTCCATTGCTCGGGTGCCCAGCCCCTTTCTTCAGTCCCATCAAAAGCCTGTGCATCGTCCCTAAATGGATGGTCATGCGGAAGCCAACGACGGTGACGCATCTGGACAATCTTGCTGCAATGAGGACTGGAGCAATCAACAGTCATGCACTCTGAACAAGCCCTGTAACCCCTGGTGACGCTGCCCGACAACATACCCCTCCCAGGAAAGTCACTGATCGTGCCAACAAGCATGGCATGCATCCGGAACATCTCATTTTTGAACCGGTCGTAGACCAGGTGGCCGTTCAGACTCAAGTACCGAAGCTCCTCAATTACGGGTCTCAAATACACATCGAGACACTTTCCCGGATAACCTGGGCCTGGAATCAACAATGTGAGCATGTTATATTCCTTCTTCATGCACATCCATGGTGGAAAGTTGTACGGAATCAAAATAACTGGCCACACACTGTACTGAAGCTCTTTCTTGCCAAAAGGGTTGAAACCGTCGGATGATAGCCCTAGCCAAACATTTCGAACCTCTGATGCAAATTCAGGAAACTCCAACACATTCTTCTTCCAAGCCTCTCCGTCGGCGGGATGTCTAAGGGTGTCATCGTCAGGCACATTCCTCTCAGCCCACCATCTCATAGCTTTGGCCGTGAAAGCACACATGAACAACCGCTCAAGCCTATCAATCAGCAGGAAGTACCGAAGTATCTTCACAGCTTTCTTGTTCCCTTTAGGAGTGAACTTATACCGCTCTGTATTGCATACTGGGCAGTATTCAAGATCTGCAAGTCCTTCCCCGTAAAACAGAACGCAATCGTATCTGCATGCATGAATCTTGATGTAGAAAAGACCGAGATCTTTAAGAATATGTCGCACCTTATGATGACTGGTAGGAAGCCGATGTCCGGGGGGCATCGCCCCACCCCATAGCCGAAGCCAATCATCAACCGATTTGACAGTGCCTTTGTTCTCCGTTTTGATCTTCATCACTCCCATGACAGATTCAAGGACAGTCTTACTGCATCCGGGGTACAACGGAGTCTGTTGCAATGCGATCAGGTTGTTGTACTTTTCCATACCACTTGTGTTGACCGGAGATCGGGGTAATGGCTCGAGTGGCTCAATATCAGGGAAACACTCCATCTCCGGAGGAGGGAGTTGCACATCTGGTGCTTCTTCAAAGACACCGCTCTCACAAGGAAACATATCGTTGATCTAGTTCGTTGTTGGATCATTGGAGGAACTCCCACTCTCGGCAAATTGTCCATGATCATGACGACCCGCAAACTCTGGTTCACTGTGATAAATCCAATTAGTGTATAAGACCCAAAATCCATATCTAGCCAGGTGTTGCTCCACTGTCTCTATGGAAAACCGGTGTCGTGGGGTGGCACACTTGTACTTTTTACACGGACAATAATGAAGTGTAGTGTCTCCACAGTTAGCCATCACAAAATCCAGGAAACTCCTAACTCCATCATGATACGCCTGATCCAATCTTCCAAGGGTAATCCAACTCTTGTCCATCCTGTAAATTCAAGAAATAAATATAGCTATATATAGATATGTAAATATGCACGTACTACGTACGTACGTACGTACTAATTAATTAAAAAATTCATCATTAATTACACACACATATATATATATATATACACACATGCATCCCTAAATTAATTAAAACATCGTCAATCTCCCTAATTAATTAAACACAATGTATTTTTTATGTATACCAACAATATATTTTTAATTACAATTAAATTAATTAATATATATATACATTTTTTCATCAAATTCATCTAAAATCACCTATAAATCAACAATCAATCACTAATCTTCAACAAAACTTCAATTCTATCTAACCAACATATATATCAATTACCCATTAATAATCTCATCTCAACACACACATATATATATATATATATATATATATATATATCAAATTAATCACACATTTATTCTAATTAAACTCTAAATTAACACACCTCTGCATATAACCAACTAAATCAACACACACAGCAATATACGTACCTTTCAAGCTTATGGCCGAGGTTTTGGAATATTTCAGAGCGTTTTCGAAATGTTTTCGACGAATGAGCTCGCTGCTGCAGAATGGATCTGATATAAGAGTTATAGCCGACGAATACCCTCCTCGTCGGCTATAACCAAAAACTTTTCGTCGGCTATAACTCTTATAGCCGACGAATACCATCCTCGTCGGCTATAACCAAAAACGTTTCGTCGGCTATAACTATAGCCGACGAGTTGTCGGCTATAGTTATAGCCGACGAGTTGTCGGCTATAGTTATAGCCGACGAGTTGTCCGCAGTCGTCGGCTATAATATTATAGCCGACGATGTGGCTGACGAAATAGTAATTCGTCGGCTATAATTACTTATAGCCGACGAAGTACTGTTTCGTCGGCCGTGTTTTCCCATATCGTCGGCTATAACCCCTTTTCCGGTAGTGTCCACTAGGTTTTCTGAAATCCTTTTGCACCAAGGGCTGCCGGCAAATACCCTAGTACTCTCCCTATAAATACCCAACTTTTACACAGAAAAATGTGTCACATTCTAAAGCAAAAACCCTAGCCAAAGCTCTACCAATTTTCAGCCAAAGATCCTACATAAAAACACAAACCAAAAGCCACCACCACCACCATAAAATTCTGCCGATTCTCTAAACCTTCATCCAGCCACCACCGAACCGCACCCCATTGGATCCATACACGACGAAGTCTTCAAGGTTTCTAATGTGTGATCTACTCCCTACTCTTGGTTTGTAAAAGTTTTTATGTAGTTATGTGTAGTTTTGTCTATGAAACTCATATGTATGTTTGGTTATTGTGTTTTCATGTCTATGTGAAAAACGATTGTGAATTTGGTTTTATGATGATGCATGTTAATTTAATTCTTAAGGTATTAATAAAGAATTTCAAAGATAAGTTTCGAATTGCATGCTAACTTGTAATCAAAATATAAAGTAAAGAGATAAGATTAGATAGGCAAGCATGTTCACTCTGATTTTAGTAGTTTGTTCTTGGTTTAGTCTTTAAATCCATGTGCCGCAAAGATTGGTACTTAGCATGTTCGCGATGTGTTTCAAGTATTGGTCTTGTATCCGTCAACATAAATAGGACTAGAGTGGTTTAAACGACTATGCATGTTAACAAGAAGTGGTGACGCCTTGCTTGATTGATATGTTTCCAATTAAGAGACTTTTGTGCTCAATTACTCTTTGTGTTTGTCTTCGACGTTGAGTGTTTTCAAACATGATTAGTATAATTTTAAGATTCGACGTTGAGTGTTTTCTAAAATACCTGAGAAGTCTAGGATGATTAGATGACCGTTGAGGCTCTAATTAGAATTGGAACTAAGTCGGATCTAGGATATTGTGTGCTCTTGCCGTGTCTTGTCTTATCAATTTGCTATGTGTTTTGAGTGCTTTTGTGTTAGTAATTTGTGGAAGAATGTCGACCAACCTTGTATATAGTAATTTAGGATTTTTAATTTCTATTTTTATGCATGATTTAAAGGCAGCCCTTTTGTTGCCGAGCCTAGGATTTTCCTGTTTCGTATTTCTTTTCTTTTAATGTTTGTGCCGAACATAGTTTAGGGCAGCCTAGCTGCCGATCCATTTCATCCCCCATTTGTGACGTTTCATGTGTATATATATGTGTATATTTGTCTAACAATTTCATATCTCAGGTACCCTTAATCCCCGGCCTAGAACGATCCCTACTTATGTCTATACTACTAACGATTGCAGGGTTTATTATTGCATGCGAGCTTCGGCTCACGTCAATTTTTGGCGCCGTTGCCGGGGATTATAAAAGCTTGTTTTATGTTATTGTTGTATATATGTTTGCTGGAAATTTTTGTGGTGAAGTTTTAAAGTTGAAATTTTAATCTTATTTTGGGATTTTGTAAAGTAGAAATATGCTTCGGCATGTAGAGTTTAAATTTCGGAAGTTGCATGATGTATATTGATATATGTTGGTAATCACTTAGTTTAATTTCTAGGGAGTTGATAGTGTTGTGTATGTTTGAGTTTATTGTAGTTTCTAAAGTGTAACATGTAGGTGAAGCCACTTTTGTTGATCATAACCAAAACCCTTCATGTGAATGGTGCTATGTCGGAGGCCGTTTCTATGTAGATTGGGAAACGCGGGATACTTCCCCCCCACGCATATAAGCGTTTCTTCGGTAATAGTATTACTTCCATGAGGTTGAGGGCGATTTTAATCAACACTTGTAGACTTCTAGGGATCCGTGTTTGTTTTACAAAGTATGGGGAAATTATTATCATAGATATGGTTCTCAGGTTTGTTTAACTGGATCTCAAGGCCCATAGACTGATGTTCATTCTCGGTGAGTGAGTCGATAGGGGGTTCGCCCTCCGTGGTGTCCAACAACGAGTCCTGCCTGGTTCCTGTAGGGGGTTCGCCCTCCGTGATTCTAATGACCTTTGAAACGTAAAATCCGCACGACCTAGTCGACAGCTTGTGCCGAAGCATCACCTCACTTTAGACGCTAGAACATAACTTGACATATGTGGCCTATTTTCTTCAAAGATAAAACATGTTGTGTGGTTCAAACTCTTGAGGTATATCGGGTTAAGCATGATACTACCGGGGGCTGTATCAGTCTATTGCACCGTTATCTCCTCTGCTCCACGTACTTCGAGAGTTTGAACAAATTTAAAAGAAATTAGACTTAGCGATTACATGATCATGGATGTTTTGATTTTTGCTCTCTATTGCCGAATGTATGTATGCTTTGCCGAAATCTTTGTGTTTGCCGAATGTTTATATGTGTGTCATTGTTTGAAATATGTTGTGTAATCGCCAATGCAGTGGCTTGTAATGATGTATATTCGTGCTTTCTATTTCTTTACGATGTTCTAACTTGTTTAAATGTTGCAAATTTCAGAAATAATGCATGTCCTCATCTAGTATTTGGACAAGAGATCTTCAAGGCCGTTTGCAACGTTTAGATCAAGAACTCGCTATTGCTCGTTTTGTGCCATTACCGCCATCGTCACCAACCAGTTCATCAGTGTCATCATCATTGCCATCATCACCTTTTGTGCCGTCAGTTTCTGATTCAGTGCCGAGCTCCCCATCAGTAGTTTCATCGTCTTGTGATCTTCAGGATCCAGAATTTGAAGCCTTTGCCGAATCAGAGGAAGAAGAAGAGATAATGGCATCAATCAGATCACAGAATGGTCATGTTGCTGGAGCTGGTATTGCTCCGTCAAATATCACTTATCCTCCCTTGGAAGCTGACAAGACTGGAGAGATTGAATTGAGGAGTGGATTCCTCCATAAGCTGAAATCGTTTTATGGGATGCCAAGTGAGGACCCTAACAAGCATCTACAGTGGTTTAACTTCACCACGGAGTCTATGTGTCCAAGAGGGACCGATTTGCAACACTTCAAAATGAAGGCATTTCTGTTTTCTTTAGAAGATCAAGCGAAGGAGTGGTTGTTTGAGGTGCCTAGTGGTCGCATTGTTTCGTGGAGTACTATGATGAATGAGTTTTTGCTCAAGTACTTTCCTGCTTCACGTATCACTGATATGAGGAAGCAAATAACTAGTGTGAAGCAAGCCGGAGATGAGACTTTCTTCGACTACTACAAGAGGTTCAAGTCCCTAGTTTCTTTGTGTCCATCGCATGGCATTAGCGATGGACTCTTGCTACAATATTTCTATGAGGGATTGCGTGTCATGGAGAGAGAGTTTCTTGACTCGGCCGCGGGAGGTAGCTTTTTGGAGTTAAATGCTGGTGCGGCAAGAAGTTTGTTGGAAGTTCGTGCCTTGAACAACCAACAATTTGGCATGGCACGAGGCAATGTGCAAAGGAATGAGAAAGTGCATGAGACGTCTTCGAGCTCAAAATTGGAGGATAAAGTGGACAAGCTTACCGACTTGGTGAGTAATTTGATGAAGAAGCGTGCGAGTGTATGTGGAATTTGCACTGAGGGCCATGAGACCGACCAATGCCCTCAATTTGGAGTTAATGAGGGAGTAGAGGAGTGCAATGCTATTGGCTTTCAAGGAGGCCAACGTTTTGGAAATTTCAACCCGAGGTTCAATGATCATCCGAACTTTCGATGGGCGAACAATGACAATGTGCTTAGGGCACCTATGCAACCGAGAGAGGGAGGAGCACCGTTTGCACCGAGGCCACCATTTGTGCCTCGGCAGCCATATATGCCGAACCAAGGAGCTTTTGGGGCATTGCCGAACCAACACCAAGGAGGGCCGAGCCAAGGCCAAGCCGCACCGAGCAATCCGAACTATGATGCTTTGATTCAATCATTGTCAAGTGCTACTCAAGCATTACTCGCGGGGCAACAAAATCATCAAGAGGACATTGGTGAGCTCAAGACTCAAATGGGCCAAGTTGTAGACTTTATGGGAAGATTTAATGAGCAAGGGAAGTTGCCAAGCAATACGATTCCCAATCCGAGGAACGAGCAAGCCAAAGTGATTCAAACTCGTAGTGAGAAGCAAGAGGTTGATTTGATACGTGTGCTTAAGAAGTATAAGACCGCCATAGGTTGGACCTTAGCGGACATTAAGGGAATAAGCCCTACTACTTGTGTTCATTGTATCTTGTTAGAAGAAGGAGCTAAGCCAACAAAGGACGCTCAACGTCGACTTCACCCTCCCATGATGAAAGTTGTGAAAGATGAGATTATCAAGTTGCTTGATTGTGGGGTGATCTACCCAATTTCGGATAGTAAGTGGATATCTCCCGTGCAAGTAGTGCCAAAGAAGAGTGGTGTAACGGTTGTCAAGAATGAGAAGAATGAGCTTGTGCTACAAAGACTTGTAACCGGTCATCGGATGTGCATCGATTATAGGAAGCTCAACGCTACAACGAGGAAGGATCACATGCCTTTGCCGTTTATGGATCAAATGCTAGAGAGGTTAGCCGCCCATTCTTACTATTGCTTTCTTGATGGATATAGTGGCTACAATCAAATCATGATACACCCGGATGATCAAGAGAAGACCACTTTTACTTGTCCATTTGGCACGTTTGCTTATCGGCGGATGCCATTCGGACTTTGCAACGCACCCGACACTTTTCAAAGATGTATGTATGCTATCTTCTCGGATTTTATTGAAGACATTATCGAAGTGTTTATGGATGATTTTAGTGTATATGGAAGCACCTTCGATGCATGTTTGGGGAACTTGGAGAAGATACTTGAGAGGTGTGTAGAGACAAATCTTGTGCTCAATTGGGAGAAGTGTCACTTCATGGTCACGCAAGGAATTGTTCTAGGGCACATAATTTCGGCAAGAGGCTTAGAGGTTGACAAAGCCAAGGTGGAGCTAATACAAGCATTGCCGAGCCCTAGGTGTGTGAAGGATGTGAGAAGTTTTCTTGGCCATGCGGGGTTCTATCGACGATTTATCAAAGACTTCTCTTTAATTGCCAAGCCATTAAGCAACTTGTTACAAAAGGAGGTGACGTTTGAGTGGACGGATGCTTGTGAGAGAGCATTTTGCCGATTGAAGGAACTTTTATGTACGGCGCCGATCCTTGTGCCCCCAAATTGGGACGAGCCATTTGAGTTGATGTGTGATGCTAGTGATTATGCACTTGGAGCGGTACTTGGACAACGAATTGAGAAGAAGCCATGCGCCATTTACTATGCTTCAAGGACTCTCAACGATGCTCAACTCAACTACACAACAACGGAGAAGGAACTCTTAGCGGTAATTTTTGCTTTGGAAAAATTTCGATCATATCTTTTGAATTCCAAAGTTATTGTTTATAGTGATCATGCCGCTTTGAGATATCTTATGACAAAGAAGGATGCTAAGCCGAGGCTTATTCGATGGATTCTTTAGCTTCAAGAGTTCGACATTGAGATTAAAGACAAGAAAGGAGTTGAGAATGTTGTAGCCGATCATTTGAGTAGACTTGTCAAGGATAAGGATCGGCTGCCCCTATGTGAAACCTTTCCGGATGAGCAACTCTTTCGACTTGAAGTACATGAGCCTTGGTATGCCGACATTGCCAACTATCTAGCCACACGCCGATTTCCCAAGGAGTTGCCGAACCACCAACAACAAAGAATAAGGAAGCAAGCTCGACACTTCTTGTGGGATGATCCGTACTTATGGAAGCAATGTGGTGATCAAGTTATTCGAAGATGTGTGCCGGAGAATGAGCATCGCTCCATCCTTGCTTTTTGTCATAGCGAAGCTTGTGGTGGGCATTTTGGAGCTAAGAAAACAGCATTGAAGGTACTTAATTGTGGTTTCTTTTGGCCTACGATTTTCAAAGATGCATTCATGTTTTGCAAAGCATGTGATAGATGCCAAAGAATGGGGAACATTGGAACTAGAGACCAAATGCCGCTCACGCCTATCATTGAGGTGGAAATTTTTGATCTTTGGGGGATTGATTTCATGGGGCCGTTTCCTTCAAGTAAGGGTTTTCTCTACATATTGCTTGCGGTTGATTATGTGTCAAAGTGGATCGAAGCAAGGGCTACACGCACCAACGATGCCAAGGTGGTAGCCAAGTTTCTCAAGACCAACATCTTTTCACGTTTTGGAGTTCCAAGAGTCTTGATTAGCGATGGAGGATCCCATTTTTGTAACCGCACCATTGAAGCCTTATTGAGGAAGTATGGAGTCACACATAAAGTTTCTACACCGTATCATCCCCAAACGAGTGGTATGGCCGAGGTGAGTAATCGAGAGATCAAGCACATTTTGGAGAAATCGGTTGGACCTTTAAGGAAGGATTGGAGTGATCGTCTCGATGATGCTTTGCGGGCTTATAGGACCGCGTACAAGACACCGATAGGTATGTCTCCTTTTCGGTTAGTTTATGGCAAAGCATGTCACTTGCCGGTTGAGCTAGAACACAAGGCATAGTGGGCAATTAAGGCCTTCAACATGAACATTGATGATGCCGGTCTTTATAGAAAGCTTCAACTCAACGAACTTGAAGAAATCCGTAATGAAGCCTATGATGCCGCATGGATTTACAAGCAAAAGACTAAGGTTGCTCATGACAAGATGCTTCGATTGAAGAAGTTTGAAGTTGGACAAAAAGTTCTCTTGTATCATTCACGACTCAAACTTTTTCCGGGGAAGTTACGCTCTCGTTGGGTTGGCCCTTTTGCCATTACTCGTGTGTTCCCTCATGGCGCCATGGAAATTCAAGATTTTCAAACCCACAAGACTTTCAAGGTTAATGGCCATCGACTCAAGCATTATCATACACCCTTTGATGCATTTGAGGATACAAGTGTTCTTGAAAGCGCCCCACAAGCTGCTGCCGAGTTGCAGCCATCTACTGCCCCCATGACACCACCACAACAAGCTGCCGGACCTGCAATTGCCGACAGCTTGAGCATGTTGAAACCGGACACAAACTGTGCTGCCGAGCAGCAGCACCCCACAAGAGCCGCATCACCACCCCCTGCCGGACCTGCCATTGCCGGCAGGATTGACACACTCATGCAAGAGGTCGAACACAAGGTTGACACGCCAGAGGATACGCCAGATACACAAGATGCCGAGCCGGACACGCAGCTTCTGCTGCCGGATACGCTGCCCTCTCCAATTGCCGGATCGGATACAACATGCAACAATCTTCTCATTGACCTTCTTCATGCCGATTTGAGATACTTTGGAGTACGATGAACACATGCAATTATGAACGGTGCCAAGTCTAGGCTATGGACTATAAATATAAAGCGCTACTTGGGAGGCAACCCATGTCGATCAAAGAAAAGTGAAGGAGCCATCACCGAGAGTTTGCAATTTCCTACCCTTCTCTTTTTCTTTGATTTGTGATGATGTGTTGGTATATGTTAGACGATTGCATGCTTAGGAAATTCGTTGATATAGATTTGTGCTTACATTAAGGACAATGTAATTTTCTAAGTGTGGGGTGGGATAACGTATCCGTTTATGTTTTTGTGTGCTTAATTTAGAAAAATTCAGAAAATTGTTCCACAAAAATAGAGTGTTTTAATTTGTTTGTTTCGAGTCTTAGGATGCCCCTAATATGTCAATGATGTTTTTCTCCTCTTTGCATACATAGATGATAGTTGTGCATACAATTAAAATTATGAGTTTCATGGATTATGTGCATTGGTAGGAGCATGTAGGACTTGTTGATTACGAAGCATGCATGTTTTAGCTAGTTTGTTTCCATAATAACCTATGTGAGCTTTAGAGCCAATTTGCTTTCTTCTTGAGCGATAAAAAGATAAAATTCAATAGATTCGTAGGAAGCATGAAACCTCATAATTCTTTGCATATTCGATGACTATATGCCATAGCTTTTAATGAACTCTAGTATGCTAGAACTTACTCTTGTTGATTTTCGAAACGTTTAGATCATAAAATACCTTGATTTTGAATGTGATTGAATAAAGATCATTTAGGTTTACCACCAAAGCCAAATAAAGCATGAGCCCTATTAGAGCCCGTCGTGGGACACCTTAGTAAACCCCTTTGAGCCTACGTTGAGCCTTTTCTTTCATCACCCTTAAACACTTTCCATGAGCTTAGTATAGTGATGCCTTTACCTTGTGTGTCGGCAAAGCTTGATTTTTGAAAGCGTTTTCGCGTGTGTGATGAAGAAGAACAAGTGTGAGGTAGTTTTAGCCATAAAATTATATGAAAAATGTATGCATGTCGTGCCTATGAAAAGAAAAGAAAAAATGCTCGGATTAAAAAGAAAAGAAAAAGAAGCCGAGAGCAAGAAAAGAAGAGGGCACGGCATAGGCATAGAAAATAAAAATTTTGTGCATGGCTATTGTCTTGAGTATTGTTGTAATGTTATGGGAAGAAAAGAATGAAGTATGGGTCCAACAAGATGAAATTTGACCCTTTCGGCGAGAAGACATAAGGAGATCGAGCTTTGCTAAAGGCCTTAGTGACGTCTTTGAGCCTCCTTATCCAAATATCGAATACCTCTTAGCCTAGCCTCATTACAACCCTTTTATTGATCTTTTTAATGATTCTTAAGGTGGTTAAACTTGATTTGTGGAGATTATCTCAAGAGTAAGCATATGGTTTTGGTTCATTGGTGCATATAATTATCATATGAGGTTTTTCCATAAAAATTCACAAAGTGCTTTCGTTTCTTTGATATATGCAAGTCACTCTTTGTAATTCATTATCTTTCGCTTGCATATACTTAAGTGTGAATAACCATGCTTCGAGAGAAAAGAAGAGAGTATGCCTAGTGAGGAGGATTGGATTAGCTTAACATGTCTACATGCTTACTTTTGTTCTTATATGTTCTTATTGAAGTCACATGTTCATGAAGCTCAGAATTTTCGTGCTTAGCATTCTCATGCATTAACTTGAAAGCTATGTGTACATACGAGCCTGAGACAAATTGTTAGGGGCAATAGTTTGTTTTGAGTCTTAATTTAATTTAGTTTGCTAAGGGACTAGCAAAGGATAAGTGTGGGGTAGTTGATAGGAGCACAATGTGCGACGATATTATATGCTTATGCCCTCGTTTATGCTTTGTTTAACCCTTATTTGTCTAAGATAGAGTCATAATATAGTTAGTGTCATTTTTGGTAGAGTTTTGGTAAAATGTGCTTAATTGTCCGAAAAATGACTAAGTATGAGAAATCTGGAAAATAGTGCAAAACATGTCTTTTTCGCGATTTTGTGACGAGTACAAATATGATCTATCCTTGTCCGAATTCTACGAAATTTGGTGTGCTTAATATTCATATACTGAGGAATGTTGTGTTAAAATTTCAGATCAATCGAAGTTTGGGAAGTCACCCAAAAGTTTGCTGCAAAACGGCAGTCCGAGCATTCCAATCCAGGGGCTTCCAGGATTTTCCTGGGACTTTGACCCAACTTCGAAAAATCATTCCCGTTGACTCAAAAGGAGTTTGAACGAACTGTTTTATGGGAAGATGGCCATATGTGTCTAGTTTATCTGAGACTTGGAATCGCATCAATCGGAGCTCCGAGGATGGAGATATGCCAGAATTACTGCAACAAGGTCAAATCTGCCGATTCCAGGAACCTACTGCCCCCTTTTTGTGTTTTCTGTTTTTAATGGACCAAATGGTGCACAAATGCATTTATGAAGTTGGTTCAAGCTTAAAGAAGGGAAGAGGAAGACACCAAGCCATGGCATTGAAGAAGAAATCGAAGAGAGAAGTTCTCCTAGTCACACTAGGAGAAGCTGCCGAATGGGGCAGTTTCGTGCCAAAGTGAAGAGCTGCCGGTTTGGGGCATTTTTCGATGGACCAAGACATATCAAATGAAGTCCAAGATCATACAAGAAGTCCATGAAGATGTGAAGCCCAAGCCTTGAAGAAAAATTCAGAAAAAGAAAACCTAATTGAACTATGAAAGGAAGGTTTCAAACCTTATTCCACTAGGTTTTCTGAAATCCTTTTGCACCAAGGGCTGCCGGCAAATACCCTAGTACTCTCCCTATAAATACCCAACTTTTACACAGAAAAATGTGTCACATTCTAAAGCAAAAACCCTAGCCAAAGCTCTACCAATTTTCAGCCAAAGATCCTACATAAAAACACAAACCAAAAGCCACCACCACCACCATAAAATTCTGCCGATTCTCTAAACCTTCATCCAGCCACCACCGAACCGTACCCCATTGGATCCATACACGAAGAAGTCTTCAAGGTTTCTAATGTGTGATCTACTCCCTACTCTTGGTTTGTAAAAGTTTTTATATAGTTATGTGTAGTTTTGTCTATGAAACTCATATGTATGTTTGGTTATTGTGTTTTCATGTCTATGTGAAAAACGATTGTGAATTTGGTTTTATGATGATGCATGTTAATTTAATTCTTAAGGTATTAATAAAGAATTTCAAAGATAAGTTTCGAATTGCATGCTAACTTGTAATCAAAATATAAAGTAAAGAGATAAGATTAGATAGGCAAGCATGTTCACTCTGATTTTAGTAGTTTGTTCTTGGTTTAGTCTTTAAATCCGTGTGCCGCAAAGATTGGTACTTAGCATGTTCGCGATGTGTTTCAAGTATTGGTCTTGTATCCGTCAACATAAATAGGACTAGAGTGGTTTAAACGACTATGCATGTTAACAAGAAGTGGTGACGCCTTGCTTGATTGATATGTTTCCAATTAAGAGACTTTTGTGCTCAATTACTCTTTGTGTTTGTCTTCGACGTTGAGTGTTTTCAAACATGATTAGTATAATTTTAGGATTCAACGTTGAGTGTTTTCTAAAATACCTGAGAAGTCTAGGATGATTAGATGACCGTTGAGGCTCTAATTAGAATTGGAACTAAGTCGGATCTAGGATATTGCGTGCTCTTGCCGTGTCTTGTCTTATCAATTTGCTATGTGTTTTGAGTGCTTTTGTGTTAGTAATTTGTGGAAGAATGTCGACCAACCTTGTATATAGTAATTTAGGATTTTTAATTTCTGTTTTTATGCATGATTTAGAGGCAGCCCTTTTGTTGCCGAGCCTAGGATTTTCCTGTTTCGTATTTCTTTTCTTTTAATGTTTGTGCCGAACATAGTTTAGGGCAGCCTAGCTGGCGATCCATTTCATCCCCCATTTGTGACGTTTCATGTGTATATATATGTGTATATTTGTCTAACAATTTCATATCTCAGGTACCCTTAATGCCCGGCCTAGAACGATCCCTACTTATGTCTATACTACTAACGATTGTAGGGTTTATTATTGCATGCGAGCTTCGGCTCACGTCAGACACCATCTTAAAATGAATCCAGCCAAATGTATATTCGGGGTTCGGGCAGGTGATTTCCTGGGGTTTATGGTGCATGAACGAGGTATTGAGGTGTCTGGCGATAAGGCGAAGGCTGTTTTAGGCGCGCCAACACCTAGGAATAAGAAGGAGCTCCAGAGCTTGCTCGGTAAGATCAATTTCCTTAGAAGATTCATATCCAATTCCGCTGGAAAGATAGCTCCGTTTTCACCTCTGTTGAAACTCAAAGAGGGGGAGCACTTCACATGGGGCCCTGAACATCAAGCTGCCTTCGATAAAATCAAGGAGTGTCTGGCGAGCCCGTGAGTACTGCGTCCTCCTTTACCAAGGATCCCGCTTAAACTATACATATCTACCTCCTTCAATTCTATTGCAGGGTTGTTAGCTGAAGACGAAACAACTGAGGAGGGAAAGAGAATCGAATATGCGGTTTATTATCTTAGCAGAACCTTGCTGGATGCTGAGACTCGGTACTCGCCAATAGAAAGGTTATGTTTAGCACTATATTTTGCCGGTACCAAGCTTCGCCATTACATGCTTTCCTTCACCAAAATTGTGGTTGCTCAGACTGACTTGGTCAAATACATGCTTACAAGGCCTATAATGAGAGGTAGGGTTGGCAAGTGGATCTTGGCCCTATTTGAGTTTTCTTTACAATATGCGCCTTTGAAGGCAATGACTGGACAGGCAGTTGCAGATTTCTTGCTTCATCACCCGTCTGAGGAGGAGATACCCGAACACAGTTGGTCGGTCGCCATGATCAGGACTCAACCTTGGGTACTATATTTTGACGGAAGTAGCACTGACTCTTTGGCAGGCGCAGGCATTTGTATCCAAGGACCAACCGGGATCGTACACTCGTATTCTTTCCAACTAGAATGGAGTTGTACGAACAACCAAGCCGAATATGAAGCGCTGATCATTGGTCTGGAATTATTATTGGATTTAGGTGCTAAGGAGATCGAAGTTTATGGTGATTCTCTATTGGTCATCAATCAACTTTCTGGAGCTTATAAATGTCTCTTTTTCCACCTAATACATTATTGGGAACGAGCATCAGAGTTACTTGAGCAGTTTGCCGATGTGGTGCTTGATTACGTTCCTTGCGAGAAGAACTTTGCAGCTACCGAGTTAGCACAATTGGCAACAGGCATTCGCCTAGATTATGGTGCTACGGAACGAATCTTGAAGGTAGTTCGTAGAACTCTACCATCTTTTGCCGTTCGCCGAGAAGAACGTGGAGAGTGGTTGGTTGCTACTGTTGAACCAATCGATACAGATTGGCGGCAACCAATCATCTAATATTTACAAGACCCATCTGCACCATCTGAGAGGCGGATTAGGTACTTAGCCACTAATTATTTACTTAAGGGTGGCGAGTTGCTTCGCAGAGGTGAGGATGGCATCGACCTTCGGTGTGTTTATGGAACAGAAGCCAAACGGCTGATGCGAGAGGTACACCTAGGCGTTTGTGGTTCACATCAGAGTGGACCAAAGATGAGATGGCTTATTCGTCGATACGGATATTACTGGCCATCAATTCTTAAAGATTGTATCAGTTTCGCCCAAGGTTGCATCGACTGTCAAATTCACGGGCCAGTCCAGCGAATTCCCAACATCCCCATGCAACCTATTATCAAGTTGTGGCCCGCTAGAGGTTGGGCATTGGATTTCGTTGGCGAAATCCATCCTAATTCTTCACTCCAACATAAGTATCTGTTAATAGGTACGGATTTCTTTATCAAGTGGGTGGAAGCGGTACCTGTCCGGAATTGCGACGCTGCCACAGTCATCCGATTTATCTTTCAGAATATCATCTGTCGTTATGGTATTCCTGAATGTATAGTGGCGGACAGGGGGACAGCTTTTATGGCAGAGAAGACTCAGGAGTTTTTGCAAGGGTATGGTGTTCAATTTCTTCATTCCTCTCCCTACTATGCTCAATCAAATGGCCATGCAGAGGCTAGCAATAAGGTAATCATCTCCATTATCAAACGCATATTAGAGGATAATCCGAGGACATGGCATACGGAGCTGGACAATACTTTGTGGGCATATCGGACATCAAGACGAACTCCTACAGGAACTACACCGTATGCGTTAATGTATGGCCATGATGCAGTCTTACCTTTGGAGATTAATGTAAGATCTCTTAGAGTCCAAGAGCAACATCAGCTAATTGGTGATGACTACGTCCAAGCGATGTTCCAGGAACATGAAGATCTTGATGACAGGCGTTTGGAGGCTCTGGATAATATTATCATGGAAAAGAAGAAGGTCGCGAGAGCCTATGACAAACGAACGAAGGGTAAATCATATGGCGAGGGCGATCTAGTCTGGAAGGTCATCCTTCCCTTTGGCGAGCGCGATTCAGGCCGTGGTAAGTGGTCTCCCAAATGGGAGGGTCCTTTTGTCATTCACCGAATCATTGGCAAAGGCGCTTATCAACTCAGAGACATAGATGGCGAGGTTCATACCAATCCTATTAATGGTCGCCATCTCAAGAAGTATTTTCCGAGCGTCTGGGAATACGAGGAGCCGATCGCTATGGTTGAGACTGGGGGGCATTCTTGTCTTTAACATCTTCTTCACTAGGGGGGCAATTAGACCTTATTTTTCTTGGCCTCGCTTTGCTTAGTGTTTCCATACTCGCTTCCGCCAATGAAAACTGGGGGGCAACATAGGGCAACATCAGTGCAAGTCATTCGCCAGATGCCGGAACGAGGTTAGAAGACTGAAGAGATCCAACCATGCATCCAGAAATTTTTGAACTTTTGGTGAAACTGAAAGAGTTTCATAAAGGCTTGCTTTCATAGATCTTAGGACCAATACATGTGGTCTTACTTTTACTTTTGTATTTTCACTAGTGCAATAAAGTTTAATTTCATGAAGAAAGACAATACATGTGTTTTTCTGAATTCAATTTCATACAAAAGATTTGCGGCCAAAGTTTTTACAAAGCATAAAAGTTACATAGAAGAGCTGTTAACTAGCTCTAAAACCATATCTATGTTAAAAGACTTTGATCGATTACAAGGAAGGCTTTTATTTCTACTTTGAACTCTGTTTCATACGTCCTCTGACAAAAAGGCGGCCTCGAGACAAGTTCACCTCCTTGAACCAACGCAGCAGTCCTCATCCGCCAACATAGATGAGTAGGCCGGTTTGCTGGGGGAAGAACGCAAGGGTAGGGCGTTTCCGTCCGCCAGGTTGGAGCAGTTCAGATGTTGGCTTGAACGGACATCTCATCCGTTGCCTTCCTGTTTGCCTGCCAACAAGCGGAGGAACAGTGGAAGGAGTATGTCCACACGGCCAACGGAGGACGCCTAAGTCGTTATCCAGTATTATACTTTTGGAGGATGTCATGGTTTTGGCGAAACTCTGGCCACCCCTTTTCACATCTCAGATTCCAAAAGCATAATACCAGATTATGCGATTTAGGGTTAATTTAATACCGGATTACACGACTCAGGGGTGCTCATAAGAGCATCTGAACGTGATCTGGTGGAAATCCCGGCGGGAGCCATAAGCGTTTTGAAATAAACAAAAACGAAATCATGGTATGGTTTTGAGAAATTGGAACTTGTGATTTACCCTAACACGAGGGTTTCCCTTTTATAGCAAATGAGTGCGATCATCCAGCGGTTGAGATTGATTTGGTTGATCACGAGATTCGGTCGAATTTATTGGGTAGTTAATACGCCCAACCGTTCGCACTTGTAACGATAAGAGGTTTGAATTTTTGAATCTTTGAGAGTTAATATCTGCAGTTGGTTGGTTGAAAATCGGTTTTGACTACGCATTGGTCAGCAAAGCGGTTTAAAAATCACATTTGGGATTTTGGAAAGCTGGGAACAACTTGGGCCAGTTTTAGTCTGTACAGATTAAATAGAAAAATAGTTTACACAGGCCCATTCAGTCATGGCGCCTAAACTCATTCCTATCCTACATATCTTGGTGCGCATGTATTCCATGTTTTCAACAAGATCTTCTTCTTTCGCCAGGTGCTGCTGAGCTTCGTCTTGGAGGACAGTCAGGGTTTTCCTTTGCCCAACTGCATGCTGAAGATGCTCGGCTTGTTGTGCCTCAATGCTGGCAATCTTCTGCTCAATGATCTCTTTTTCCTTCTTCAGCCGTGCAAGTTCGCTTGTATACTCGTCACTCACAGTGATGACTGAGGCAGAATAAGAGTCTATGGCTTTGGCCAGGGTATTGGTGGCATCTTGAGTCTTCGCTCGCTGAGATGAAATCAGGGCCTGCGATTCTTGAAGACCTTGCAGAAGTTTCGGGAGGCTGGACAGACGATTTTGGGTTTCAACTCGAGTCGTGGCGGGTAGGCGGTCAGAATAAGCTTGCAATATTTGAACTGAGGAGTGAAGCTTGGACCCTACCCCGGCATCCAACAGATCCATTTCTCCTAGACGTCCGACGAATCTCCATGCTTCTTGCACCTCAGGGATTTCCTTCTTGGGTGTGGGAAGCCTCAGGAGTGGATCTTCTGAAAGAGAGGGAAGGAGTATGCTCATCTCCAGAGGTGAGGAAGTTGAGGCCCGAACAGAGGGTGCCCCAACCTGCGAACTTGGAGTGCTCGCCACAACAGTTGGCGTGTGCTCGCCAGGGATCCCTTCATCCTGGCTCTTGCCAACAGTTTCTTCTTCTACCTGAACAGGCATAAGGGGTGAAGAGAGTTTAAGTCTTGAACTTTAACACGATATTTACAATAGGTGAGTAAGAAATGCTTAGAGGTACCTCTGTTGCCTTCGGCAAGGTATCTGTAGCTCCCTCATCCAAAGGTTGCTCTTGATCGGTAGGTTGACACGGAAAACGATCCTGAGCAAATCTCATATGCTCACCACCTTCTAGGCTAATCCTAACTGGAGAGGAAGCAGTCTCTTGGTCACTTTCCAAGGCAGTCGCTTCCTGACTCGGGGAAGCTTCTTCTGCTTCCTCAACTATTGGCATTGCTGCTTGGCTGGCGCTGGCGAAAGATGTGATGGCCATGACAGGATCTGATCCACCATCTGCCACCTCAGTAGGTGGTGTAGAGACGATTTCTTCAATCACTGGCATTCGCGGATCTGCAGGGGGAGTCGAAGTTACTCTGTTAATCCACCCTTGGAAGAGGTCCGCAAATTGTCGATGAGTAGTATTGCAAAAAAGAGTCAGAAGCTCCATATCAAGCTCAATCTCACGCTCAAACTCCCCGGAAGAGGATGAACTTGATGATGATTCAGAGGACTCACCTGACGAAACTTCAACTACCGGGGTTGAAGAGCTTGAGGCGGATTTCTTCCTTCTTATTAGCGCCTGTGACAGGAAATGTGACAACTACATCAGGCTTGGTATGTCTAAATCTTGATGTAAGGTAAAGGTGCAGTAATATTTTTAAGTTGAAGACAGGAAGCTTACTGGCTCGTTGTCAGATTCTTCTTCTTCTTCGACTATCTCAGCCACGACGGGAGGTTTCGCCTTCTTTTGGGCAGGTGTGCTCGCTAGCTGGTGGGAAGCCTTTCTTTTCCCTTGGCTCTTCTCTTGTTTCCCGGATTCCTATGAAAGAGAAAATCAGTTGGTGGTTTTTCTCTCATTAAAAGCTTTCAAAGGTAAATATTCGAAGTGGTGCTTACCTGATCAAAATCAGGATAGAGAAGACCTCCATCCAGCACCTTGTGATCCTCCTCGGTCAGGTATTTTCGTTTGGCCCCGAAGAGTCTGAAGTAGTGGAGGGAGTCTTTGTCAAAGAAGTCTCCTCTGAGTTGGAGCCACCAGGTTTGGTGATCGTCGCTGACTTCCAGTAAAACCTCCAGAGCTTCACACCGATCCAAGTTAGGATAGTCGGCGAGCAGTTGAGCAGTTGAGCTTCACACCGATATTAGCGTCTTCGCCAGCAGGGGTAGTCTTACTTGGCCGCCATGCCGAGAACATGTTGAGGCTGAGGACTGGCGGGTATGGTAGGACTTGAGTCAGACCAAGCTGTCTGGCGAACAGTTGAGGGGCATAAACTTCTACACCATGCTCGCCTTTATCAGAAGACAGGAGAGGGAGATCCGCCATGGATACACACTGCCGAAACAGCCAGCTGCCTGCTCTGCCTTGTTTGGTAGAAGGCAAAAAACCGTCCTTAAGTGCCTTGGGGTGCACACTATGTATGAGGCCTTGAGCCTCCGAGTAAAAGCCTTGTGCATCCGTATCAAAAATGATATCTAAGCAGACGGCATAGCCTTGATGGAAATTAGGTTTGCATCCTGCAAACGCTAAGCCCAGCACCCGGTTTTCTTCATGATCAATACGATCAAGGAATGCTATTCTGGGATAGTACATTTGGACCCAGATGTCCAAAATCCACAATGGACCAGACACTTTGCAATTCAGAGGTGAGAGGGATAGGGTATGCAGACATCTATACAGGTGGGCTAGCACTATTTGGCCTAGGCCAATTTCTCTCCTAGCATACAAAACCTCTGCCATCCTCCGATAGGTTTTGGTCATCTTGCCGGCAGTCGAGCAAAAGATGAACTTATTTAGCCAAAAGTCTAAAAAGGCTATCCCACCAATATCATCCGGATGGGTTTTGAAGATATTGATCCAGTTTGAAAAGCTCTTATTAGCCGGTTCAACAAATTGAGTGGAGGGGACATCCGCCTCAGAATAATCATTGGCATCAAAGGGTTTTCCACCAAGGGGAAAACCTAAGCCAGCATACATATCTAGCAGGGTAACACTGGCAAATCCAAACTTGAATTCGAAAGCATTGGCGGATGGGTTCCAGAAACTTACAAGGGGCATTATGGCACAGCGGTTGCCTCCCTTCGGGTTGAGCGCGAAGCAAATTTTAAGGGCTTCGTCGATCCCCGCCGCCTTCCATCTGCTTCCGTCACGTCTCTCCCTTTCATGATACCAGTCTATCATGGATGAGTTGGGCAGCGGCCAAGAAGATGAGGTCATCAGAACTTCGTGATGATTCGAAGTTTTCCAATCTCCGAATTCGATGGCTTCTTCCCGAAATATCGCCGGAGGAGGACGAGCCCTATTGGCAAAGGCTTCGATTGAGGCCGGACCCAATCCTGGCTGTCGGGGACCTAGTTCGGCACGGCCGAAGTCATCCGGTGCGATGAGCGAAGTTTGGTAGCCTCTTCCTACTGCCGTCATGGAAGAAATAAGGGTTTCTTTGGCCTCGACGGCTTGAGAATAGGTGATTGCGTTGGCCATGGTGTCTAGGGGTTTGAAGAAATGGAGGCTAGAGGTATGAATCTTGGTTTCTCAATCTGGGTTTTGAAGAATCCGAAAGAGGTTCTTGGAATCGAATCGGTGGGTTTAGGTCGTTTGAGGGTTTTTGTGAATAGTGTTCCTTAGCTCGATTTGGTAAAGTTATCTGGAGAAGAGGGAACGTCGCATTGCTTCGGATTTTTTAAAGAGGTTATTTGGGCTGGGCTTTCACCCTTTATCGATTTCACCGGACTCATCAATCTCAAAGGCTGGGGGGCAATGTTTGGGCCAAAACTAACATTTATCCGGAACTTGGGTCAAGGCCCATGAGGTTATTCAGCAAGGAGTAATCTAAATACGCATTTAATATATATCCTTTTTTGGGAAGGATTTGGGGTTCTTTTAGGAATCCGAATTGGGGTTGGTTTTGGTAATTGAATCCTAGTCAATCTCTGAAATCCGAATCTATTATGATACTTGATAAGTAAGTATTAGGGTTTGGTATTCTCTATATAAATATCTCTTTTACAACGTAGAGGGGATCCCCGATCAAACAAACAAATACACAAGCTTTTGCTCACAGCAAACCTTGCAAAGTCTCCCCGGAGCATCTTACGCGCACAGCCTCCACAAAACTGCAAACAACCACCTTCCAACTCCCTCGCAACCTTACGCCCTCCATTGGCCGCTGTATTCTTGCATAGTTGTCGAAGTGTGCCTTGCATTCGTGTGAGCGTCGCTAAGACCTATCGCTTCCAGCACATACGTACAGAGCCGCTCGCTCGCCTCGTGTTCGTGTTCGCTGAAGCACCCAGCGTCAGTCGCTACGCCGTAGCCCATCGAGTCGTTACTCAGGTAACAAAACGAAGACCAATCTGTCTTAGGTTGGAAAAGAATCGTTTCCCGCGGTCTTGATATATAGCTCTGCTTTGCATCACGAGATCAAAGTAAGATTACTCGATCTGCAATAGGTTGAGAGAAAATCCTAGTAAGCTCTTATTAGGTCTTGTTCGAGCCTTTTACGCCCGCGTAGCAGTCGCTTGATCAGGAAGTCAGGAATTGGGAGCAGAGAAGCACGTTCGCCAGCAACGCGCTCGCTAGAGGTCGTCTGCAACATAGTTGTACCTAACTCAAAGGTACTGGCACGCTCGCACATCACAACAGGACTCGACGTTGACGTCCGCCACCCAACGTGTTGACCGTTCGCCGGATACCAAATCCGACACGAACAGATGTGGTAATCTGTTACAGGAATGAATCAAACTTAATCTAAAAACCCTACGAACCAGGGCATTAGTAACGATGACAACAAATCAAATGTGACTTGGTCAAGTCACCAGCAAACAATAATCCTAACAGAATCCTGATACCATTCTGATACCTGCCAGGGATTCTTACTCTTTATATAACATATGATGAATTAGTACCTTATTGTTTCCTTTCCACACTATGAAACATTGCTACCCATTGGCTACTAACTACTGTTCGAGCAGCTACTCAAATCAATGCAGTATGTATGACACGTTTTTTTGTTTTTTTGTTTTTTGTTTTATTTTGTGAGAATGGACACGTTTTAATTTGAATATGTATTAAACTTAGAAATTAGACATGAAAGAAGATTAGTGACTTATTCCTAAAAATGGGATAACAAAGTTATTCACCGTAGTGTGAGTATCGACAGAATTCTGGAAACTGCTTGGCAGCAATTGATAGCACCTGATGTGCAGCTTTCGTGCTGCTGTCCTATGAGATTTTTTGGAAAACTGTTGTGAATCACACGGTGGTGAAAGAATTATGTTGTGTGAAATTTTGGTCACATAACGGTGGAAAACTGTTATGAGATTTTTTTTATCACATAATGTAATTATTCTCTCTGTCCTATTGTATGATTGGTTGTTTATACAATGGAACTATTTTCCTATCCCATTGTGTTATTGGTTCCACATACGCGTAATATTTCCCTATCCAATTATGTGATTGAGTAATTATACAACGTTGCATAAGAAATTTAATTTTATGTATGATCATTGATTTAAACAACGTTCAATTTTCAGACAACGTTGGATTGTCATATAACTCGAGTTGTATGGTTATTGTATTCAGACAACGTTTGATCAACATATAAATCTTGTTGTGTGAAAAATTTGTTCACACAATATGTCATTGAGTTTGTTGCTACATGTAAGGACCCACCCCGGATTTCCACCTTAAATCCGAAGTAAGTCCTGCGGTGTTCACCTTAAGGTTAATTATACCGAAAATTTGGCATAATCTCCCTTAAAAATGGACAACCCTACCTGCAAGAAACTCAAACTATGCACTCCTTACAAACAGAAACATCCGCCACCTTACTCCTGGAGCCATCTGCTCCCCACAACTCAACCACCGTCACAAGACATAAAAGTTTTAAACTACAAGATTCATGACACACATGTAACGATAATATAACATATATATAAATATATCAAATCAATCCCTACAATAAACTACTCTTCAAAACCATTACCATTTAACCAACTAAAAATCTCTTTGCTCCCAAACCGCAACCACCCACCCACTAGGAACAAAACAGAATTCACAACACTCAAATAGATCTCACGAACATAATCAATCATAACACACTTTTAATCAGAACAAATATGTTTCACAAACTAACATAATTAACAATATAAATCAAGCGATATAATTTCCATTGGCCCACTCCCAATTATTTTCATAACCAAATATCCAGCCCCGCTAGTTCGGAAATTTATCATATAACTGAAAATCTCATAAGAGGAAATATTCCCGGTATCAAGTAACAAAATATCAAAACACATCTCATTAGCTATATCATCATGTCAGATATATCAAGGGAAGGTTTGCACCACCATGTAATATAACAGTAAGCCTTCCAGGTTAAGGCTCGGAAATTCTCAGGGCTACTAAGTAGCGTCCCACGCTACTGCTAGCTAGCATCAAGACGACCAAGATGTAACATTAAGCTTCCCAAACTATGGGTCAGAACCTCCCAGGGCTACTAAATAGCGTCCCACGCTACTGCTAGCTAGCATCAAGACGACCCAACCTCTCATAATAGTATCCCAGGCTTACTAAGGGTCGGAACCTCCCAGGGCTACTAACTAGTGTCCCACGCTACTGCTAGCTAGCATCAAGACGACCAAGATGTAACATTAAGCCTCCCAGGCTATGGGTAGGAACCTCACAGGGCTACTAAATAGCGTCCCACGCTACTGCTAGCTAGCATCAAGACGACCTTAATATGGTGAATACAAATCCATGCCACGCTTCCCCCAATATATCCAATAGACCAATATCATTAAAAATACCTCCTCAATATATACATATATTTCCCGTAAATCATTTTGCATATAACAATAATTATATTAAAATTAACCTCGTATTTAATATTAATACAGTAAGGTTACTCACCTTAATTTACCAGAAATAATAAATATCCGTTCAGGTCGAGTCGGATCGCTGCAGGATCGCGTCGGATCGAATCGCTGCACTTCCGGGATCGGGTCAACTAGGGTCAACTCGGGTCAACGGTCAACAGTCAAAGCGGGTCGGTCAACTTGGGCCGGGTCGGGTCCTGGTAGGGTTCGGGTCGGATCCGGGTCGAACAGTGGAAAACGGGTCGGCTGGGGATCGAATTTCGATCCGTTCGATCCAGCTTGAATCGGCGTAATCCACCTCCACAGGGTGGAGCGCACGGCCGAGGCGAGCAAATTGATGTTTGGGTCGAGGTGGGGCGTCGCCTGTAGCGCCGTCGCGCACGGCGGCAGATCTTCTCAGCCTCGTCGCGCAGCGCACAGTGCTCCGCCTGGGCTGCGCCTTAACTCAAAAGGAAGAGGAGAAAGAGACGAACACGGCGTGTGGTGGCGCTTGGGCAGTGGTGGCTGGACGGAGGAGATCGGAGGAGGAGAAGAATCCGATCGGGAAGAGAGAAACCAAACAGTAACTTGCTACAGTAAGTTGCTACAGTAAGTTGCTACCCGAAATGGAAATTCTCCCCCCTTTCCCGAAAAATTCCCCGTTTTTATAGTTATTTTTTCGAAACAGTAAATAATTTCAACAGGTCGTAACTTCTTCATACAACGTTTGTTTCACCCGTGCCACGTGTCTACGAACTCGTATCGTCGCTCTCTACAACTTTCGTGAAGGAAACTTTTTAAAAATTACAACGGATCACAAAGTCAACTTTCCCCTATTAAAACTTAAAACATTTTTCGAATTTAACCTTCGAACATACTTCCTACATCGCGTGACAACTAAATAATAGCGTACGAAATTCCAATACTCGTAATTCAGTTAAAATGGGTTCGGGATGTGACAATTTCCTCCCCCCCCCCCCCCCCCCAATAAAATTTCGTCCTCGAAATTTCCACATCTTATCAGAACATAAATCATCCTAAGTAAGGTTTAAGAATGCATTCAATTGCTTTAAATTAATAATTAAATTCATACCATGCATCTTTCATTCCCTCATTCATATTCATTGCATCTCGTTTTCCATACTAATATAAATATATACTTGTGTCCTGCCCTCATAAACCGACGCAATAAGTTTTAATCTGCACTTATCCGTCTCTATATTCATACAAATATTCATAGAAAAATAAGCCAATCTCATTCACTAGTACAAAAAAGTCATCACACAACGGTGGAAACGAGTTTTGTGAGTTCGGATTTTTTGTTGTATATCTCGAGCTTGTGTGATTAAACGTCAGACAAGTCAGATTTAGTTTCTGTTGTATGACTTATATGCCATGCCATGGCTGGCTTGGCATGCGCGACACTGACATGTCTAGTTTATACAACAAAACATATATATTTTCCTGTTGTGTGATTGTTAAACATATAACAAAATATTGCATTTTTATTCAGTTGTCTGATTCACACAATAGATTTCATTTCCTACTTATTAATCAGACAACTGATTTCGTTTTATATTTATTAAGTTGTATGATTCTACAAATCAAACAACAGATTTGAGGATTTTGTAACACAGGTTTGATTTGGGTTTTAGTCATATTGAACAACACATAATGTTGTTATCTTGTTGTATAATGTTGTATCACACAATAGATTTAAGCATTTGGTCATATGACTAGTTTGTTGTCTGAGCTTCAAACACAACTGTTTTATCTCAAAAAGCATGTAAACTGTTGTACATCAAAACGTGAACTATTACCATTTCCATAAATGCACTGTGCAGATACAATAATTATACCATAAATAAATTGAATCATTCTACATATCATTCAAGTGGCCTGAGCAGACCAATGTACCACATAGATGCATAGAGCAAAAGCAAATTGAAACATAATCCTGATACTAGTCTGAACCTTTTCCTCCTTGCTTAGCTCGATTTCTAATTTTGAACCAGCTTATTCTATCGCAATGAATGATTTGCTGGTAGTCCAGCTACCTCAACCTGATTAGCTCAATTCCTATATATCAGGCTATTTGCATTACCAGCACGCCAACAAGCACAAAATAGGAGAGACCCGACTCCATCCTTGAAGGTCCTAAAAATGGTATACTTCAAATATTAGAAATGATTTAAAAAATTACAATAAGAAATTGAAATATACATTGAAAATGTTCAACTAAATAAAGAACTGTTTCTTTATAGTAATGTAAAAACATAAAAGAGTTACTGTCTTATTAAGACATGTTAAGCATTCGGTTATTTATTGTGAAGTTTCCAATATGTTTGTCACGTGCAATGTGTGTGTTAGCCAGCTAATATGCCAGCTCATAAGTTAGTTCACCTAATTCATCTAATTCATCTCCAAATAATTCAAGGCGACTAAGTAATTTACAAAAAGAACACTGAATTGGTGGAGAAAGTACATAGTTAATGTCACAAAGTATAAGGCAAAGGTCTTATGTAAAGCGGCTAAAGTCTAACATAAGCACTATACAGACGTACATAAGTAAATTTTAGGTGAATCCAGATTCTATCATTCAGATTCCATCACTATCCCTAACATATGCACATTTAGTTTGCTCACCAGGCCGAATCAGAAGGTTACAATTGACCTCCTTGTAATCGTTGTTTTCCTTTTCGGTCCCTTAAGCATCAAAGCACAAGTCCTTCATGGAAATAGAAACCAGTGGAAGAAAATAGAAAGCCCTTGTACATAAGTAAAGTTTATACAAAATATTTAAGCTCCCACTTTTCTCGAGAGTTTAATTTCTACCAGTAGATTAGTGCAGATCGTTTTTACATGCGGAAAAACATAGGTTAGATCGAGAGGATTAACGCCCAAATTAAGCCTCAGTGATCAGTTTCAGATGGAACTGGTATTTGTTCTGCATCGTCATAGCTAGGGAATTGGTTGTAAACTTAAGACAACATCAACATCATCTAACTAGAAAACTGGGAATGAATATTTGATGCCTTAATAGTAACTTCAGGTAGAATTACTCACATTAGCCATGCTTGAGGTTATGCTTTCTGGTAGCGGTTCTGTTGTATCACCAACTCCTAGGCTTATCAATTTTGCATCTGGATACTTCTCAATGTGTTGAAGCTCGAGCTTTGATATCTGAATAAATGCCACAAGAAGGATAAGCCTCGACGATACTTAAATGCAGAGATTGATCACTTGATCAACAGGGAACTCAAAATGATAGATTAGCCAAGTAAAGAAAACATAGATTGCTTGAGTGTATAAACCAATATTTGAACTGAGCTAGAGCTCAAGAACAGCTCCATAATTCAAAGGTCTAATTTTCCAAATAAAAAAAAAACCAAGAACATTTTAATGCTTAATAATGGGGAATCTATCAGATAGTAAAACTCATGCAAAATAACAAAATAACAAAGACTGAAATTTAATACTATTTAGCTGCACCCATAGAAATATCAAAGCTAAAAGAGGAATCAATGAGTGAAAATATGGTCACCTCAGGAAACAAATAACCATTCCTCAATTTCTTCGTGTTTACACTGCGAGGTACCTTAGTGCAGAAAGCTGATTTAAAAATAGAAGATAGTTATAAGTTTAACAGAAATTATGAGCGAGGTGGGGGTTGGGGTGGTGTGTGTGTATGTGTGTGTTCATGTAGTTTATGTAGATGGTTACAGAAACAGGGGAGGGCAGTAAACAACATACCAAGTCGCTCCTGATAAGCAATGGTATGTGAGATCAATTAGTTCATACTACATGTCAATATCCAACATTTATTTTCTTGATGATAGTTGTTAGACTAGTATATCCAACATTCATCCTAACAAAATCCAACACCAAAAAAAACAGTTCACAACCAAATCCTTCACCTACTCCGTCACTCCTTCACCAAACCACCCACAAAGATAGGTCCCTTTTGGCGCAAGCACCAGGCTTGAACACCAACATGGAACAGGCTCCCAAATAAAGCCTAAATTTAGTAATCTAAATCAGCTTTTATATATCCTTAACTTCATAGAAAACATCGCATATCAAAGATTAGAGACAGAACGACAGGTCTATACTGAGAAGATGATGGATATCATCACAATGTCAGGCCGTATTACCCAAGCATTCCGACTTCTTTCAATAATTAAAGAGAATATTGTGCACTGGATTGTGACCAAAAAGTTGTAGAAGAACAGTATGGTAATCATTGAATGACAGTTCCTAACAACTGATGTCTACGAGAGAGAAAAATAAACGCAATTGTCAGATTTCTCTATATTGGAGTTTGATTTCCAGAAATTAGCTTTGTAAAGATGAAGTAGTATAAATGAGGGGGGCTAGTGGATGGTCAAATACCTGAAGAATGCCCCGTGTTGCATTCAGAAGGCACACCATTGCCAGTATAAGGCCTCCCAAGACCCACCTTGACTGCTGTGAGAACATCATAATGTTCTGTTCAGGAGAGTTGGATGGTGCAAAGATCACTGATCCCTTGTATAGAATTATTACAAATGCTCCAGATACTGATACTATTGACCTCAACACTTTGGCTAGGCAGCTTGGCCTCCTCAAATCTAGCTTTTCCATCCTAATGATTTTGAAACAGATCAATCACAAGCAAATTAAATTATGATCGATGCTGTAAGAAAGCCGTGCAGTACTTAGTAATGATCTATGCACGATGCTGTAAATGGTGTAAAATTTAACGTATTTTCTTGTAAAGCTTTCCAGCACATGTGCATCAAATGGTAAGAAACAGAAACTACGTCCATACTCACCAGCATTTTACTTTTTACACTGAAGAATCTGTCTGCATCAGCTACAACAGTGGGTTTTGAAGCTCCAACAGCCATGATATAAAGCACCCTGATCACCAGTCCAAAATTTCAGCAAAGTTGATTATCTCTAAACTCTTGAAGGAGCAGAAGTGCAGAACCTTGTAATCGGTTCATGAAAGTGCGAATTCATGGTTTGAGGGTTAAAACTCACCTGGCCTGGAGGAAGAATAGCATCGAACCTGTCCACTCCAAACATACCTAAATTGGAGAGTGTAAAAGTTCCTGCATAGAATTCGGTATAACCTAATAAGTACATTGTACAACAGAATGCAATGAGATAAGACTACATGGACAAAGAGCTTCAATGACGAAACCTGAGTTGTACTCATGGGGCTGAAGTTGCTTTGAGCGGGCTTTCTCCACCAGCTCTTTCCTCGGCTTCTCTTTCTTCAGCTGCAACTAAAAACCAATATTAATACAAAAACCAGAAAACCCCAAAATCAAAAGCAAATGGAACCCCATAATTCAGAACACTAAAAAACAAGAGCACCCAATTTGTGAATCCAAATTCGATGGGTCGACCTCCATTCAATTTGTGAATCCAAAACATGAACCTAATACGCGAGTTCGGCCGAGGTAAACCTCCGCGGAGCCAAACAACAACGATGACCAAGATCAGAAATTGAATGACGGGTAAACCTCAAACAGAGAAGAATAAATTCGGAGAGAGAGAGAGAGACGGGTAACCTACCCATTGCTCTGAGTGAGTGAGGTTCTGCAACGGCGACTCTCTTCTCTCAGCAGGAGGTTGAAGAAGAAGGAGGGAGACGCGGAGATCTAGTTGGACAAACTCTCTGGGTTTGACGGTGAGGGATACAGCGGCAAGCCTCGGATATGTCGGCCATGGACTGAGAATTCAACAGTTGGGATATTAGGGTTTCGAAATTGGGGAATTTGGGAGAGATGGTTGGAGACCGATCGAGAGAGAGAAGGGGGTAGATAATTTGTGGAGAGATGGTTGGTGTTACATAGAGTTTTAGGGTGACGGGGAGAGACTGAGAGCTGAGGGAACTGAGCGAGGTTTCACGAAAGAGAGAGAGAGTATAAAGAGAGAGAAGCCTATGTCGGGCTGTCACAAATTTGGCTACAATATTTTACAAGTTAAAGAAACAACAGAAAATATAAAAAATGGTGTATGCCATTTTTCATTTTGGCTCAAACTGCGCCGGCCTCAAATTTTGAAAGTTTGGCATGACATTAGGTTTTTCCTTCATACAACTAAAATTTTTTAAACTGTTATACCAATTTTCTTCTCTTGCATTGGGTATTCCACTAGGTGCTTCCTTGTAGATGCTTCAACATAATTGCACAACAGAATAGAAAACAGTTGTGATAATAAGTATCGTTTATTTATGGTTGACCTAGCAGATCGAGGTCCAAACGTTATCGAAGATAGGTGATTTTTGTACTATAGCTATATTTCACTATCTTGATCACATCCTACGGTCAAATTTCCATTTTGTGAACTTTAGTCATTTGAATCACAATGTGCCTACTAATGTGGTATAACTTGTTTACTAGGTTCTACATGAATGTATATCTTTCTAAACCAACTATATTAAGGAAATAAAATTTGAAAAAATTGACCGTCTGATTTGATCGTTATAGTTAAATATGAGTAGAGTAGAAAAATCAGCTGGTTTCGTGAACGTTCGATGCTCGATCGAAACGGTCAACCATATTTTCATAAAACTTATCACACGAAAACGCTATTATGTACCTTTAGATGACTTTATTTCATCGGCTCTTCCAAACATTAAACTCTCAAATAAATGAGACGTAATCAGCCATGTAAAAATTTGAAAACGTTTACCTCCCGATACTATGGCTCCCCATAGAGTAATTTTCTACTCTATTCATATTTAACTATAACGATCACATCAGACGGTCAAAATTTTCATTTTGTGAATTTAGCCATTAAAATGAAAATATGCTTACTAATGTGGTATAACTTGATTAGTAGATTATACTCAAGTGTACAAATTTTCGAAACAACTACATAAACGAAGTCAAATTTTGAAAAATGCTATTTCATAGCATTTGATCGTTATGATGAAATACAGTAATGGTAAAAAAAATACTTAAATCCGACAAAGTTAGAGCTCTGATCGATGCGGTAAACCTTATTTACCGTTAGATGCTCGATGCTCGATCGAAACGGTCAACCATATTTTCATAAAACTTATCACACGAAAACGCTATTATGTACCTTTAGATGACTTTTTTTCGTCAGCTCTTCTAAACAATAAACTCTCAAATAAATTAGACGTAATCAGCCATGTAAAAACTTGGAAACGTTTACCTCCCGATACTATGGCTCCCCATAGAGAGAGATAAGTTTAAATAAGGTTGACCGCATCGATCGGGCCTCTAACTTTGTCAGATTTAAATGATTTTTTTACCATCACCGTATTTCATCATAACGATCAAATGCTAATTCATAGCATTTTTCAAAATTTGACTTCTTTTATATAGTTGTTTCGAAAAGTTGTACACTTTAGTATAATCTACTAATAAAGTTATACCGCATTAGTAAACATATTGTCATTTTAATGGCTAAATTCACAAAATAAAAATTTTGACCGTCTGATGTGATCGTTATAGTTAAATATGAGTAGAGTAGAAAAATCAGCTGGTTTCGTGAACGTTCGATGCTCGATCGAAATGGTCAACCATATTTTCATAAAACATATCACACAAAAACGCTGTTATGTACATTTAGATTACTTTATTTCGTCGGCTCTTCCAAACAGTAAACTCTCAAATAAATGAGTCGTAATCAGCCATGTAAAAATTTGAAAACGTTTACCTCCCGATACTATGGCTCCCCATAGAGAGAGATAAGTTTAAATAAGGTTGACCGCATCGATCAGGGCTCTAACTTTGTCGGATTTAAGTATTTTTTTTTTACCATCACCGTATTTCATCATAACGATCAAATTCTATTGCATAGAATTTTTCAAAATTTGACTTATTTTATATAGTTGTTTCGAAAATTTGTACACTTGAGTATTATCTACTAATCAAGTTATACCGCATTAGTAAGCATATTGTCATTTTAATGGCTAAATTCACAAAATGAAAATTTTGACCGTCTGATGTGATCGTTATAGTTAAATATGAATAGAGTAGAAAATTCAGCTTGTTTCGTGAACGTTCGATGCTCGATCGAAACGGTCAACCATATTTTCATAAAACTTATCACACGAAAACGCTATTATGTACCTTTAGATGACTTTGTTTCGTCGGCTCTTCCAAACATTAAACTCTCAAATAAATGAGACGTAATCAGCCATGTAAAAACTTGGAAACGTTTACCTCCTAATACTATGGCTCCCCATAGAGAGAGATAAGTTTAAATAAGGTTGACCGCATCAATCGGAGCTCTAATTTTGTTGGATTTAAGTGATTTTTTTACCATCACTGTATTTCATCATAACGATCAAATTCTATTTCATAGCATTTTTCAAAATTTGACTTCTTTTATATAGTTGTTTCAAAAAGATTTTGCATTTTACACAAGATTCATCTAGTATAAACTGCAATATTCTCATACAACAGTAACCACTGTTGTATGTGTGTGTGTAAAGCCAAAATAAAAGGAGAAAAATTTCCCGCTTTGGCACATTTGAGGGAATGAACTTAAGTCATTGTAGCCATTGGAGGCAAATTTCCCGCTTTGAGGGTTGTAGCATTTAAGCCATTGGAGCCCAAATGAATGTGGCACAAGGACAAGCAAAACAAGTCATACAACAGAACTATAAAATTATGTTGTACAAGTATTTTTCATCTTACATTAGTGACACGTAGTACAAGATGTGACATTATCATACAACACGAAATAAGAATTTTGTTGTCTATCCATCTAGACCTTGCAAAAATTTGAGTTTCAGTGTCAGAGGGAGTTATGCCGCCAAGATTTTCATCCTACATACAAGCATTAGAGCCAAAATGAAAGTGGTGGAATGCCAAGCAAAACAAGTCATACAACAAAAGTACAAAATTCTGTTGTACAAGTATTTGTCACCTTGCACTTGGTGACACCTAATACAAGATGTGACATTATCACACAACACAAAACAAGAACTTTGTTGTATGTCCATCTAGACTTTGCCCAAATTTGAGTTTCAATGTCGGAGGGAGTTCTGCCGCCAAGATTTTCATCCTACATACAACAGAAAATATGTGTCAGAGTTGTGTGACAAAATATGGGAAAAAGGTTTTCAGAGTATAGAAAATGTGTACCCTCATACAACACAAATTAATCAGTTTAGGTTGTGTGAAACAGTTTAGTCATTCATACAACTAATTTCTTCTAAACTGTTGTCTGAATTTTTGTACTACTGATTGGTTCAATATTTCATGGAAAAGAGAAATCTTCACCAAACCAATAATCAGCCTTCCATCTCAAAGGCTACCTGCCATAAATACTGTTAAACACGCACAGCAACATAGCAGTTCAGCCACAATCACAACTTATTTGACACCACACAGGTTCAAGAGGAACCACTGAAGAAGTATTTAAGAGATATCCAATCTAGAAGAAATAATAGTAGTTTGCAATCATAACAAAATTCAAGCTTAAGATGTGGCACCAAATTAATTGCATGAACTTATTCCTCATACCGAGTTCATGCTATATTAACCAAGCCCTTACAAATGCCATGCAAAAATCAGGCCAAATACATGCTCATACCCAACTCAGTCTCACGCCAAGGAAATCCACGACCAAGAGGAACACATTGATACTTAAACAAGCTTACACCCTCAAAGTAATTCGAAGCACCCAATCAATAGACAAACTCATTACTTTTAATATTGACTCTCACTAAAAAAATACTCAAGGCAGCCTCAAGGCCCATCACCAAAACACATTACCAACACAGGTCTAAACACAGTTGTTGTAGGCCAAAATAAGTTTAAACCAGATATTGTAAGCACAACCAAGTCTAGAGCAAAAGAAACTGAATTCTAATCCTAATCAAATTCGAAACCAAAATAGCTGCACTGAAAATATACAAAAAGATTTCTGAACTGCACTCTTAACTTCAAAAATATTGATAAATAAGCCACCTTACCAAAACTCGAACTCAAAACTGCTGGACTGCATATTGCGGAAAATTCCAGCACAAAACACTTACTTTAGAAATTCACTATGATGGAACCACTTTATCAAACCGCACAACATTTTTTCCAGATGTTCAAAAATACACAATGGTAATAACCAAGCAACAAAGATTTGGTCCTCCAAATCTGTACCAATTCAGATACCTCTCCTTGACCAAAACTATTAATTTCAGAAAGTGTCTTTGACAAAGCGGTTCAATTAAGAGATGTATACGCTTAACAAGTCATTACCAAGTATAGACAAGTAATTCAGTAAGTACAGTATCAACAAAACTCAACCAAGATCATGCAACTTGATCCTACTCTGACAACAAAGGAACATTCCCAAGTTTCCAAATATGGGGTGCATCATAATACGTTACCAAATTATCAACACTAGATGGGTAGATGTAAATAACTTGATGTGACTCATGTAAGCCTCTGCATGTACTTCATACTAAATATAACACAGCAACACCATATACTCTAATTCTAAGATGTCCCTTAATAAAATGGGCAGATTGTTCACATCACAAAGGTTTGCATTAACAACATTCACAATTTCCCCAAAGTAAAAGTACACTATCAAAAACCCAAAAAGACTTTAAACATGGCCAGGTGAACTCAATACTGCTCATAATTTATATATGCTACTCCAGCAAAATAAAAATTCAGAACAAAACTGCCCAATTTTTCCTTTTTAGTTATACCCAATTCCAAGTTCACAGTTGATGTATGTGATTATCCCTAATTCCTGTAATGTGAATGAATAAACCAACATATCCGTAACCAGATATCTACCGGAGATTACACAGGTATTAGAAAAAGTAAAACCTGCCCAGCAAACAATACATGGTACTATCTTCACTAGCAACAAAGAGTATGTAACAGAGTATTCAGAAATAACTAAGAAACTATATAAATCATGGTCTGAGGGGTTGAATCCATGGAATGCCAAACTATCAGAGACTACAAGTTTCAAAAGACAATGAGATTGATATCATATAACATGTTCTGTTAGGTTCTATATTTTCAAAGATAACCTAAATATCCCATTGCGAACCAACTTGGAACTGTTTGGTGAAACAAATGCTTTACTAAGGTAGCAAAATCAACCCCACTAATGCTGTAGAAAATCAAACTGAGGACCTATAATCATGCTAATGATCATGGTCTCACATGGCAACAACTCATATTCAGGAACCAATTCCTAAATCGAATCCAATTCAATTCAATTATATTAGGTGTACTAAAATTTACTAAAGCCACCCATATAATCAACTGAACCCATATTCAAATTCTGGAAACCAATGAAGTAAGAATGCAGCCGCATCAATCCCTGATGATGACTATCTTTACAAATCAATTTTTAACCAAAACCACACATAACACAGTAGTAGGCACCAAAGGAACACTCACTCAACTTCAAAGCAATGCACTATAATATTAATTAACCAAGCATCACATTAGTGGAACCCCATCATGCTGCAGTACTTCCAAATTTACTATATAACATTTGTGGTCTTTCCACTTTTCCTGTTCATACTGTTCATTCCACTGTGGATATTATTCAAAGCGTGCCAAGCGTGCGGCGTACTGTTCCCGCCTTTTCCTTCTGCGTCGTGCGTTCTCACCTGCTCTCATTTGTTTTGTGGCTGCCATCATCCGATCTGATTCTCTCAGATTTGGTCAATAGTTTTCGTCCCCGTATTTCCATTTGCGAAGCAGGCTGCCGTTTTCAATCGTTGGTCTTCTACGGCGCTCAGTCATAGATCAGTGTAATCTGATCTTTTGCTCCGAATCTTTTCAGCTCGAAACCGGTCTGGCATCTTCGATCCTTGGTCTTCTACGCCGCGAGGTCATAGGAATACCTTATCTGCTCTTTTGTTCTTTAATTCAATTTGGGTTTTTGACTGTGGTTTTTTTTTTCGTTTGTGCATGTCAATTCCTCTTCAGTAATGAGTTATTGTTGGACGCAGGACTGATTTGGATTGAACGGTGATCTATCTCTCTCATCGTTGAAACAGATCGAGAGGATTTTAGAAAGAGGGCCGTCGCTGCCGTGGCCTCGGCACCAGGTGTGGGCTCAGCTTTGGTGGGTGGTTTCGATTTATTTTTTGGGTTTGACTTTTTTGCCCCGTTTGTTTTCATGCTGTTTTATTCTGTGACAGTGGCTGTGCTAATTTGTGGAGCAATAAAAACTGATGAGTGAGTTGGTGGGAGGGGGAGGGGCGGGGGAATTTTAGAGACTCTAACTGGGATTGAAGCAGAGGGGTTGTGTTGTACCTAACACAGAGACATTGAAGCAAACTAACTGGGATTGAGAACGGATTTCTAGGTATTAATGCTCTCAAGTTTCACTCTTTTAGGTTTTGGGTTGCATATGATCTTTATTTAATTTGAATTATGATTCAGTATTGTCTTTCGGGTCCTCATGGATTCCGAGCGAGCTTTGTCCTGGCTGTCCTCAGATCACAACATGTATTTCTGGGTTGTCTGGGTTAAGATAAACTATTTGTATTTTATTAATATTCATCTGTAAAGTTATTTTTGTTTCTTCAGATATAGGATGGTCCTGTTAATGTCTTCATTTTGTACGCATATAAACTATCAACCATTTTGCAAGAGAATAATATAGAACAGGATAGTCCTGTTAATGTCTTCATTTTGTACACATATAAATTATCAACCATATTGCAAGAGAATAATATAGAACAATATAAAAAACATAATGTGATCAGTGGTTAAGCATCTGCGCGTAATTTTTGACATTGCAGGAGAAGATCGCGTATTTGGATATGTAGATATTCCTGTTTTGTCGGTATGTGTAAAGCTTTGCAATTGAGATGGCTTTTGCCTCTTCATCATTTTCCATTAATTTAAATAGCTTTAGGATCATATAATTTTTTTTTTTGCAATTTCTGGCCAGAGCCTTATACATGTGCTCAAGGTGATGATTCACCTTCTTACTCTTCGTTTAAATTTAAATAAGAGCTAGGTTTATGCTTATTAATAAAAGAATGCTCGAGACTTATGTGATTGCAAAAGATCGGCTTCTTCAGCCAAATGGAATGATTATGATGCGTTCTGTGTTTTGATATGTATAAGAGAAGGTTATAGATTGTTCCCAATTGATCAGCATAATATCAATGATCTTATGGTATGGTTGAATGTGCTGTAATGTACATCAGTCAGTGAGGGAGACGAGCCAACATGGATGGTCTTTTCCTTGAAGGAAATGCATGCCAACAAACAATTTCAATTATGACGGTAAATTTAGGGAAGGAGGATTGGAAGTTTACCGGGATCGGTTTTAGGATGGTCAAGAAGTGATCATTAATACTCTGGGTTTATTTTTCCATTCCAATATGAATTTTTTTTGTCACCCGGTAAATTTTAATTGTGTGTTTGCTGTAATGTATGTGTAGGTGTTCAGATTTTATTAATTTTCTGGTGTTTTTTTAAGAAACACATTTACCATCATAAATATTGATTTTGTTCCTTTTTTTTTTTTTGTTGCTTGGATCTCCGTTGTAAGCATGCTATCATTAAATCTGCCGCGAACACTGGGAATATTCACCTAGGAAAATAATTAGACAGTTGGTGTGAGAGAATTATGCAACATATCATTTCAGACATGTATTCGAACAGAAAGGATGATAGCTGATATGCACAATATATTGTAACATCATGTGAATTATTCTGTTCTATGAGTGTTTTCTTGCATTATCAAAAGCATTTCAGTGCAATCTATATATTATTTATAAAGCACACCTATATAGCAAATTTTATGCTGTGGGAATTTGATAACATACAAATTTACTCTATATAGGAATCTAATTTTTTTTTATAAGAAAGCTTATAATTGCTTTTATGGATATTATCAAGATTTGGGGTGTTGCTATTACCGACAGAAAACTATACGTTTTATATTTGCCTCTGCAATATAATTTTTTTCATGATATTCTCAAGATCATGGTGGTGGTAGAAAGCCTAGGCAACCAATATTGGTTACTGATTTTATGGAGTTTGGGCTATTCGTTGCTCATTGAAATATAAGGAGACACATTTGTGTAATTGGAGTTTCGATAGCAATCTCGCCTGAAGTCGTCTTCTTACAAACAAATACAGTTATGTAGATTGTTTAGTTGACCTTAGTTTGCGATTGGTAGAGAGTGAAACAGCGGGAGAGAGAGAGTTGCAGAGTATTTGGTCCATAGGGGTAACGTTCACAAAGAGTCTACCGCATATTGATAACTCAAAATCCCTAATTTGATTTTGGTGCCATCTATAATCATGTAATTGTGTGAGCCTCTTTGTTCTGAACCATGAGTGTTTGTTTGTTTTCGCTTTGAATTGGGGATTGGATTTCTATTTGTTTGCTGTTTTTAATTTGCTATATCATTGAGTCTGATTTTTGGTTCTGATTTGGTTTTCGTCTTTTCTTCAGGTTCGTCTTTCTGTTTTGTGGACTGACGGCCTTCTTTAAGGTGGGGTTCCAATCTTTGATTCTGGGCTACAAGAGGAATTTTGGTTCTGGGTTTTGTTCTGGTGGGTTTCTAGATCTCCATCTTTTTATTTTCTTATTCATCTCTCTGTTTTGTTGCTGCTGGTTTAGGTTGTTGGATGATATCTACGTAGTGATGGTGCTTTTTATTTCTATTTTGTTTAATCTCACTCTGTTCATCATGTTTTAGATGGTTGTTTTTCATTCTTATTAATTGGAATTTCTGTTTTCTGGGTTTTCCATAGATGGATATATATGCAATATGGATGTGAACTTTAGAGCCTGTTGTGATGCACAGTTTACATATATGGTGTCAACCCATGTGAAAACCTACATTATTGTGTCAGTGTTTGCTATTATGATTATTGTTTTAATATATTATGGGCATGAAATTGTCATTATTGGGCAGATTTTCAGATGCATGTTTGAAAATGTTTTGTAGTTATAGGGCGGAGGAAGAGATTGGTGCTGCCTGTTGAGTCCGCTGGGGCAATATCAGGGGGCAATATTGACGATCGTTTGGATACCGGCCGTGATGCAGATTTGGACCAGCTTCTTTCAGGTGATATATATTATGAATTATTGTGTTTTATTTTTGATGGAGTTATTGATAATGAGTGATATGATGCTGTTGTCGTGTTACTTGATGATCTTAATCGTATGTTTGCCACAGTTTCTTCTGTTGGGACTTTTGTTTTTGTGTGACGCTCACAGATTTTTTCCTGGTCACATTATTCAGCTGCGCCTGTAACACTAATCAATTTTCTAATTTTCCAAGTTAAACCAAACTTACTAAAATATAGAGATTACTTTTATAGTTCAGAAATATAGCACAGGCTTATGATTAAAGTGACGTAATTGGATTTTTTTTGCTTTTGGATTTTCTATAGCTTTGGAGTCTAGGATGGGACTGTTTGAAACTTGGTACGTTTGTTAAGCCTTAATATAGCAATAGAGGTGTCTGTATAGAGTTATCCACTGGTTGAGAATGTTAATCAAAATATTAGTTGTGGTGTTTGTTTTCTATATGGGAATGTAATTTTTGATTCGTTTGTTTTTTTTTTTTTTTTTTGCTTTCGTTCTTTGATTTTGAATGTTGTTGCATCCATTCTATTTCCGCTTTCTAGCTCTTTCTGTTTTCGGCAGGCAAACAAAAATTCCCTCTTATAATTATTAGTATAACGATTGATTGTGCTGTGATGAAGAAGTGCTCATGTGTGTGCGAGGTGGTGGGGACAGTTGATCCCACAGGTATTTTGAGATATGCATTGTGCGAGTCTTCATAATCCCTGTTGGATCAGCTGTTCCCATCAACTGTACTGCATCGAAGCCTTCCTGAGCATGTAATTTTTTGGGTCATGTGGATTTTCAATATTTTCTGGTTTTCAAAGGTTTTGTTTGGCTTTTCAAATGACCTGTATGCAATATTGTTGTCATAAGAGGGTAGTGTGTGGATGAGTGTTGTGAGAGCGTTGGCTTACTAGAGAATTGCACGCTTTTTTTTGTCAGGGTTCTGAGCTTTTTGGGTTTTCGGAAGGAAAAAAAAACTTGCCTCTTTTAATTATTAGTGTGATGTGGCCTCTCAAGTTACCTGTCTGCAATATTGTTGTCATTTGAGGATTATGCGTGGGTAAGTCTGGTTAGGGCATTGGATTACACGCAAATTTTCAGAACTGAATGGTTTTCATTCTTAGGATTCCTATGTGCTCTGCCATTCTTTTTGCAATTTATTTATCTATTCTTCCTCAATATGTAATCTTATGGGTTTTTCTTTTCCGCTGATTCATGGAAAATGGATGTTAGGATATGAATTTATCTTTATCTCTTTTGAATGACCTCGCATTTAGTTTTTTTTTTTTTTTTTTATTTATGCCGTAGATCTATAGTTGTGGTCTTGCTGTGAGAGAAAGGTAAATTTTCAATGTCATTATGTTTTTGGTTTTTTTTTTCCCCTTTATTTTAAGATCTGGTCTATTGAGACAATGGTGTATATATATTGATTACTTTATGGATAGCAATTTTAGAAATGTGAAATCAAGATTTAAATTTAGAAATCAGGCCGTATAGGTATGCAATATGCATATGAACTTTAGAGGCTGTTGCAATGATATAGCATTATTAATAACTCCACTGAAAATAAAACACAAAAATTCATAATATATATCACCTGCAAGAAGCTGGTCCAAATCTGCATCACGCTTGCCATGCACACGATCGTCAATATTGCCCCCTGAGATTGCCTCAGTGGACCCGACAGCCAGCACCAATTTCTTCGTCCGCCCCATAATTACAACACATTTTCAAACATGCGCCTCAGAATCTGCCCAACAATAACAATTTTGTGCCCATAATAGATTTCAATCATAATCACAATAGGAAACGCTGACACAATATTGTGGGTTTTCATGTGTCACTTAATGATCTTAAGCGTATGTTTGCTAGAGTTCCTCATGGTGGGACTTTTGTTTTTGTCTTATGATCACAGGATTTTTTGCTGGTCACATTATTCAGCTATGCATGTAACCCTAATAAATTTTCTGATTTTCCAGATTAAACCAAACTTAATAAAATATAGAGATTACTTTTATAATTCAGAAATATACCACAGGCCTATGATTAAAGTGACATAAATGGATCTCTTTTGCTTTTGGATTTTCTATACCTTTGGAGTCTAGGATGGGACTGTTTGAGAATTGGTGTGTTTGTTAAGCCTTGACATAGCAATAGACGTGTCTGCATAGAATTTTCCACTGGTTGAGAATGTGAATAAAGATATCAGTTGTGGTGTTTGCTTTCTATATGGGAATGTCATTTTGCCCTGATTTGTAATATGTTTTTTTTTTCCTTTCGTGCTTTGATTTCGAATGTCGCTGGCATCCATTTTATTTCCGCTTTTCAACTCTTTTTGTTTTCAGCAGGCAAACACATAACCTTGCTATGATGAAGAAGTGCTCGCGTGTGTGCGAAGTGGTGTGGACAGTTGATCCCACAGGTCTTTTGAGATTTGCATTGTGCAAGTCTTCATAATACCTGTCGGATCAGCTGTCCCCATCAATTGCAATGCATCGAACACTTCCTGAGCATGTAATTTTTTGGCTAATGTAGGTCTTGGATCCTTTTTTATTTTCAGAGATTTGTTTTTTTGGCCTTTGAAGTTACCTGTCTGCAATATTGTTGTCATTTGAGGGTTATGTGTGGGTGCGTGTGGTGAGGGCGTTAGATTAGACGGTCATTTTCAGAATTAAATGGTTTTCATTGTTAGGACTCCTATGTGGTGTGCCACTCTTCTTGCAATTTATTTATCTACTTTTCGTCAATGTGTAATCTTATGGGTTTTATTTTTTCCGTAATTTGTGGAAAATGGATATTAGAATGTTAAATTATCTTTATCTGTTTTGAATGACCTGGCATTTGGTTGTTATTCTTTTAACGCCGTTGATCTATAAACATATTATGCGGAGAGTTTAGTGCCTTTAATTTGCTGTTGTTGGGGATTTTTTATGGATCTATTTGGATTCATTTGTCAGGTATGAGGAGAAAAAGACCGTTTCATGTGCTGCCTCAAGGAACACCAGGGGAGAATCTGAATTTGACCAAAAAACCGCCTCTCGGCGTGCCAGTTGATATGGGTCTCGCAAATGATGCGGGTGTGGATGAACTTATTTCAGGTGGGATCATTCTGAATTTTTTTTTCTGCTTCCATTTTTCAATGTTGTAATTAGATTTGAGTTTTGTTATTATCGCGCACTTGGATGCTCATTTTTGAGGATATTTTTTATTGTTCGAATTGGTATCGCTGCCTTCTGTGTTCTTTGGCTTTTATAGTACTGCTAAAACAAATGATTTAATCATGTTGTCGATTGAATCATATTTATATATTTGAAAGTCTCTGCTTTTGAACTGGGATTTCATAACAAGACTTATAACAGCCGCATATGTTCCAAATATCTGACTTTTGAAGTCAGATTAGTTTCGAATCCATTTTTGGATCGCGTTTAGAAATTTGTGTCGGCTTTTTTTTTTATATGATGTATCTACATTGTACTCATGGGATGAATCTATATTTATTTGGTTTCCTTTTCTACGTTGTGTATTCTTTCTACTGAATCGCAATTGCTCAAAATGTGTTCCTTTTTCTCCATTGTCCATTTGTTATGCACCACTTCTTAATCTGTTTTTGGTTGATCATGTCGTTCAAAGGATTATTTTGTGTTTCTCAGAGTTTACTCAGTTTCGAGAAGTTGAAGATCAATTGCCCAACTTTCCAAAACATTCCTTTAAACTGCGACAATTTGGACAACTGGCTGCTGAGGCACACCAGCAGGCTGTTTTTGCAGGTGAGGCGATATTTCTCTTCCATATTATAAATTTACATTGATAAAATTAATACACCGTTTATTACACATAGGAGCCTCCTCCGAAATAATTAATTCAGCCTTTTCTATTAAATAAGAAAGATTTGATTTTTTTCTTTATATTCCAGCTTGAATTTTGTTCTATAACCAGTTTTATTTTAAAACGCGAGTGAGCTCTTCTACCTATCAGAAGTAATAATCGACCAATACCTGATGAAGCAACTGTTAAAACAATTTTGCCTACAGATCTTAACCTACAAATTATGGCATTCCACAAAAAAGTTTTTCCTACCAAAATGATATCTTTCAATTGGTCAATTAACAAAACAGTTTCAATCTGTTAGAGAGGTGAGAGAGGTACCCAGAAATATTTAAAACATAAATATTTCTGTTTTGTTTGTGTGGTGTACATGTGGATACTAGAGGAGAAAGAGCATGACTCTTTGAGCCTCTTAGTGCATTCTCTTCCCACAAGAGAACTCCGAGCAAGACACGGCGCTTATTGTTTGGCTCCTTTATACATAGAAGTAGTCTAAAATGATGTGCTTTTTGTGGCTTATTTATACTGGTTATATATGGTTATGAGATTTGTCTTGACTGAGTTGGATCTAATCTTTGCTGTTTTGTTTGGCCGATTATTTTACTTCTTAGTGAAGCAATTATATTTTTTTGCTTATGTGGTTGTGGGCTGTGTTTTGTCATTGTTGTCTGACAGTGTATCACTCTTATGAATTTGTTGTTGTCCAAGATATGGATCGACGTTATGATATTATTGAATTGTTAGTTCTTTATAGGGGTCAGATTTATATTGATTTTTAGACGAATTGAACCATCCTCGAGTGATCAGTGGGTTCAGCCAACTATATGGTCCTAAGTCAGCTAATTGCATATATTGGAAGTGTGCTTTGAAGATATGCTTTTAAAACTTTGTCTCAATTTAAAGATTGTAATTGTTTGAGAGCAACCTATCAATGTTTTCAATCTGTATTTCACATTGAAATTGTTGTTACAGATATGATGTCGGAGAAGAATCAGAGCGTTGCTATAAAAGAGCCAGCAGCAGTGTGTGGGCCTATTGGAGCAATTTCTTCACACAAGAGCTCTCGAAGCAAGAGACGACGCTTATTGAGTGCTGTTGTTGGACAATCTTCATCATCCTATCAGACTGAAAGAACACCTGATAATATTGCTGATGATGAAGACGTGCACCAACTTATCTCAGCAGGTATATATTCTGAATAATTTTTTCTATTTTGTTTGGCTCAGTGGTTGCTTCTTGATCAGCCGATTTAGTTTTTTCCCTACATGGATCATGGCTAGGTTTTGTCTTTGTTGTCTGCCAATGTATTAGTTTTTTGAATTTGTTGTTGTCCAAAATTTTGATCAACTTGATGCTATTATTGAATTGTTTATTCTTAATAGGGGTAAAATTTGCCTGATTTTTGGAAACGAATTGATCTGTCTTTCAATGATTAGTGCGTTCAGCCAATTATGTGGTTCTAAATCAAGTAACTCTATATGTTGCAAATATGGTTTGGAGATCTCATTTTAAAATTTACTCTCAATTTAGCGATTGTCGTTGTTTCATAGCAATCTGTTAATGTTTTGAATATGTTTTTTAGGCTTCAATTGGTGTTTTGGATATGGTATGGGAGACAAATAACAACAGTCCTGTGATTTGGGATGTCAGGGTTGACTTTAGCTATCAGAGTTCACTTTATCTATCAAGGTTTACTTATTTAGTCGCCGTCTGTTTTCTTCCTTTCCAGAATCTCAAGAAATATCGGACGGGGACAGTGGTAGTGAAGGAGGTGTTTGTGAGGCTGTTCTAGGTATTGCATATATATAGTAATTTATTTAGTTATTTTATTATTTTGCCATTTCTTTTGATTATTCTGATGAAAATGGTTCATGAAATGCAGATTCTGGAAATGGTCTTTTTGGCCAGGCGTCCTATCAGAAGAGCCATCAAGGTGCATGTCATGCTATCATCAATTAATCATTCAATTATTAATCAATCATATCAACATTATCTATTATCAAAAATCTGACTTGAATTTTTGATAATTGTAATTGCAGGTGTGGTTGACGATTATCAAGACTGTGGTGATGATTCACATGTATGTGGTTATTGTGCTGCATTGTTTTGGTCATCTGAAGCTCTGAAAAAAAGAAAAAAAACTCAATTAGTATATAGTCATTGTTGTGATAAAGGCAAAGTAGATCTTCCATTATCATCTCCGACTCCGTGTTTTCTTGATGAATTGTTAAATCCAGCAAATGGACGAAGGAGTATATTATTTCGAGAAAATATTAGAGTTTATAATTCTATGTTTGCCTTTACTTCTATGGGTGCTAAAATTGAACATGGCTTGAATAGTGGAGGAGGTCCTTATGTTTTCAAAATATGTGGACAAGTGCATCATAAGATGGGTTCTATTTTGCCTCCGATCGGACAATGTCCAAAATATGCTCAGCTATATGTTTATGATACTCAGAATGAAGTAGCAAACCGTATAAATGCAATTGCTGGTGGCGGTGTGAATAACAAGATTGATGTCGATATTGTCAAAGGATTAATAGAAATGCTGGATCATTCAAATGAATTGACGAAAACTTTTAGATCGATTAGAGATGGTTTTGAGAATCAATTATTGCCAAATTTTAATATGACTATACTTGATTGTGAAAAAACTCATGGTAAACAATACGAATTGCCCTCTGCCTCTGAAATAGGTGGTTTAATAGTGGGTGATATAGGTGAATTTGATTCAAATAGAGATATAGTTGTTCGGTCTAATGACGGTTTACTTAAACGAATCTCTAGAATTCATCCGAAATTAATGTCGTTACAATATTCACTCATTTTTCCATATGGAGAAGATGGGTTTAAAATAAATATGACATTGAAATCAATTAAAGATGACAGAAAAAGGAGTAAGTTAACCATGAGTAAATTTGTATGTTATCAAATTCATGATAGAGAAAATCAATCAAGTACTTTGTTGAAAGGTGGCAGATTATTTCAACAATATTTAGTCGATGTGTATGCAACTGTTGAAGAAAATCGTCTTGCATATATAAAACATCATCAATCAAAACTTAGATGTGAAACATGGAAAAATATATCTGGATTTGTTTCTGATGGTGTTGTGGATTGTTCTGATGTTGGAAAACAGATAATTCTTCCTGCTTCTTATACAGGTAGTCCAAGAGACATGATAAATAATTACCAAGATGCGATGGCGATTTGTCGAGAATATGGTACTCCTGATTTATTTATTACTTTTACTTGCAATGTTAAATGGCCGGAAATTTATAGATACTTTGAAAAAAAACCTGGTCAAAAACCAGAGGATCGTCCTGATATTGTTTGTCGGATTTTTAAAATAAAAGTCGATAGTATGATTGACTATATTAAATCTGGAGAACCTTTTGGCAAAGTTTGTGCTCATGTATGTACCATCGAATTTCAAAAACGAGGATTGCCTCATGCTCATATATTATTTTGGTTAAAAAGTAAATACAAATGTTATACAGCTGATGACGTGGATTCCATAATATCGGCAGAGTTACCTCATAAAGACGTTAATCCGCGATTATTTAAATTAGTTAGTGAATTCATGATTCATGGTCCTTGCGGTCAAATTAATCCAAATTCTCCGTGTATGCGAGACAAATTATGCACAAAACATTTTCCAAAACCATTCATTACAAATACAATTTTTCACACAATTAAGGCCCCCCAATATAGACGTTGTGATGATGAGTCACGTTTTGTCGTTAAAAAAGGAGTTCACATCGGTAACAATTATGTTGTCCCTTACAATGCTAATTTGTTATTAAAATATAATGCACATATAAATGTTGAATCATGTTCCCAATCTATGCTTATAAAATATTTATTTAAGTATATAAATAAAGGGCCAGATAGAGCTCGCGTCTTAGTTGGTGAAAATATTAATGATGAGGTTCAAAATTATTTAAATTGTCGATATTTAACTCCGCATGAGTCTGTGTGGCGTTTATTTGAATTTTCTATTCATAACAAATTTCCGGCTGTTCAGTATTTAAAAATTCATTTGCCCCAAGAACAAACTATTTGTTTTGAGGAAAATAACTTGCTTGAAAATGTGTTGCAAAAACCGCAGCTTCAAATAACTATGTTGACTGCTTGGTTTCAGGCAAATAAGACTTACAAGCAGGCAAGAAAGTTGACATATACTGAATTTCCCACAAAATTTGTTTGGGACAGTCGTGACAAAGTATGGACTCCAAGAAAACGATATTGTACTCTTGGTAGGATAGCATATGTGCCACCAGTTGCAGGGGAACTATATTATCTTAGGATGCTTTTAAATGTCCAAAAGGGTTGTGCCGGTTTTAATTCAATAAAAACAGTCGATGGTATAGTACATTCTACATACCAAGAGGCATGTCGAGCTTTAGGATTGTTAGGTGATGATAAAGAGTGGATAGAAGCATTAATGGAATCTTCTTTTACTGCCGGCTCTTCTCAAATTCGTTATTTATTTGTCACAATTATTCTTCATTGTGATGTCTCAGATCCCCTCACTTTATTTGATACTTTTTGGATGAAAATGTCCGATGATATAGTCAACAGAATGAGATCAGATTTTAGGATGTTAGATCTCACAATACCTAATGAAGAGTTAAAGAATGCTGTTTTATATGAGCTTGAAATATTGTTTAATAAGTCGTCCACCAGTTTGAAAGATCATAAGTTACCAATGCCAAAGATGCAATTCATAGATCAATTAGAAAATAGACTTATTAGAGAAGAATTAGATTTTGATTCTGAAGTGCTCAAAGAAAAACACTCAAACTTGCTAGGTAAATTAAATAGCAAACAAAAAATTATATATGATCAGGTCATTCAAGCTGTTGAAGAAAAAAATCCAAAATCATTTTTTGTTTATGGTTGTGGAGGCACTGGAAAAACTTTTTTGTGGAATGCCATAATTTTTAGGTTAAGATCTGTAGGCAAAATTGTTTTAGCAGTTGCTTCATCAGGTATTGCTTCATTATTACTTCCGATAGGTAGAACAGCTCACTCGCGTTTTAAAATAAAACCGGTCATAGAACAAAATTCAACCTGTAATATAAAAAAAAAAACAAATCTTTCTTATTTAATAGAAAAGGCTGAATGAATTATTTGGGATGAGGCTCCTATGTGTAATAAATGGTGTATTGAATCAGTCGATAGAACATTGCGAGATATTTTATCCAATAAAGAACAACCATTTGGAGGAAAAACAATTATATTTGGTGGTGATTTTAGGCAAACATTACCTGTTATACAAGGTGGTGGTAAAGAAGAAATCATTCAGGCATCATTTAATAATTCATATTTATGGCCATTTATTACAATATTTCACCTTACTGAAAATATGAGATTGTCACTAGAAGGTTTAAGCAATATAGAAAAAGACGAGCTTAGAAATTTTGCTGAATGGATATTGAAAATAGGAGAGGGTCGAATAGATTCAAAAATTCCTACAGGTGATCTAGATGTTAGTTGGATTGATATACCATCTGAATTACTTGCAGATCATACAATTCATCCTATAGAGTCAATTTTTGAAGCAACTTATCCTGATTTTTTGAGCAAATATAATAATCTCGATTATTTGAGAGAGCGCGCTATAGTCACACCGAAAAATAGGACTGTACATGAAATAAATAATTATGCAAATAGATTATTACCTGGTCAGGAAAAAATTTATTTGAGTTCTGATTCAATTTCTTATAATTCGGGTAATTGTGATAATATAAATCTTTTATATCCAACTGAATTTTTGAACAAACTTGAATTTAGTGGATTACCAACCCATGAACTTAAATTGAAAATTGGTATGCCTATCATGTTGTTACGAAATTTAGATCAAATGCGTGGTTTATGCAATGGTACAAGATTGATTGTCACAAAAATGTTTGATAGATTAATCGAGGCAAAAATACTAACAGGAAACAAAATGGGAGAACAAGTTCATATTCCAAGAATTGCATTGTATGCAACAGAAACTAAATGGCCGTTTACATTTAAAAGACGTCAGTTTCCCGTTAGACCGTCTTATGCAATGACAATAAATAAAAGTCAGGGCCAATCACTAAATCAGGTAGGTGTATATTTGTCAGAACCTGTCTTTACTCATGGACAATTATATGTTGCATTGTCTAGAGTTACGTCAAAAAAAGGTCTCAAGATTTTTATAAATAATGGTGGTAATATTCCTAATAACCTTACGAAAAATATTGTGTATAAAGATGTGTTGCAAGGTATATAATACAATCTGTGATAAGAAAATGATGTCAATATTTTTATGCATTTATAATTCATTTGTATATAGGTGCTTTCCAAAATGATCTTAGTTGGTGTCAATTTTTGAATAATTTATAATCAAACTTTTGACAGTAAAAGTTTTTGCCAATTTATAATTTTTTTCACATACGAAATCATTTTTCTCTATAGAATATAAAGTGAAAAATAAAATGTTTTTCTCTCTTACAATTTTTTTAACAATTTCGTGATTTCTTTTTTAAGTACCTCATGTGAGGTTACAACAAAAAAACATTTGATAAGTCAGATGTATTAGGTTTGCCATCATATCCCATCACTACCAGAAAAATGAGTTTTGCCGACGAAAAAAAAAAACAACGGCCGACGAAATGATTTTTCGTCGCAAAAAAAAAAAATTCGTCGGTAAAAAGTAAAAATCGTCGGCTATTCTACAAGAATGGCCGACGATTTTTATTTTCGTCGGCTATACTCCAACAATGGCCGACGAATTAATATTTTCGTCGGCTATACAACTTTTGGAGTATGGCCGACGAATTTTACAATTTCGTCGGCTATAATTCTTTATATTTTCAGATCTGGCCAGCCGATGCTCATTTGCAAAAAACGAGAGAAAGAGTGAAAAATCAGTGGATATTGTTGAAATCCGTCCTCTCTTACATTGTGAAGCTATATATAGGTACGTACATGTGTATATATGTTGATTTTGGGTTTTAGTTGCATGAGTTGATTTAGAGTTTTAATATATGTTTTGATGTTATTTTAATCCTAAAGAGTAATCGGTTTTGATGTTATTTTAATTAGTGTTAAAAAAATAATGATGATGTTAGTGACACTTCGGGTAGCATAAGTCCTCTTTCTCGTGCTTCGATAAAAGGAAAACAGAATATCTGACGGTTTCTGGAGCTTTTATCAAAACAGAATGATGATCAGAAGGTCATCCAGGCTACTAAATTGGTCATACCGAAAGATCCTTTTTTCGCAGTTATCTTGCAACCATTCAACTTCATTAACTGCTATCTGGTGAGGATTAAGTAGTTAATGAAGTCGAATGGTTACAAGATAACTGCGAAAAAAGGATTTTCGGTTTGAACATTTTAGTAGCCTGGATCACCTTCTGATCATCATTCTGTTTTGATAAAAACTCCAGAGAGCTTGGCATTCTGTTTTCCTTTCATCGAAGCACGAGAAAGAGGACTTATGCTACCCGAAGTGTCACTAACATCATCATTATTTTTTTATTTTTTTCATAGAATAGCCGACGAACAATGCATCATTTCGTCGGCTATAATAATAATGGCCGACGAAAATTAATTATTTCGTCGGCCATAAGTTTTTTTAAAATAAATATTACATTTATGGCCGACGAAAATTAATTATTTCGTCGGTAAAAATTAAAATCGTCGGCAAAAAAAAAACTTCGTCGGCCATACACATAGAATGGCCAACGATTCATTATTTCGTCGGCCATACACATAGAATGGCCGACGATTTAAAGTTTTTCGTCGGCTATACTCCTATAATGGCCGACGATTTAATGTTTTCGTCGGCTATATAACTTCGGGAAGAATGGCCGACGAAGTTGGCAATTTCGTCGGCTATAAGTCTTTATATTTTCAGATCTGGACAGAAGCTGCTCATTTAAAAAAAAAACGGGAGAAAGAGTGAAAAATCTGTGGGTATTATTGAAATCCGTCCTCTCTTACATTGTGGAGCTATATATAGGTATGTATATATATATATATATATATATATATATATATATACAATATATGTTGATTTTGAGTTTTAGTGATTTTGATATAGTAAGTGATTTTTTGTTTTGTTGTTGTTTTAGTGTTAGAATGTATGTATATATGTTGATTTTGAGTTGTAGTTGAGTTGATTTTCAGTTAGAGTATAATTATGTGTTTTAATTTAATAATGTTATTTTAATTAGTGTTAAAATATATATAAATATGTTAATTAATGGTTGTTGATAGTGTAATGAACTTAATTAAATAATGGTTGTTAATTAATGGTATATATATATATGAGTTGATGTTGATAATAATATATATTATAATATATATGTGTTAATTAATTTATTATTAATTAAAGTTATACATATATATTATTATCAGGCTATATATGGATCGAGATAAAAGTTGGATTTCGCTTCCAAGGCATGACCGACGATACACTACAGGAGTTGTGGATTTTATGCAGTTCGTCGAGGAAAATGCAAAAGGACCGTACCATTATTGCCCGTGCAAGAAATGTAAGTGTCGCAGTGATATGTGTCGATTTCCGATTAGGACAGTATGGGAGCACCTAAAGAGCAATGGGTTTTGGCCGAAGTACACACGTTGGATATATCACGGTGAGCCATCATTAGATGGATCGCATGATCATGGGCAGTATTTTGAGGCGGGCAGTAGTAGTACATCCAACGATCCAACAATGGCATTCGTCAACGACGTGTTTCCTTTTGAAAGCGGTGTACGTGGGGAACAATATATGCAGGACCCGGTGCAGCCGTTCCCACAAGTTGTCAACAGTACTGCTGCCTTTGACAAGTACAACAAACTGATTGCATTGCAACAGACCCCTGTGTCTTCAAGTTCTGAGAAGACAGTTCTTGAAAGTGTGATAGAGGTAATGAGGATTAAAGTCGAGACAAAATCGAGCATCAGGCAAGTGGATGAACATCTACAGTACACTTCTTCGTTGTTGGAGGAGGGTCATCGTAATCCTACCAATCACCGTCAGGTCCGAAGTATCCTCAAAGATCTAGGGCTTTCCTACATTAAGATCCGTGCATGCGCATTTGACCGCGTTCTCTTCTGGGGTAAAGATGCAGAAGGGAATGACATTGCTAGCCTTGACGCATGTCCGATATGTCAGTCTGACTGATATAAGTTGACGGGAGCGGGCAATAGGAAACCTGTGAAAGTGCTTCGGTATTTTCCGTTGAGAGATAGGCTTGAGCGGTTGTACATGTCAGAAACCACCGCAAAAGCTATGAGGTGGCACGGTGAGCGGGACGCGGGAGACGCAGATATCATGACACACATCTCTGACGGAGCGGCTTGGAAGCATATAAACAATGAGTTTCCTCATTTTGCGTCAGATGTCAGAAACGTCAGGCTCGGGCTCTCAACCGACGGGTTCAACCCTTTCGGCACCATGAGTCTTTCATACAGTATATGGCCGGTGGTTTTGGTACCTTACAACCTTCCTCCGTGGATGTGCATGAAGAAGGAATATAATATGTTGACGTTGTTGATTCCGGGGCCTGGTTACCCAGGGAAATGTCTCGATGTGTATCTGAGACCATTGATTGAAGAGCTTAAGGTATTGTGGGACGTTGGCCATCCCACTTTTGACAAGTATAAGCAGGAGACGTTCCACATGCATGCCATGGTTATTGGTACCATCAGTGATTTTCCTGCTTATGGGATGTTGTCGGGCAGCGTTGTCAGGGGATACAAGCCGTCAGATGTATTTAATCTTAACGGTGATATCTGACGGTTGGAATAGATTTTCCAAACTTTGAGATTCAAAATCGGAATATATGCACTAATGTTCCTTAACTTGTTTACTAAGTGTTTAAGTGAATGTATAGTTTCAAATACCTACTATACGTAGACCCTTCAAATGCAAATGTGTCGTGAAATAAGACATGCCCGAAATATTGACATACGGCTACGGTTGAAAAATGGGAAGATTCCGACAAAATCTGTGTGCCGAATGTTGCGGTTTGCTGTTTTGTACTCCCGTTTTCATATGGGTAGCCTGACGGTCGGTAAATATTTTGGGGGAAATTTTTATACGATTAGATGCGTCGCATCGATCTGAAACTATTCTTTGTTGAAGGTCAGGCCAAAAAACGTCATTTAGACGGGCCAATTTCCGTTTTAAAGCGTTTAGAGGTTTGACTTTGCGGTTTGACCGTCCCGATCGAGCCTTCAACGTTGTCAGATGTAGTTGGATTTTTTTTCATACATGTATTTAATCTTAACGGTGATATCTGACGGTTGGAATAGATTTTCCAAACTTTGAGATTCAAAATCGGAATATATGCACTAATGTTCCTTAACTTGTTTACTAAGTGTTTAAGTGAATGTATAGTTTCAAATACCTACTATACGTAGACCCTTCAAATGCAAATGTGTCGTGAAATAAGACATGCCCGAAATATTGACATACGGCTACGGTTGAAAAATGGGAAGATTCCGACAAAATCTGTGTGCCGAATGTTGCGGTTTGCTGTTTTGTACTCCCGTTTTCATATGGGTAGCCTGACGATCGGTAAATATTTTGGGGGAAATTTTTATACGATTAGATGCGTCGCATCGATCTGAAACTATTCTCTGTTGAAGGTCAGGCCAAAAAACGTCATTTAGACGGGCCAATTTCCGTTTTAAAGCGTTTACAGGTTTGACTTTGCACTTTGACCAAAAGTATAGCCGACGAAGTTATATTTCGTCGGCTAAAGTCTGGTGATCCGCGCCTTCCCATTATCCACCGTTGGATGGGGGAGATCGGACGGATGCTGAGGGACGAAGACTATAGCCGACGAATTATGTGATTTCGTCGGCTATGCCATAGTATGGCCGACGAAAAATGAATTATGTCATTTCGTCGGCTATACTATATCATGGCCGACGAAATCGCTTTATTTCGTCGGCTATACTATATCATGGCCGACGAAATCGCTATATTTCGTCGGCTATACTATATCATGGCCGACGAAATAAAGCGATTTCGTCGGCTATACTATCGGGTATAAGTAAAATGCAGCCGAACCCTAGCCTCCATTTGCCCGATTTTCCCTAAACAATCTTCCTCCTCCAATCCGGCCCTCCTTCATCCGTCGTTCTTCTTCCCATTTCCGGCAGGCCGGCTCCTCCTCCTCCTCCTTGGTTCGGCAGGCCGGCGATCCCTCCTCCTCCTCCTCGTTCGATCCGCCGCCCCTCCTCCTCCTCCTTGGTTCGATCCGCCGCCCCTCCTCCTCCCTGTTCCGGCCGCCTCTCCCTCCTCCTCCTCCTCCCCGATTCGGTACCCGGCTGGCCTCCCTCTTTTTTTTTATTTATTTAATTGTTAATAAATTAAATTATGGTTAATAAATTATATATAATTGTTAATTTAGATATAATTGTTAATTTAGATATAATTGTTAATTTAGGTATAATTTATGTATTTATATGTTAATTTGTGTATAATTTATGTATTTATGTTAATTTATGTATTTATGTTAATTTAGGTATAATTTATGTATTTATATTAATTTATGTATTTATGTTAATTTATGTATTTATGTTAATTTAGTTATAATTTAGGTTTTATGTTAATGTATGTAATTTTTAGGTTTTTATGTTAATTTAGGTAATTTTTGTAAAATTTATTTTAATGGTATAATTTAGGTGTAATTTATATGTATAAATTGGTTATTATATAAATCGGTAAATATTAAAATATGTTATTATTATTGGGTATTATATTAATTACAATTTGTTATTTAATATAATATAATTTAATATTAATTAATGTATTAATGCGTCTGGCTTTAGATGGCCGATGCATTTAGGCACTTGTTCGGAGGTCGTCGTTCTAGATCTAGAGGTTCTGGAAATGCCGCCGGTTCTGGAAATGCCGCCGGTTCCCCAGACTCCGAGAGGACGGCTAGCCAGCCTGAGAGGACCACCAGCCAGCCGCGGAGGAGTGTGGATGCATCCCAGCCGCGGCGGAGTGTGAGTGCTCGGCACCAGACCCTTCTCCAGGCGGGGCGGCCGTCGAGCACTTCACTTCCGAATGTCGGTCCCTCTGTGGCGCCGAGGTTTAGTCGGCAGCTGTTTCACGAGGAGATAGCTGCCGACGTTCCTCAGGTTCGTATGCCTGAGGTTCATCGGGAGCCGATGCCGATGCCGAGTCCGACTCAGTCTGCTGGTGACTCGACTGAGGGGCCTACTCTCCCAAACCAGCTCTTCCTCCCCTACAACATTCCTGCGATACCCGAGGTCGACTATCAGGGTCGGCCCCAGTGGCTTGATATGCCTCAGTTCGTGAGTGCTGTGGAGGCATACCAGCAGCAGCCATGGGAGAGCCCTGACCTCCTGATTTCGGCGAGGAGAAAAGGAAAGTCGACGGCAACCGAATCATCGGGTTCAGGTAACATTCGATTTTATTAATTAAATATTTTATTCAAATTAACGCACTAATATTTAATTTTATTAACCAATCGTCGTTTATGTGATAGGGACAGGCGCTAGCAGTTCAACCCAGAGGAATACCAGAGGTGTCATCAGTTTTGAGACGCTCAGGAGAACGGTTGAACGGAGCGGGAGGATCCAGATTGACGAAGCTCCTAATCAGGAGGTTGGGGCGAAAAAGAAACGCGACTACTCGGGTTGCGTGGGTGCACTCATTAGGGACAGAGTCCCTATGTTGTGGGCTCGGTGGGCTGATGTGCCCGAAGAAATCAAGATGGAGTTGAACAACGCCGCGTCGGTGAGTAAATAAAAAAATTTAATTTAGTTATCGTAATATTTAAAAATTTTCGGTATTTTTATAATTATAAAACTAATAAAATATTATCTTTCAGACATACTTTGTGGTTGCGGAACACAAGCGGGGTTGGGCGGACTCCCAACAGAGCTCGAGGTACGTTGGGAATGTCTTATTTGATAATTAGAAATATTTTATGATATTAATCATATTTCTAATGCACTTTTGTTTTTTTCGTAGGTTCAAAGAGTGGAAGAACGAGCTCCGTTCCCACTATAACGAGTACGGCAACCGTGGTCGTATGGGTACTCCCAGAGAGTTCATGTTCAGGGAGTACGAGTGGCGTTGGTTGAGGACCGTAGTCTTCGACAACCCGGCTATGATGGTAAATACTAAACTTCACTATAAATGTTTATTTTATTAAAATTTTAATTATTAGTTTAAATATTTTATAATTATTTCAGTTATATTTTTTGATGCATTTTTCTAATATTTTATTATTTGTTTGAAGGAACGGTCTCGGATAAACTCGGAGAACCGCCGCCGTAACACAATCCTCCATCACGGCGGTTCAAGGCCGTTTGCACAATATCAGGAGGAGGCGCTAAGAGATCATCCTGATTGCAACCCCTACGTGGAGACGTTCAAGATCGCTTATCCACAAGCGACAGACGATCTCGTAAGTCGTTCATTATGATTTTAAAATTTAAATTATTAATTTTACTTAACTATCCATTTGTTAGAATATTAATTTTTTTTCCCCGTCCAATTAGGAGCGGGTGACCCAGGCCGAACAAGAGGTGCTCCAGCAAATAGTTCGGGAGACACAACCGGACATCTCAGAGGCAGATTTGGAAGAAGCCTTGCGCCAGGTCGACCGCACCAATATCCAAACGGCGGCGAGGATGTTCAACGCAGCCTTCCCACACCAGTCCAACGAGTACTACTGCCGGGGTTTAGGAGGTTCTGGAGAAGGGCTCCTGAAGACCACTAAGGGAGGTCAAAAGAAGGGAGGCGGCCAGACCCAACATATGAGGGGGGAAATGCAGCGATTGGCCGCAGAATTGGCGACCTCGTCCCAGACAGTAGAGGAGCTGCGCCGCAAACAACAGCAGTACCAGCAGTATCAGTTGGATATGGTCCGTTGGAATGCTGAGTGCGCCAGAATTCGGCAATACAACTACAACGGCCAGCAACAGTGGGTTTATGAGATGTTCGCGGCACAACAAGAAGGCCGTCCACCCCCGCTCCCGTTTCAGCAGTTAGTGGAGCCTCCAATGCCTGAACCTCCCGAGTTCGGTCAGCAGGATGATGCGCCTGATGCTGTAGATGACATCCTAGACTTTAGTAGTTTAGGGGATAATTAGGGTTATATTTTATGTATATTGGAACGAATTTAATAAAAATGGTATTTAGACGTGTTTCTTGTTGGTGCAAATGCATGAATTGTTTTTGTGATTTGCAGCTTGCTTGGAATGGTAATTTAGAAAATAATTTAATTTTTTTTTTCCAAATGCAAGAATAGCCGACGATTTTTGCATTATTTCGTCGGCTATAACAAGTATAGCCGACGAATTTTACCTAGTTTCATCGGCTATAACTTGTATAGCCGACGAAAAGTGCCTTATTTCGTCGGCTATAACTAATTAATACCTATTAAAATAGTAATATATTTCGAGGAAATAGCCGACGAAATTTTATTAAATCGTCGGCTATAGTTAAAACACCATAGCCGACGAAATTTTAGTAAATCGTCGGCTATAGTTAAAACACCATAGCCGACGAAATTTTGGTAAATCGTCGGCTATAGTTAAAACACCATAGCCGACGAAATTTTAGTAAATCGTCGGCTATAGTTAAAACACCATAGCCGACGAAATTTTGGTAAATCGTCGGCCATACTTAATGGATTTCGTCGGCCATACTCAAAAATACCCGACGAAAGTCGTCGGCTATTTCATCCACGTTTGCCCGACGAATTGTTTTTTTCGTCGGCCATACTTAACTATAGCCGACGAAATTTTTTTTTTCGTCGGCCATTGGTATTACCGACGGCGTATTACCGACGACTTATGGCCGACGAAATTTTCGTCGGCAGAGGGTATAGCAGACGAAAAAATGGAATGGCCGACGAAAAAATTTTCGTCGGCTATTCTTCCGTATCTGGTAGTGCATATCAGATTTTCTTTCTACCACGTGCAACGTTATGGCTATAAGCGTAACCAGCCTATGCACCATCTAACCTCTCTCCATCACTATTCTTTTCTTAACCAGTATTTTACCTTCTTTTCATTGAGACAGCACCCCCAAAATCTAGCATTTTTTCAGCTGGTTTTCTCCCTTCTATATCTATTCATGACTAGGTCAATCCTGTATTAGACTGATGGCCATATTGTTCTTCACCTAATCGGGCCAATCACACTCTTCCTACTGATTGGAAGCCGCTGCAGATCGATTTTCTGTCATGTCTAACGACGTGCACTTTGTGAAATCGTCTTACAGAACACACTATCAGTTCATTTACATGGCGACGTGGCAGCTCTCTTCACTCCTCATTCAGCCCAGTGACATTCACTCCATCACCTCGATGACGTCATCGTCAATGCAGCTTCAAGGCATCGACCAGCCTATAAAAAGATTCAAGGCAGAATGGCCTTTCCTTCTTTGGTGCCAAGGAAATAGACTATCACCTCAGTTTATACAAGGTCTTTTATTCAACTCTTCTTTCATGGATTTTTTTTTTATATGATGTATCTGCATTGTGCTCATGGGATGAATCTGTATTTAAGTGGCTATAGTGTGTAGGGCTTAGGCAATAGCAATATGTTGAGCAATTTCTGAGTGTATAGTCTGTTGCTAAATCAATAGCAATATGAATTGACGAACATCAGAAAAATGTTGAGCAATTTCTGAGTGTATAGGCCATCTTGAACTAGGACTGAGGCAATAGCAATATGTTGACTTACGAGAAATGATGCCGATGTTAGGCAGGTCATTAAGGTTGTCCAATTCTTCTTTCTAACTTGGCCGCACAATCTTTTGAAGCTCTTTGAAAGTTGTCATTTATATATCCAATTCTGCTATAAAGTAATCCTAGACAGATCTCTGATTTAGAAACTCTTTTGATTGTGCCTAAGCCCTAGACAATAAGATGTAAGGTTATACTGCCTGTCTATAGTCCTTTTGTTGTCCAAAATAGCTTTCTTTGACAACTTATCATTGTAATGGATATTTGTTTGGTTTATTAGTTTTTGGTTTTATGGACTATATGATTGAAAAGTAGTTAAACTATTGAATTCAGCTGAAAACTTTTGAAATTAGAGTATGTTTATCAGGTCATGCATCCTGTTAACTGGGAATATTTAAGAGTTGGCTATGTCTGAATTGTGAATGCCTCTGTCAACTTTTCAATGTGTGGGATGCATAATCAGCTGATTATGCTACCCACATTATGTTCTGGAGGTTCATCGGTCTGATAATTGTGGTGGATAAGGATATGTAAATGGGATTGGTACCAGCTATCTCTGTGTACATTATTTTGTTTGTTCTGCATAATGAGCTGATTAAGAGGCACCCCACTATGTCCTGGAGATTCATCGATTTGATTACTGCTGCGGATATGGATATGTAAATCTTTTTTGTTTGATTCATTGATCAAATTCAAATCTTAGAATAAGGCCTCTCCTTATTAGCACTATGTCTTCCTCTTCTACATGGCATTTATGACTTTTTACAATATTGTTTTGTTTTCAAAAACGTATTCCTCTGAGGTTCTCATTTTTGTTGTCAAAACTATGGTCGCATAATTTTTTCTTACATATTTGTATTTCGCTTTGTACTATGTTACTGATAATTTCTATTGTTGTTGGACAGCTCAGTTTGAGATGAAAAAGTTAATTAGTCAGATTAAACCCTATTCTGCCATTGGTATCACTATCACAGTTCGTGCTGTGCTAAAATGGAGACCCCGTATGTTTGACAGTCCTGACTACAATGGACTCCATTATCTCCTGGTAGATGAACAAGTGCGTGAATTTTTTTACCCAAAACAACTTCTATTGTCAATGTTCTACTTATATTCAATTTCCTCATTATTCATTTATTGGGTTCTATTTGTGGTGTCATATTTATTAGTTTGATGTTTTCATCATCCATAATTTGTAATCTTAGTTAGTTTATATGTTTTAGCTATTTTCAATATATATTTGTCAAATGCATTTATAATTATTTGGTCTTTTTCACATATGTCAATCTTTGTTGCAGGGTTCTTCGATACATGCAATGATCGAAGAATGTTATTACTCACATATGTAAAACTTGATGCAAGTGGGGAAAATATATGATGTATCAAAATTTGCCTCAAAGAAGGATACTGCCAGACACAAAGTTGCCGACCATGATGCAATTTTGTGTTTCTCAGAGTTTACTCAGTTTCAAGAAGTTGAAGATCAATTGCCCAACTTTCCAAAACATTCCTTTAAACTGCGACAATTTGGACAGCTGGCTGCTGAGGCACAGCAGCAAACCCTTCTTGCAGGTGAAGCGATATTCTTCTTCCTTATTATAAATTTACATTGATAAAATTATGTTCTGTGTTTAAATATATTGATGATTCTTTTTGAATTACAAGATCTCTATGGTTGTATCAAATCTGTGAGGGCACCACAGGTAGTTGATGTTGATAATCCAAAGGAAAAGGAAACTAGGACTGACCTCTCCATTCAACTCATAGGGTATTCGTGATCTATCTTCTTCTCATCTGTTCGAATAAATGTGTTACATTTGTCAGTGATATTGTACTCATAGCGTGCATCAAACTAACAGGAGAGAGGAACTGAAGATCTCTCTGTGGGCTGATGTTGCAAGGTTATTTCCTGTGCAAGAGATAACACAACTGCCTCCACCTGTGCTTGCACTTTTCACAGGAATGAGAATCTTTATGTATGAAGGTATTGTGTTTCAATCTGTATGCTGTCTTTTTTTTTCATTGCCTCTTCAGCCATCTTCATAGTTTCTTTTCTGTTCAAAATTATGCAGGCCGTGTGTCGGCATATAGCACACCTCATACTTGCTTTATCATTAATCCTGACATTGAAGAGAAAGAACAATTTGAAGCTGAGTAAGTTAATTGCTTAAATAATTGCAATAAAAAAAATTTAATATCAAATCAGTTATGTTGATTTGATATGACACAGTTTTATGTTAATGTTTATAAATGCTATACCAGATTTTCAAAGAATGGGGACAAACTGGATGTGTCCACTACATACTCCAGTTTGATGTCAACAGGAATGGTTAATGATGCTGACAGAAGGATTGTGCCTGAATTGAACGTGCTTGATCCAAGTCTCCATGCGGTATTTCATTCTGTCCTTTGCTCTTCAACATCTTTTCAAATAAAAATCATTTGATGTAATGGACTAAGCATATAAATGTATGGGGTTTTGATCTGCAACTCTTCAGAATTTTCTTTTCCTGTTTTATCACTTTCAATCCAATATGAAAGGTGTGCCATTCCAAATCTGCCCAAGAAATTGATCGCTGAAACTGTTCAATGTGCAGACAATTGCTGATTCAATTTTTTTTTAAATATATACAAACATGTCCAGCTGTGCTATATTAATTTCTCACGGGATTGAATTGAATGTGTGTTTCAGACCAAGTCAGTTTACTGTACCGCCATTGTGAGGAGATTTTTTGTGGACAAAGCATGGTTTTACAGATGTTGCCCTGTGGACAAATGTTATAAGCATATGTTCAAGAAAGAGGAAATTAGTGATCGTTACATCTGTGTTGCCCATGGCGAGCTGAAACCAAAATTGAAGTGAGGCAGCCTATTTTATTTCTAATTTTCCTGCATACCTTTTACTCAATTTCAACATTACCTCAACTGAAATATTATACCTTACTATTATTTTATGCAGCACCAGGGTGTATATGGTAATTCAAGATGACTTTGATCAGGCAAGGGTGACACTAATGGGAAAATCAGCTGATGAATTCTTTGGAGCAACATGTGGAGAACTCTTGAACGAGGTGGCCCATCCACCGGAACTAAATCTCCCAACCCAAATCAGTTCAAAAGTTGGCCAAGCGTTCATGTTTGAGATACGAATCAGCCAACGTGGTGAGCTCTTTGTGAGAAGCAGCCGCAAAAGTGAAGTCTCTGCTGGCACAACTGGAGGATCTGCCCCTGGAGCAGAAAAGGTTTTAAAGATAGTTGAATCAAAGGAGCCATTTACAGAGACTCCTGATAAAATCACATCTGGGAAGAAACGTGAAATCCAAAGTTCTGCCAAACAATTGTTTGGCTCCACTGCAGCTAAAAAAACAAGAAGGTATGATCATATTTTATTCTGTTTTTTCCTGTTGGTGGATTCCAGTCATTATAATTTTGTTTTGTCTAAATTTATCTGATATTTTATTAAGTGACCGACGTCTTGGATCGTCATCGTCGAAAAACATGGCAGAAGAAGATATAGAAGATTTGGAGAAGAAGTTTAAATGAGGTAAATTATGTCTTCCCTAACTCAATTAAGATAGTCATTTCGTATGTTGTAATATGAAAGAATCACAATAAGTTATAGTTACTGAATTTTTATTTGCATCTTCTTCTGCCATTTTGGAGATATGTTTAGAATTGTTTGTTAACTTATTTGCAAACAATTCTAAATATATTCATTGAATTATGGGAAATGTAGTTTTAACCACAATAAACATATTAAAAATTTAGTTTTCTAGCCTTTCTTTTTTAATCTGTTTTATAGGAATTATAGTTCATTTTTTTTAGTAATTTCTTATTTGCATGTTCTTCTGCTATTTTGGACAATCTCACAAAAAAAAGTAAATGGTGTGAACTTTTCAGAATTGTTTCTTGCATTTCGGTTCTCTTCACATATAATTGAATATGTTGTTTATACAATGTTAAACACTATTGTTTTTTCCCCCTTACAGGTTGGCCTATCCAATAGTCCTATAAATATGCTGAAGAGTTGCCTTTTGTTTGGGACAAGTGTGTTTTGCTTACAAACTACATGGAGTATGGCAGCTTCTTTGCTTACTTAGATTGCTTAGTTGAAGAAGTCCTGTAAATACCATGAAGACTTGCGTTTTGTTGGAACCAAATGTATTTTGCATATAGACTACATACAGTATGGCAGGTCTTTAGTAAGTTAGGTTAGTTACTTAGGTGGATGGTCCTATATCCATTTATGCTGTTGTGAGTGAAAGTCAAAATAGCTAATGTTGTGATCAGGAATCTGTTCTTGATCTGGGGATTAGCTCTTTTCTGTATTTAGTGATGTGATGAAACTAAGTGAATTTCCTCTATTTGTGATCTGTGCTTATGTACAAAATATCTTATGTTTAATTTCTATATCATGGCTTTAACTATGTGTGCTTAAATATGCCAAATGTTTGACTAGATGGATTCTATATAGAGCTTCTACAAGCTTTATCTTACTTTGGCTCATGCTTAGCAGCATAGGATACATAATGTGCCAACACCAAAGTAGACTGATTTGGAAAATATGGATTTACCATATCTATTATCAACAAAATTCCCCATTGGCCTCATATATTTCAAATCTCTTTGGATTCCTATCTGCCGATATTTAAGCCGCATTGTGGTATCACATATGTACAATATATTGCATTATATAACTTTGCATCAATTTGTGCTTCTTTAACTACATCTGTATACTTCCTATCAAAAATGTACCAACAGAGTTTAGTCCAATATTGTGAAGAGCAGTGCTTCCTTCAGCCAGTGTACTGTTTTGAAATCCAAAATTTTCGTCAAGAGAATCACACCAAATTTGCTCCATACTGTACTTTGTTCCTCATACTTTATTCACCGCTTATACATTTCCCCATTTGTGTTCAAATATCATTCCACATCACAAACATGAATAGAAAGATGATAAATGATATTTGACAAGGTGAATCTGAGTTTCATATGATTGCTCGCGTTACAAGACTATGGAGACCTCCCGTTTATCAAATTCGTCAGTTTGATGGATTACATTATGTTCCAGAAAATGAAAGTGTAAATTTTTAAATACCAAAATTAATATAGTAAACATACTGCGCTAAACTTTCTATTAATTATTTTTTATTTTATACTCACACAATATACATATCACCAATCCATGCAATTCTTCATGAGGAAGAATTACGGCAAATCCATATTCCAATGATAGGAGACAGGATTTATTGAGGTACGGACATTTCTTCAACACAAAATTGTAAGTGAGATATAGTGGGAAATTATCGAGCAATGCTATATTTGAAACCTGTTAGTGGATTTGTTCAAATTCAAGTAGAATTGCCAATGATTCCGCACCATTCTTTTCGACTCCTTTAATATTCTAATTTTGCCCAACAAATACAACAACAAAGACCTAATACAGACCGGCCATTCACAGGCAAGTAATTCTTCCTTGACTAATATAATTATCTATTTCATAAACCGTTTATTATTTATGTCATCTTATATTGTGTAACTGCAAAGAATACTTACAACTCTGCTTAATCTACAAAATATGCTAACATTGTCTTTATTAAAATTAAGGAAAAATTTCACACACAGTACCTGAACTTAGGTGGTCAGGTCAGTTTGATACCTCAACTTTTTTTCGTACGATAAACATACTCCAACTTATTTATCCGTACCGAATGTGTACCCACGTCACTGTTTTGATGACGTGGCCTTAGGTGGTCAGGTCAGTTTGATACCTGAACTTAGGTGGTCAGGTCAGTTTGATACCTAAACTTAGGTGGTCAGGTCAGTTTGATACAAAAACAGAGGTGCCACGTCATCAAAACAGTGACGTGGGTACACATTTGGTACGGATAAATAAGTTGGAGTATGTTTATCGTACGAAAAAAAGTTGAGGTATCAAACTGACCTGACCACCTAAGTTCAGGTACTGTGTGTGAATTTTTTCCTAAAATTAAAGATGTCTATGGTTGTGTCAAATTTATCAAGCCCATTGAAACTGTGCATAGATATCAAATGTGTTAGATGATCATCTATAATCTCTGGTGACTAACCTTTCTAACCTTTTTTTTTTCAATCTGTTTACAAATCCACACAACATATTGATTATAAAATTGTCAAAAAATATCTTTTACTTTGTTTAGATCCTGAATTTGAATCAAATAGACGATTTTTTATGTGCAAAAGAAAGGCGTTAAAAATAAAATTATGGGAAGACATTCCAGGCAGAATTGATATACTAGATATGCTGAATTTACAAAAATCAGTTTTGGCAGTTCTTACCACTTTGTACATTGAGTTTTCAATGGTATGATTGATTGTTCCATATAATTACATCTAATAAATATATTAACTTTCTTTTATTCATTTCCAATATTAATATGAATATATGTAGATAAACTTTTGGGACGAAGTACAAGACATACTTGCATTATGTTACATCCCAGTATTCCACAAATAGAACAATATCAGACTGAGTCACTCAATATTTCAATCATAAAGTTTCAAAATAATACTTCCTCTTTTCACTTTTTGCACATCTTTTTTCAAATTTTAAGTTAATTGTGTAATTCATTAATCCAAAAACTTTGAATCAACATTTAACACAATTTTTTTTCCCTTTTTTTGTTCTTTTCAGTTTCAAAAGATCAAATGATATAATTATACTATTGCCGACTCATGAGTAGAATAAAAATCCAGCTCTACAAATTTCGTACTTTATTATGTTCATCATTGAATACATGTGTTAGATAAATAAGTATTCAGTGTAATTCGGCTTAGCCCAAATATATAATTGTAACATACTTGGATCGTCCAATTTAAGATATGAGTTTTATTTAAATTTTGCAAAATTAACAACTAATTACACAATATGTCATTTAGGTAGGCCGTGACTAAGCACTTCGTCTCGGAAATCCCAATCTGGCTTACTTTCCAACTGTTCAACATAACGACATTGTCAATTTAAATATTTTCAAAACAAATCCATCATACCTCACCCCATTTGAATAAAATAAGAACTGGCATTTGCATTTATTTTTTTGTCTAACTAAGAATGTGACATCCCAAGCTGACTCAATTACTACATCTAACACAAGAAATACAAATTCTTTCAAACCAACAACGGCGGTCAAAGAGCCTGGCGTTTGCAATGAAATAGATACGATATTTTGTGAATTGCGAAAAATGATTCAATTTTTAGATTCAAGTTTAGTTACTGATTGATGGATTACATTATGTTCCAAAAAATGAAAGTGTCAGTTTTTAAATACCAAAATTAATATAGTAAACATATTGCACTAAACTTTCTATTAATTATTTATTAATTTATAGTCGCAAAATATAGAAATGACCAATCCATGCAATTCTTCATGAAGAAGAATTTCGCCAAATCCATTTTCCAATGATAGAAGACAGAATTTATTGAATTACATAAATTTCTTCCATACGAAATTCTAAGTGAGCTATATTAGGAAATTATTGAGCGATGCTATATTTGAAATCTGTTAATGGATTTGTTCGAATTCAACTAGAATTACCAATGATTCCGCACCATTCTTTTCGACTCCTTGAATATTATAATTTTGCTTAACAAATACAACAACAAAGACCTAATACAGACCAGCCATTCACAGGCAAGCAATTCTTCCTTAACTAATATAATTATCTATTTCATAAACCATTTATTATTTATGTCATATTATATTGTGTAACTACAAAGAATATTTACAACTCTGCTTAATCTACAAAATATACTAACATTGTTTTTATTAAAATTAAAGCTGTCTATGGTTGTGTCAAATTGATCAAGCCCATTGAAACTAGGAAAAAATTCACCATTGGTACCCAAACTTACCTCGCTATATAAGAAAAGTACCCGAACTTGAAAAACGATCACCATAGTACCCAAAGTTTGAAATCCTATTATAGAGGTACCTAGCGCGTTTTGACCGGTTGACTACCCGGTTTTGGATGACGTGGCAGTCACATTTTGATTCCGAGGGGCAAATGTCCATTATAACCCTCTCAATTACTATTCAATTGTTTTACTGTTTATCATTTTACTTTTACTATTTATCTTTTACTGTTACTTTTTATCATTTTACTTTTCACCATTTTACATATCACTGTTCATCTTCTTCCTCACGCTGCCGGAACAGTGGCGCCGCCGCGCCGCCGCCGGCAGCTCCGCCACCACAGTGGCCAAAACCCTACCAATCGAATCCAAATTCCCCCAAAAGGATCACCCCCACCTCGGGAACTCATCCCCGACGCCAAACACAACCCCAGCCGCCGCAAACGGCGGCCGGTACGGCGGCCCAGAAATTTCAAATTTCCAATTCCTCCAAAAATCGACCAATTCCACACCAAATTATACATAATCAACTCCTTACCACCTCCTAAACACGAATTTAACTTCAAAATTCATCAAAAACATCAAAATCACACTTTCCAATTTCACCCCAAAAACCCCAGAAATTCGAATTTGAATTTCTACTTACCGAGGTGGATTCGGGCTAACTCCTTCCATGGAGTTGTCGAGCAGGATGAAGTTTCCCTTTTCCCCCCTTGAATTTGGCCGATCGGTGGCCGGAGGTGAAGATTTCGGGTCGACACAGTCGACCCCTCTCCCGAAAAACCTAGCCCAACGGCGGCGATTGGGACCACGCCGCCGCTACAGAAAGAAAGGGGAGGCCGAGCCGGTCCGAACGTGACCGGTGCGGCGGTCCAGTTCGGCCGGACGGCTGAGGTAGATGGAGGAGGGGAGAGCTCGGGTCGGCCGATCGGGGAGAGAGAGGGGGAGGAGAGAGAGCAGAAAAGAAAGAAAGAAAAAGAAAAAAAAAAGAAAGGGATATTCCCCTTTAATTAAGAATATTCCTTTTTCTAGAAATCAGGTACCTCCATAATATGGTTGTGAGAGTTTAGGTACCTCCACTCGTAGTTTGTTAGGCGGAGATTACAGATTTGCCCCTCGGAATCAAAATGCGACTGCCACGTCATTCAAAACCGGGTAGCCAGCCGGTCAAAACGCGCTAGGTACCTCTATAATAGGATTTCAAACTTTGGGTACTATGGTGATCGTTTTTCAAGTTCGGGTACCTTTCTTATATAGCGAGGTAAGTTTGGGTACCAATGGTGAATTTTTTCCTTGAAACTATGCATAGATATCAAATGTGTTAGATGATCATCTATAATCTGTGGTGATTAACCTTTCTAGCCTTTTTTTTCAATCTGTTTATAAATCCACACAACATATTGATTATAAAACTGTCAGAAAATATCTTTTGCTTTCTTTAGATCCTGATTTTTAATCAAACAAAATATTTTTTATGCGGAATTCATATACTAGATATGCTGAATTTACAAACATCAGTTTTGGCAATTCTTACCACGTTGTAGATTGAGTTTTCAGTGATATGATTGATTGTTCCATATAATTACATTTAATAAATATATTAATTTTCTTTTATTCACTTCCAATATTAATATGAATATATGTAGATGAACTTTTGGGACGAAGTGCGAGACATACTTGCATTATGTTACATCCCAGTATTCCACAAATAGAACAATATCAAACTAAGTCACTCAATATTTCAATCATAAAGTTTCAAAATAATACTTCCTCTTTACACTTTTTGCGCATCTTTTTTCAAATTTTAAGTTAATTGTGTAATTCATTAATCCAAAAACTTTGAGTCAACATTTAACACAAATGTTTTTCCCTTTTTTTGTTCTTTTCAGTTTCAAAAGATCAAATGATACAATTACGCTGTTGCGAACTCATAGGTAGAATAAAAATCCAGCTCTACAAATTTCGTACTTTATTATGTTCATCATTGAATACATTTGTTAAATAAATAAGTATTCAATGTAATTCAGCTTAGCTAGAATATATAATTGTAACGTACTTGGATCATCCAGTTTAAGATATGAATTTTATTTAAATTTTGCAAAATTAACAACTAATTACACAATATGTCATTTAGGTAGGCCATGACTAAGCACTTCGTCTCGGAAATCCCAATCTGGCTTACTTTCGAACTGTTCGACACAACGACAATGTCAATTTAAATTTTTTCAAAACAAATCCAGCATACCTTGCCCCATTTGAATAAAATAAGAAATGCCATTTGCATTTATTTTTTTGTGTAACTAAGAATGTGACATCCCAAACTGACTCAATTACTACATCTAACAGAAGAAATCCAAATTCTTTTAGAGCAACAACGGTGGTCAAAGAGCCTGGCGTTCGCAATGAGATAGATACAACATTTTGTGAATTGCGAAAAATGATTCAATTTTTAGATTCAGGTTCAGTTACTGATTGATGGATTACATTATGTTCCAAAAAATGAAACTGTCTGTTTTTAAATACCAAAATTAATATAGTAAACATATTGCGCCAAACTTTCTATTAATTATTTATTAATTTATACTCGCACAATATAGAGATCACCGACCGATGCAATTCTTCATGAAGAAGAATTTCGCCAAATCCATATTCCGATGATAGAAGACAGAATTTATTGAATTACGGAAATTTCTTCAACACGAAATTCTAAGTGAGCTATAGTGGGAAATTATCGAGCAATGCTATATTTGAAACCTGTTAGTGGATTTGTTCGAATTCAACTAGAATTACCAATGATTGCGCACCATTCTTTTCGACTCCTTCAATATTATAATTTTGCTCGACAAATACAACAACAAATATCTAATATAGATCAGCCATTCACAGGCAAGTAATTCTTCCTTGACTAATATAATTATCTATTTCATAAACCATTTATTATTTATGTCATATTATAATGTGTAACTACAAAGAATATTTACAACTCTGCTTAATCTACAAAATATACTAACGTTGTCTTTATTAAAATTAAAGCTGTCTATGGTTGTGTCAAATTTATCAAGCCCATTGAAACTGTGCATACATATCGAATGTGTTAGATGATCATTTATAATCTGTCGTGATTAACCTTTCTAGGCTTTTTTTTCAATCTGTTTACAAATCCACACAACATATTTATTATAAAATTGTCAAAAAATATGTTTTACTTTCTTTACATGCTGAATTTGAATCAAACAGAAGATTTTTTATGCACAAAAGGAAGGCGTTGAAAATAAAACTATGGGAAGACATTATGTTTTAAAATCATATCATCAAAGTACACTTCCAACATATGCAATTAGTTGACTTAGGACCATATAGTTGGCTAAACCCACTGCTCACTCGAGGATAGTTCAATTCGTCTAAAAATCAATATAAATCTGACCCCTATAAAGAATTAACAATTCAATAATATCATAACGGAAATTCATTAAAATTATTTTTGTTTTGAATTTCTAGCTTTCAACCCGTCCTTCTTTGAACCTATGTCCAGTAATGGCCTTTGTTTGAAACGTTGCTTGGCAATTCATGTTCACCGTATACAAAATTGGATTTAGTTAGGTCGTCTTTTGTTGCTCTACATATGCTTACAATAGCTTCATCATGTAATACATCTCATCTGTATTCATCCTTCCGATATGCTGAATTTACAAACATCAGTTTTGGCAATTTAACACCAATTTCCCCCCCCCCCCCCCCCCCCCCCCCCCCTTTTTTTTTCTTTTCAGTTTCAAAAGATCAACTTATCAAATTAGACTATTGTTCACTGATGAGTAGAATAAAAATCCAGCTCTAGAAATTTCGTACCTAACTATGTTCTTCATTGAATACATTTGTTAGATAAATAAGTATTCAATATAATACGGCTTAGCCAAAATAAATAATTGTGACATACTTGGATCATCCAATTTAAAGTATTAGTTTTATTTCAATTTTGGAAAACTAACAACTAATTACACAATATGTCATTTAAGTGGGCTATGACTACGCGCTTCACCTCAGAAATCCCAATATGGCTTAGTTCCAGAGTCTTCAACATAACGACAATGTCAGTTTAAATATTTTCAAAAAAAATCCATCATACCTTGCCCCATTGGAATAAAATAAGAACTGGCATTTGTATTTCTTTTTTTGTGTAACTAAGAATGTGACATCTCAAACTGACTCAATTATTACATCTAACACAAGAAATGCAAATTCTTTAAGAGCAACAACGGCAGTCAAAGAGTCTAGCGTTTGCAATGACCTAGATACGACATTTTCTAAATTGCGAAAAATTCTTCAATTTTTAGGTTAAAGTCCAATTACTGCTTTAGCACATATTGAACAAACAAACTGAATTTTCAGCTACAATAAAATGGTTTCATTATACAAAATAAATAGGGGCTAAATAATCTGCGTTTAATATATGAATGGTCATACACAGCCTCAGCTTTTTTGGGCCACACAAGGCCTTAACATCTTGGGGCTGTGGCTTAAAAAACTAAATATTGGATAGCAAATATCAAGGCCCGATTTTACCACTATTTTCAATTCATTTATAGCCCTGCCTGCCGCCTATAAACGCACCTATCGCCATTTAAACCAACTCACTAACCAAAGCACGCCCGTTCTACTTCTGACATTTGACCACTGTAGTTCCCGAGTGGGAACAGAAGATCAAACGCTCAAACGTCTTCCTCAAACCAGGTGAATCCCTTCATCTCTTTCAATTTGTTGTTTCAATATCTATCTCACTCTGACCATAAGAGATTCAACAACAGGATGATTGGATTTTGAATACATGTATGCATGACGATGAAATTTAGATTTTTTCCATTTGAATTTGCTGATTCGTTCCTTTTGAATACTGGGTTTTGGTGTCTCTCATACTTTCATTTATCAAAGTAAGCAGATTTTAGTTTTTCACAACTCTCCGTTTCATATATTGCTTGCGTGCTTCTTATTGATCTGATCGATTAGTTTCGTCAAAATGTGCTCATTGTTCAAAAAATTTCGTTTCCTTTTATTGTTTGTGTTTGCATGTGGCCACTGAAAGTTGAGTTTGAGTAATACTCTTCACATGATGTGTTTGAAGTCTTTAGATCTGAAATATGCTTTTTGCTTTTATATATTGAATTTGATTTCTATTTTAACCAAAAGCTTAATACTATTTTCTCAGTTAAAATGATTCTATCTTTGTGTTCATAGAATTTTTTCATCTCTTTCAATTTGTTGTTTCAATATCTATCTCACTTTGACCATAAGAGATTCAACAACAGGATGATTACGTTTTCAATACATGTATGTATGATGATGAAATTTGGGTTTTTTCCATTTCAATTTGCTGATTCCTTCCTTTTGAATACAGGGTTTTGGTGTCTCTCATACTTTCATTGATCAAAGTAAGCAGATTTTAGTTTTTCACAACTCTCCGTTTCATATATTGCTTGCGTGCTTCTTATTGATCTGATCCATTAGTTTCGTAAAAATTTCCTCATTGTTAAAAAAAATTCGTTTCCTTTTATTGTTTGTATTTGCATGTGGCCACTGACAGTTGAGTTTGAGTAATACTCTTCACATGATGTGTTTGAAATCTTTAGATCTCAAATATACATTTTGCTTTTATATATTGAATTTGATGTGTTTGAAGTCTTTAGATCTGAAATATACATTTTGCTTTTATACATTGAATTTGATTTCTATTTTAACCAAAAGCTTAATACTGGTTTCTGAGTTAATATGATTCTATCTTTGTGTTCATAGAATTTTTTCAAAAACAAAACTAGCTCGATCATGGTCATGCACATTCAACTTGCAGAGTGCGTGTACTCCCTTGGTTTATAATGCAAAATGAACAAATGGCAGACTAGCTTCAACTTCGATAGATAGTATTGGTTCAGATTCCAAGTAATTATAATGCGTATCTTATAATGCTATAGCACATGAACATCATTAGTCCATGTTAAATATTGCACTCATATGAGCATGATCACAAAATTCATAATAGTTCGATTGAGTGTCCATCTCATAACAATAATGTAACAACTCATGTCACTACACATAAGTCATTTCCTTAGTGTTTCTGACATACCAACCGTTAGATACAGTCGATGTAGCTAAATTTAGTTTCTCCAACCAACTAATATCATTCTTATGATGATATGATTAGAGACAATGTGCCATCTATCTACAAGCTACAAGTTGTAGTACATTGCCTAAGTTGATTAATACTTGCGTAAGTTGATTAGTATCTACAATCTTTCTCCTCCTCCTGATCGTACTCTCATCGTCAACTATGGCACTAGATATGGCCCGCTTTAATCAGAGGGCTTATAAACCTAAGCTTTTCCTTATCGTAAATCAAAAATACAGTGGTATGAAACTAGGGCTCCATAATCTCAAAAACAATAATCATGCATTGACCATTCTAATAGGGTTTGTTTTCTGACCCTTTTTTTTACTATTATAATTGTCACATCGTGAAAGTTAAGCACACTCTAAGTATATGTTAAGTAACTTACTAAATGAATTAAAAATTTTCAACGGTCAAAATTTGCCCTATGTACAATCGATAAATTCACATATTCTACTTTTTATGGTATACAAATAAGTGTTCATTACATTGTCACCACCAATAGTTCTTCACTATACATTCTTAAAATTTTTAATTTGTTTAATTATTTGTGTACGTAATAGTTAAAAATGAGAAGTTTTTTTTTTTTTTTTTTGTAAAAACACAATAGTGGTGAATCATTAAATACTTAAAATTATGCAAGCAACAGTTTATAATCAGGGAGTGTCGAGCTTAACCTGTCATTAGCAACTTTTATGCTTTAATACATTCTTGAAATATGAATTTGTTTTCTTTTTCAATTTTATAATGCACAGCCTAGCCTTATATGCATTGCTGTAATAACATGAATTACATAATATGCCCTTTTATAAGGATCATTTCTTGCATTTGTTGCAATGTTCTGCTTCCATATAACATCATATGGATCTATCTTCTGAACAGTCAACATAGATTGTTATCACTTTCCTTCATTTTGTTCAATCGTTCCTAATGTCCTACTATTTAATCATGTGTTCTATAATTCTTCTCTCTGCATTTGTCGTTATGTATTCCTTTAAATTGCCTGCACCACCTTCTGCTGACACTGAATCTGTCACTGCAGAAATATGAGTGGTCAAGCAGAAACATCAACACCCAAAACAAGCAAAGATCCACAAAGAGGTTCTGCTGAGTTGGATTACCTCATGCACCACATTCACGCACTTAAAGATAGAACAAGGTATGAAACTGATTTGCTAATAATAAAATAAAGCAATGGAATCTATCATAATGTTAATCACAATCTATTTTTTTCAGCAAATGTTTGGAAGATGCTGGTGCTGCTGCATGCGCAAGCCGTCAACACACGAAACCAGAAACCAAAATTATCGAGACTGAACCGAAGGAGGCGAAGAAATTCATCAAGGCGGAAAAAATACATCCTGCTATTGCACTTGGTGAGATTGTCTCTGGATTTTATCAGGATGAAGATGCTAAAAGGTACAACAGTGAGGTGTTTTCCATTGAATCAAGTTATAGAACATATTATGATGTCAATTTGTGAATCTCTTTCAGGTATATAATGGAGAAAGCTAGGGCTTTAGCAATGGTGACAGCTCCAGCCGCAACACCGTCTGATGCTTCTGTTTCAACTGGAAACAAGAAGAATGAAAAGGTCCAATCAGAGAAGCCAAACAACAGGTCTCATTTTAACCATCCCAGCATAATATATAAAATATTTTGGGTTTCCATTTACATACCATTGAATAAATTTCGAGAACACATTATGATGTTGATTTCTAACTCTCTTTCAGGTATATAATGGAGAAACCTACGGCTTTAGCAATGCTGACAGCTCCAACTACAACAGCCTCTGATGCTTCTGTTTCGACTGCAAACAAGAAGAATAAAAAGGTCCAACCAGAGAAGCCAACCAACATGTCTCATTTTAATAATTCCAAAAGAATATATCAAAAATTTTGGGTTTTCCATTCACATATTTATTATTTCTTTGTCAGCACACTACAAAAAAACACTGCTCATCATCAAAAGAAAGAATATAAGACAAGAGGCCACTCACAAAAGGTCACTGAGGAGCCAGCGCAAAGCTTCGAATCTGAACTCAGGTTCCAACTCAATTCACTTTTCCTACTTATTGTTCTATGTACTAAATGTTATGACTTACAAAAAAAACCTGTACAAAACTAATCAGTAAATCGTTCTGCATGTTATACAGTGACAACAAATTGCAAGCACAAACTGCTACCAATGAAGTCATGAAAAGTAAGAAGAGAGGCCGGCCAAAAAAAAATGCTCAACAGCCCGCAGAGAGTTTGGAACCTGAACTTAGGTATGACCGTCAATAACTGTTTCTTCAAACCAGCCTTATATATATATATGGAAAAGCAAATTGATATGTCACCATATTGTAACTCATATATATCTTACGGTCCTTTTCCATGAAATATATGATCTGATTCATTGTCAACTCTGATGGAAATTTAATTAGACCTATAGAAAATACATTCAGTCTTCGTTGTCAGGACGTAAGGAACTAACCAGTTAATGAACAAATATCAATAATTCAGTAGTTTACAGTACACAATGACTGTTTCTTCCTAATACATAACTGATTTTCCAATTTTCCTTTCATATATGAAAAAAATCGTAATCAAACTTCTCTATATTCAATTGATTTTTTGTTTATATTGGTCTGAACTCACTCAACATTAGTACAATCCTATATCAATTAAACTGATATGCCTTTGGAAATCTACATTTCAATATGTGCTGGTCTACAAAAGTCAGAACAAATCATGCCGTAAGATGAGTTTTTTCTGACTGATTGAATACATTACTACTTATTGAAGAATATGCAAGATTAACGTATGCCTTACGCAATCTTCCAAATTCAGGATAACAATGTGATCCAAAATAATATATTGTTATTCATGTGTTTCTGTTCTAAATACTTTTGCTCTCCTTCTACCCAGCTGTGTGAACAGTAGCCGGCCGCTGATTAACTTTGCCTCATTTTTTCATTTGTAGAGACTCAGAAGAAGACCATGGTGGCTGTCAACTAAAGACAAAGAAAGCCAGATCTGGTTGGCCTAAAAACAAGCCCAGAAATCCTACAAAAAGGTTTTATTTCTGACATCAAACACTTTTTTTTTTCATTTGTTCACCTATCACTGATGACATATTCATGCAGGCTAATATGGGAACAAGAACAACTCAAAAAAGCCATGGAAAAACCAGAACAACAACTCTCAGCAGAAATTGACCAACGCCGACCAGACTTGCAACAGCAAACCCAAGAGACACCACAGCGAGGACCGGAGATAGCAACAGATATCCAAGAAGAAGAGGTGCAGCAAGCAATTGAAATCCATGACCAACAACCAGAAACACAACAGGAGATGCACCCGGAAGAAGGAGTGGCTATTCTGAAATCTCCAAAGGAACCTAAAAGAGAAGAAGATGGCAGCAAAAGCGCTATCTGTGCTGGCCTAGCCAATATTATGCTACAAATGACCAACATCAGTGGTGAACTTGCAAAGCTAATCGGCATGATTTCAGGTACGCTGGATTCTAACTTATCACAAAATACAACATTTCATTGGCGACATTCAATTACATTCCATTTAGTGGTCCATGAATCCTTTACATTTTTCCTTTAAAATATAACCAGGTTAAATTTTTATTTTCTGTGTCCTTAAATTTTTTCCATGTATTCTAAACATTAGAATGTCCTTAAAAACAGCTGCCAATACTTATGATACTATTACTACCAGCGCTTTTATTAATACACAGCATATGCTAAAACTGCACTACACCTCATAAATATTGGGCATCCCAGTCTAATTTACAGAGTTGTATCTCCTATACATAGTACACTCACGGTCATAATATATCTACAATTCGATGATAAAAGTGCTCATGTTTGTGTTCATAGTTACTGATTTATTTAGTCAAATTGTTGCTCCATTCTTTGAATGAATCTAAAACAAAATTGTTTTTCAGTGTTATTAGTTCTTTGTTTCAACCATATACTTTTGCCTCCACAAACCGCTCCATTTCATATACATTTATCAAATTGATGAGGTATAATGATTTGGTCATTTTTGTAAATCAATCTTCACAGGTGGATCCCAGGAAGGTTAGGCTGAAGAGAGATTGAAGTTGGCTTTTCCTGAAGATGAGATGTATTTTGTATGAAAAAACTGCTATCTTAAAACTTCTTATGCCTAAGTAGATGATAATGCAATGTATGTTGAATTTATAATCTCTAATATTATGTGTGCTCTATGACAATATGAATCTCCGCTATATGATCGTGCTTTTCGGTTCTTTTGCTTATTATCTGGTTGAGGGATTTGGTGCATTTGGTGATTATTTGGGTTTGCATTCTATTGGATTTTCCTTGGATTTTGAATTTTGTTCTTTGAATCTTTATTTTTGGATTTTGATTTGGGTGTGTATTGCTGCCTCTGGGTCTCCTTTTATAAATTTGGTTTCGATTAGCGTTGTTGCTTCATGCGTCTATACAAAGGCATACCATGTCTTCTATTGGATTAATGTCTATACACAGATCAATTTGGTGCAATCGGTACAGTTTCGTATTCTGGTATTTGCCTATTTGGTGCCTCACTTACTCGATATGTCTTCCATTATGGTTCTCTATGCATATTGAATTGAGTGAACGTTTACAGTTGGTTGCTATATATTTGTTGTAGGCGACGGTACTGTCTGAATGGCTGACACTGTATTCATTGTTTTATAAAAAGTTCTTTAATCGCCGGATCAGTCCAATGTTCATATGCATGTCAACTAAACCGTCGATAGAGTCTGTCAATCTAGGTGTGATTTAATTGGGTCTGGCTCTAAACCATGACTTAATCAAACCTTTTGTTTAATTTTGTCTAGGTGGCGTTCCATTTCCCATACTAAGAAATTTCTAATTTCTTTCTTAGTTTGTCGTATGCATACTGCATGTTGTGTTTGGTATTTAGATTTTTAATTTGGGTTTTTATTTTTATCAATTATGCCATGTGAATGGTTCATAGTGTGTGTATAGTTTTGGCGGTCAGAAAATTCATTTTCGAAATCAAATGCAGCCTGATGTTTGCACATGTCTTTAAAAGCCATTCATTCTTGGTTACATCTTTCTTCTATGTAGTAATTGATAGATTTGTTAGATAGAATATGAATGTAGAGGTCAAATTTTATTGTTCAATCACACAAGCATCTCTCAGATTATAAGATCGATAATTAATCGCTACACAATAGACGATATTCTGATCTTAAATTAGACTAAAACTTTTGTCAGGACAACTTTTCGTGGTGACAAGTTTTGAATATATACTTTTTTTTTCATAGATTTTTTCTCCTCATTCTAGACATGATCGAATTTTCCCTTCATTTTACCAGTTTCAATATGACTTACAAGTCATAACACATTACAATTAGGTCAACTCTATATCAACCAAAGTAAAGCTAAAGAGTGAGTTTGTTTGGCCCTGCATAATGTTCTACAACCTCTTACTATTCATTCTTTTGGGTATTATTCATCCGCGTGCGAAACATTTCAAATTTTTTTTTTTACTTTTTTTCAAATCGAACTCTTTTCTTCTCTAACGTCAAAATCGATCAATCGCTCTCTCATTTTCAAGCAAATTTTGCCTCACTCCTCACTCTCTTAGATCTCTCCCTCCCTCTCATCTAATGCCAAAGCTTGATCATCACTGACTTACTTCTCATCAAGTCATCGCTCAGCAATTGACCAACTCAAATTAGCTCAATCAAAGTCCTCAACCCGACTCATAATCGAAACCAATAATTACTTGATACCAACTACTCTTGCAACATCGTTTTGGATCACAATCGATTGGATCATTTCTATCAAATCGCCTCAGCGTTTTCTTATTCAGAGGTGGATCTCATTCATGCGTCTTACATTTACTGTCGTAATTGAATCATACTTTTAGAATTTTTTTAGTTATTGATTATATTTCTTTTTGATAGATAATATGTCTATATATGGAATGAGTTCTTTGATTTTTCTCATTTTGTTTGGATTCCCATCAATTTTCAATTTATTTTTTGTTTATTGTTGTTTAGCTCTATATGTTTGATATTTGTTTCTAATCTTCGTACTTCAACATGTATTGCGCTTTCAATTATGGTGTGCATTATTTCAGCCATGCTTTAACCATACATCACTACTTTGATTTTAGTCATGTATAGATATAGTGAACCATTGTATGACAATAAGAAGCTATAAACAGTCATGCATCCCCTTTTTTTTTTTTTTTGGTGAAACAAGTTATATACAAATGGTTTCATATATATATATATATATATATATATATATATATATATGTGTGTGGAGATGGTCATGTATATGTGCAGAGATGGTGAAGGGATTCTCAGGTTTCTAGCCTCTATTCTTCAATTTTTTTTTATTCTTTAATATAGATCACTATGCGCATATGTTTGATCTTAGTTCAAGAAATTGATTAAGATTATTTTTGTTTTGGATTTCCATCTTTGAACCCGTCCTTCTTTGAACCTATGTCCAATAGTGCCCTTTGTTTGAAAAATTGTTGGGAATTTATGTTCGCCCTATACAAAATTAGATTTAGTTAGTTCGTCCTTTATTGCTCTACGTATGCTTACTATAGCTTCATCATATAATATGTCTCATCTGTATTAATCTTTGCTGTGAAAAAATTAAGATGGAATTCAAAAAATAGTTCAAGATAAGCAAACTGTATCTCTTCACTTTTAATTGCTGGCCTCTTCCACTTACTCTATTACTTAATCAATGTTATCTTACTATTTAATATAAATCAGCTTGATCAACAAGTCCTCACTTCAAATCATGTAATTTTTTTTTTCTAAAAAACTAGGCTGCTTTTAAATTAACCCTTTTTGCGTCTAATAGTTTGCTCAAAAATACTAAAACATTGACGAATGTCCTATAAAACTTATTTGTCTTTTTTATGTACCTATATTGCTATTAACATGACTAGCAAACTATTTAAATTGTTTATGTTCTTTTAATCAATTTCAAATAAATCATGGCGATATCAGCTCGCAGCAACACGTGAGCCAAATCTATAACAGCATAAACCTCAAATATGTAATCTAACTATGCAACATGTACACTGTCTGTGCTAATAAATGTTTAAAAAATTCTACATTTATAACTATAACTTGCCCTTATCAGAATCACATAAATACCCTATTAGCTGACATAAATCGTTATTTTCAATTTCTTTTTTCTTGCTTTTACACTTTTCACCGCTGCCACCCGCGCCCCGTGCGCGGGCCCCACACCTAGTAACCAAACTTGTCAAACTGATCAAAATTCCTGTTTTGGAATTCAGTAGTCAAGAAGGTGTTCACACGTCTCCAATTAATTATTACATACTGTAAAACATAACCCAACTGTAACTAACCAAATCAAATCAACTTGTAGAATTCTGTCGTATACCAAAACTTCCAAACTAATCGAAATGGACAGAACTCACGCCTCATCATACCTCTCAATCTTAATAAAGCCATTTCCAAGTAGACATTGAAATCAATCTTGTATTGAAGCTGTTTACTTACCCATAGATCATATCCCTGCTCTGATAAGTTCAGTTCACAACTCGATTACAAATTTGAAAGCATAGCAGAAACACAATGAAATCAATCTTGTATTGAAGCTGTATACTTACCCATAAATCATATCCCTGCTCTGATATCAATTGTAAGGACCCACCCCGGATTTCCACATTAAATCCGAAGTAAATCCTGCGGGGTCCACCTGAATGTTAATTATATCGAAAATTTGACATAATCTCCCTTAAAAATGGACAACCCTACCTGCGAGAAACCCAAACTATGCACTCACAAACAGAAACATCCGCCACCTTACTCCTGAAGTCATCTACTCCCTACAACTCAACCACCGTCACAAGACATAGAAGTTTTAAACTACAAGATTCATGACACATGTAGTAATAATATAACATATATATAAATATATCAAATCAATCCCTACAATAAACTACTCTTCAAAACCATTACCACTTAACCAACTAAAAATTCCTTTGCTCCCAAACCGCAACCACCCACCCACTAGGAACAAAACAGAATTCACAATACTCAAATAGATCTCACGAACATAATCAATCATAACACACTTTTAATCAGAACAAATATGTTTCACAAACTAACATAATTAACAATATAAATCAAGCGATATAATTTCCATCGGCCCACTCCCAATTATTTTTATAACCAAATATCCAGCCCCGCTGGTTCGGGAATTTATCATATAACTGAAAATCTCATAAGAGGAAATATTCCCGGAATCAAGTAACAAAATATCAAAACATATCTCATTAGCTATATCATCATGTCGGATATATCAAGGGAAGGTTTGCACCACCATGTAATGTAACAGTAAGCCTTCCAGGTTAAGGGTAAGAACCTCCCAGGGCTATTAAGTAGCGTCCCACGCTACTGCTAGATAGCATCAAGACGACCCAGATGTAACATTAAGCCTCCCAGGCTATGGGTCGGAACCTCCCAGGGCTACTAAATAGCATCCCACGCTACTGCTAGCTAGCATCAAGATGACCCAACCTCTCATAATACTATCCCAGGCTTACTAAGGGTCGGAACCTCCCAGGGCTACTAAGTAGCGTCCCACGCTATTGCTAGCTAACATCAAGACGACCCAGACGTAACATTAAGCCTCCCAGGCTATGGGTCGGAACCTCCCAGGGCTACTAAATAGTGTCCCACACTACTGCTAGCTAGCATCAAGACGACCCTAATATTGTGAATACAAATCCATGCCACGCTTCCCCCAATATATCCAATAGACCAATATCATTAAAAACACCTCCTAAATATATACATATATTTCACGTAAATCATTTTGCATATAACAATAATTATATTAAAATTAACCTCGTATTTAATATTAATACAGTAAGGTTACTCACCTTAATTTACCAGAAATGGTAAATATCCGTTCAGGTCGAGTCGAATCGCTGCAGGATCGAATCGCTGCAATTCTGGGATCGGGTCAACTAGGGTCAACTCGGGTCAACAGTCAAAGCGGGTCGGTTAACATGGGCCGGGCCGAGTCGGATCCGGGTAGGTCGGGTTCGGGTCGAACAGTGGAAAACGGGTCGGCTGGGGATCGAATTTCGATCCGTTCGATCCAGCTTGAATCGGCGTAATCCACCTCCACAGGGTGGAGCGCACGGCCGAGGCGAGAAGATTGATGGTTTGCTCGAGGTGGGGCGTCGCCTGTAGCGCCGTCGCGCACGGCGGCAGATCTTCTCAGCCTCGTCGAGCCGCGCACAGTGCTCCGCCTGGGCTGCGCTTTAACTCAAAAGGAAGAGGAGGAAGAGACGAACACGGCGTGTGGCGGCGCTTGGGAAGTGGTGGCTGGACGGAGGAGATCGGAGGAGAAGAAGAATCCGATCGGGGAGAGAGAAACCAGACAGTAACTTTGCTACAGTAAATAGTAAATACCCGAAATGGAAATTCTCCCCCCTTTCCCGAAAAATTCCCCGTTTTTATAGTTATTTTTCCGAAACAGTACATAATTTCAACAGGTCGTAACTTCTTCATACAAAGTCTGTTTCACGCGTGCCACGTGTCTACAAACTCGTATCGTCGCGCTCTACATCTTTCGTGAAGGAAACTTTTCAAAAATTACAACGGATCACAAAGTCAACTTTCCCCCCATTAAAACTTAAAACATTTTTCGAATTTAACCTTCGAACATATTTCCTACATCGCGTGACAACTAAATAAAAGCGTACGAAATTCCAATACTCGTAATTCGGTTAAATTGGGTTCGAGATGTGACATTACATGTCAAATGACCAAATGAACAGTACTCAGTTATTATTGAATCCAAAATCTCATAAATTAACCAAATTATTAGTAGCTTCTATGAAACAAAAATTGCTACAAAATACACCGAGGTCATTCATATCATTGCCATAACCTTAATCCGGACACCGAAAGCATACCCTTAATCCAGACAACCATTAAATATAAGTAAAGCATTCTAATACTTGTCCGTCAACTTGGGATATCAAAAGTCGATACATATAGTTTATAATTGTATCAAAAACATGCCACATATAATGCATGAGATATTGTATAAGCTGAGAAACACAAAAAATATGTTTTCACTTGAACAAGAGGTTGCAACTACCTCAATCCGCCAGGGAAGAGATCGCGCAGCCGACTTTCAACAGTAGCTCTCAGGGTCTTGCTCAATGAAACAAGCTAATTAAGGTGGGCAATTTAGTTTATCTACTCTTAATGCTACACACTGACACTCATTCAAGCGTTCAGCAGCACATTCAGCTAGAAAATAGACCATCACATAAATTGAAAGACGTCAACACAGATAATAGATATCACATCAGAAGCTTTTTCATTTCATTCCACTCTTCTTGAGGCCAGAACCTCCAAAGGATCCTTTCTGTTACGCCTTAGCTCTAAGCTCCTTAATTAATTAGTGCCTGTTCATCATTAGAACAACAGCTTTTTATTATTAATAACAAGACAAACAACTACATAATAAAAGGAACCAGGGTATTGCGAGAAACGAAATTCTCCCCCTCCTTAGCAAATAATAATTGATATAGGCAGGAAAATTGCAAGTAAAATCTATAACAAGTCCTGCATGAACCTAAACAGAAGCTCAGTATGATCTAAAGAGAACATAAGAATATCTACAGACACATAAAACCAGGGCTCAAACCCAATATGAAGATCTAAAGCTGACCAGGACAACCCAACACTCATCTAAGTCTCAGAAAAAACAGTGCTACTGTTGAGAAAATGAAAGGGCAAAAGGATAATCAGCCATCCGAGTTTTAAATAGCAAACCGTGAAATTTAGGGAAATAATATTTTTCTAGATAGAATCACCCAAACAATACCTCAACTATTGCATGTTCTAATTTTTTGTACCTCAACTTCGAAAACTATCACATTAGTATTTGAGTTATCGCTTCTCAACTAATTTTCATTACACGCAGTCAATAATGGCCTTAATTTCTGTGCTATGTGGCATAATTCTAGGGATATTATGGTGGCTCCATGTTTTAACTTCATAAAATAAAAAATAAATTCTTATATACCGAAAAATCCAAAACTCATTTCTATAAACATGAAAGTAAGAAGAACATGAAGAGGAAGAAGAGGAGACACGAATGAATTGCCCAAAAGAAAATATTAAATTACAAGGGTGTTAACGTTGTTATTAACGGGAGGTACAAATAGTGGGTTGGACCTAATAACCGAGATACTAATGGATAGTTTTCATAATTGAGGTCTAAAAATTTAGAACGGACAGTAGTTGAAGTACTGTTTATGTGATTTTCCCTATTTTTCTATCAGAATTTGTAAGAACTATAATGTTGTTACTAATTTCTATCAGTGTTACCATTACCATGAAGGTATAAGTATCCATTTAAAGAAATCATCAAAAAGCCTTCTACTCCCATTAATATCAAGCTTCAACATAAATCACTTGAAAATTATAGAGATAAGAACCAAGTATCTAGATATTGATAACCCTAGAGTGATTTTTTTTTTTTTTTTTTTTATAATAAAATTAAATGAACATCCCAAGTTCCTGATAGCCCTATTTAACCTAATGAGAATTCGCATTCACTGCTCTGATGTCTCAAACATACCTCTATAGACATGAAACATGTTGCCGTAGGTGACTATATCATCAAGGCAACAACCAAACCAGAGTACATTAAACAACTCCCAAGCCTTGATTAGCTCCTCGTCCATTTTTTCATAACTCATGATTTGATGTCTAGTAGAAGTCCAATCAAGATTCTAGAACACAAAGTCACATTTCAGATTTTTCATACATAAATAACTAAGTAAGGATTAATTAATCAGAAAACAAATGAATTTAATAAAAACACCGTGGCATACCATAGTTTGTGGATCATTGGCGTGCTTGACAGCAGCCCGACTAAAAGCCACAAAGTCTTTCACAGGGTCAGGTGTGATGTCCTGAACGGCCTGCCTGTTATTTTTCTTATAACTTTGCAAACATTTCAACCTCGGGGAAGTGATCTTGGTAATCCACTTTTTGTGTTCCTTTGTCATAATATGAGCAAAAGATACAGAAGATACAGATTTCGCTTCAATCTGATCTGGCAGAGATGATCCCATAATTTTTGCTGTGTCAAATGAATGAAGCCTTAAGGTGCACATCTCCTCTCCATTAGAAATTCCCGGATGAAGCCTATAGAACAAGAAGTCGTTTCTGCATTCATACACAACTAGTGAATAAACATATGCTAGCTTTAGCTTTTAGAAATGACAACAGAATATTGAGTTGAGAAGTTACCTTATACAGTTTGTTGGCAAGGCAAGGAAGTAAGTTAACTCCCCCTGAATATTTTGTGGCAAACTTGTTTTCAAAAGGTCAAAGACCCTTTGCTGATGATCTTCATCAGAATCACCCTTATCCTCAAAGTTACCACCAAACTTGATAGAATCGCCAATGATATAGATGTACTTGGGGTCCATGTTATGAATCTTCTGGGAAGTGTGAAACAAGTTGTCGGACCCAGAGATTAAACTCCTGAATTACTAGTGTTAGATGATGGAAAGCAAGTGAAATAGCATTATTTAGATTATGGAAAACAAAGCTAGTAAGTACACATACCTGATAAGTAAAGTGGCTTTTCTATCTTGTATCTTAGTTCTGTCTGCTGTTAATATGTTGTTTCTGTGATCTGTAAACCACTTCTGCCATGTGCACTCAAATGGTTCTGTGACCACGGCGCAATGACTCTTCGTACTACGAGTTCTCCCTCGTACCTTGGCTCGACAGTAAACTCTCAGAGCGTAGTCACTTTCACTTTGATCCATGCCGCTTTTGTAGAATTCGCCCACTAATCTAGATGCCGGACTTATCCCTGATGTAGATGCATCATTTTTCAGAGAACATAATGGGAGCTGACAGACAAAATTGGTGGTTTCCCCAACAGGTGATGTGGTCAGATTACATTTGTAATACTGACCCTCAATATGCTCACCAACTTCAAATGTAAATGTTGATTCTTGTGAGGAGCTCTGAAACAGACCAAAGGAATTAGAAAATGCATCGGTAACAAAGAATTAGCAGACTCCAACTTAGGTCACAAGGAATTGAAACAAGGTTTAAGATTTGGATTCCAAGGTTTAAGATTTGGTAAGAAAATACAAAATTCAAAATCAAAATCGAATGGAAGAATACCATGTGGATGATCGAGAATGATGTCTTCCGTCTAGTCTGCTCTTCTCCTCCTGGCAGGCAGGTTCTTGTGTGCTGGAAAGAAACAAATGAGCAGGGTGAGGAGAAAAAGAGAGTGAGGAGGCGGCCGAATGGCTAGAACCACACCAAGTGGAATCTGCAAAAGTAGGATAAGGAGATGTAGATCTTGCTCTAGATCTTGCTCCAGATGTAGATCGAGTTAGTACTAATCTCAGAGCAGAGGAGGCAGCGGAAACCCCAGAGCAGATGAAAATGAAAGGAAATGGGTTTGAAATTTGTTTTTTTTCTAACTGGATTTGAATGAAGCCTTGTTACTTGTTGGTACTAATCCCAGAGCACAGTAGCCAAAAGCGGCAATTTTTGAAACGCGCAGTTTGCTTATATATTATGAAATATGTTGGTCTGATTAAGCCTTGTGCAAAATCTAACGGTTCAGATTTTAGCAATCGACATCGACGGCTGGGGACCATAGTGGGTTCTGGTTTTGGGCCCCACAAAAGCAAAATCTTAACCATTTTGTTTGCCCAAAAAGGCTACATTCCGCTAATTAAAGAGATTAAGTGAGGTTTTCATTACTAGGAGAGAGAGAGAAAAATTGGTAGTAAAGATATTGTTTCAACTTTGGAGACTAGTGCTTGAGGGGCCACGGATCACAGGCTTGAATAGTGACGTATAGAATTGCATCGTCCATTACCAAATTTACTGGGCTTGAACAGTGACGTATGGGGCATGAACAGTAAATTGTTGTAACTAATAAGTAATTTGAAAGGCAGTATTGAGTATTGATCACAAGCATGAGTATTGATCAAACTACATTGTGTTGATTTTCACTGGCCTGGATCATAAACCATATTTCAAATTATATCACTGGCATGAGCATGAGTATTTCCGAGATACTAAGAACGATCAGTCCTAAAATATACCTGTGTCTTAATCGGGTCTTTTACGGGCATGGGAAAAGGACGAGGAGCAGTAAGGGCTTTATTATGTTTAAATGTTTAATAGCTTCATATGTCCCGATCGACCTTAGAGCATCCGCACCCATGAAATGGTCTTGCTCAAGCACCTGGTGGGCCCAGCAGCAAATTTTGCTCAAGCAAATGGAAATCAAATTTTGCTCTACCCAAATCGATTTTTTCACACACCCATTAACAATTTGCTTGAGCAACTCAGTTTTGTCTTGTTGTGAAATGATTAAATTTTTTTTACCGGATAGATTAACCACCAATAATAATGTGTCACGTATCATTATCGACTCGATATTATCCAAGATTTTCGATAAGATTTCCGATTAATAGATAATTGACACGTTAGTATATGCCTTGAACTAGTCATCTGGTGGCACTGACAGAGGCGGAGATCTCGCTGCCCGGTCAGCGAGTCGGGGTCCAGGGGCGACGCGCCCTGGTTTTGGGGGTTCGGGGGCGCAACGTGACCCCCGATGGGGGTTCGGGGGCAACGCCCCAGAGGCCCACGATATCTGTTATGTTGGGGTAGGTTTTCCTTTTGGGTTCAATTTAAGTATGTGTGTTAATTTTAATATGTATTTCTATTTCATCTTAATAAATAAATTTTTTATTTCTCGAACAAATTAGTGTGAGTTGATTAAAAATTGAAGTAGTATTTATAAGCAAATTTTTGGGAGAGTTTTGAAATTTTTGGGATTTTTTTCCTATTTTTTGGGAATATTTCCGTTATGATCAAATTGTAGCCGTTGCCTTTGAATTCTGACCGTTGGATCAAAATTTCAGATTGAAATGGAAGGCCCAGATTGATTTGCCCGTTTTTAAATTTTTGACCGGTCAGCCTGCCACGTGTCGTCTTCTCAGTGGCTGTTTTTAAAACAGCCACTGTTCATCGTCTTCTCCAAATTTTCCCGCCGTTTTCTGCCGTATCTTCCCGGCTTCCGTTCGCCGCCGTCCGGCCACTCCAGCCGACGTGCCACCCACCAAAATGATGGGCTCAAGGTGCTCTTTCATTTGGGACCGGTCTCAGGGGCATTTTCTTGATGTGGGAGGTGCGGCAAATCTCGGGAGCCACGGCCACCGTCGAGTGCGGCGCTCGGCTTCACCTCCGGTTCGTGCTAGTGGTCGAACGTGCCGGCCACGAGCTTTTGTGCCTCTCCAACGTCCGAAAAGCCAAACAAACCCAAGCCCGGCCCCACCAACTGCTCGAGCAAGCATCGGAGCAAAGTTTGCTCGAGCCTTCGCTCGAGCACTTTGACTCGTTGACTGCTCGCCCGGTTGCTCGCCGTTTTCGACCCCGGTGCGTGCTGTTTGAGCACCTTGCTCGAGCACCTTGGCCGGCCCCACCAGCTGCTCGTGCTCTTGCTCGCTCGGTTGCTCGCCGGTGCGGGTGCTCTTAAGTCTTTCATATTCACAAATCTTGGGCAGCTTTCCAAGCACACAGAACGAATAGCCATAAGATTACTTTGTCTCCGTAAGATAAATCGGGCAATCAATACCAAATAATGTCAGAAACTCTTATATATAGACAACAAGTGAAACAAACGATTACGAACACACCAATCTCCGATAGACTTTGTGAAGCTTAAGGAGTAGTGGACAAGTGAAGACCTAAGTAGCGTTTTTCTTTTTTCTTTTCTATATATCAAACCGTAAGTATACTTAAATGTCATAAATAACCCTAACAACACCAAAGTAATAAGCAGTTGGGTACGTACGCAGTCTTCCATTATTGAGTAGAGATTCCAGAGTGCGATAGATGATGGGTGTTGAGCCAGTGCTTGGAAAGCTGAGAAATAACTTAATTGTGGCTAATAAGTAAACCAATGTGGAGATCGAGACTGGACTCCCAACAAACAATTCACCTGGGATCAATTGTGGACTCGAGCCATGGCGCCTATGATTGAGATTGGCGGACCCCGATCGGAGCAACCCACCGGAGACTGATGGCTGATGAGCCCAATATTACAGCTACTGCTGCTTTCGCGGTGGCGGAATTCAACAAGCAAAAGGTTTGAATCATCATTCTGATACTGATAAAAGCTACATGCTCTAATGCCCGCTACCTACATTATATATCAAAATGCTATTTTCAGTTCATGTCAAGGTAGGATTGTAGGAAACAGAATTCTGGCTATTTTATACAACTATATATGTACTAACCCTAGTAGCCTTTATATGTTTTTTTTAAATGATAGCAAAAAAAACCTCAGAGGTAAGAGGATGGCATTCCCCAAAAATATATATCAAAATGAGTTTAGGTGCTCATGCATCACTTCTCGAATGTTTCAACAATCTTGTTCCTTATAAAATTATGCATAAAACAATTTGTATTCGCTATTTCTTTGTTCTTTTTCAATGACTTGGCTAATTCGATCTTCTTGTTTGGTTCCTCTTTCAGAATGCCCAGTTGCGATTCATGAGACCAGTAAAGGGATTTGATAGTTATTTTCATGGTTTTTTTTATTTACTTTCTAACATTGGAGGCAGTCGATGCTCATGTGGTCTGAACCAAAGACTAAAATTTCGATTTTTTCACCGAAATATCGGCGAAAATTTCGTTTTTTACAGATCCCGATATTTCCTAGACAAACTTTCCTTTTCTGGGGCGAAATTTTCGAAATTTCGCGAGATTTGGAAATTCAACTGACACATGTCAGCCTGCTAAAAACACACAAATTTGGGGGTAAAGTGAGATTCGAACCCCTCACCTCTCAGCTTACATGATAAGTTTAATGAGTTTGCCAATTGAGCTGAACTCATTTCTTGTTCAATCTCTTCATCTTATTAATTATATAATATGTTTACTGAAATCAGAAAAAAATGAAAATGACAAATTATGTCCTATCAAAAATCAAACCATTTGTTTTGGTAAAGATATGGTCTTAACTCTTACGTGTTCCACTATCAATTATGTGCTTGATTTTTTCATACTATAACTACCAGTACCAAATTCCGCCATCAATCCTCCCTGATCCATATGGTTGGCATGTAAGTCAATACATGCAAAACTACAAAGGAGATGTATCATTTAATGATTATTCTTCACAATACACTCAAGGCTCTATACAAAGAGATGATGAGGATAGTCAGGATACTGAAGATTTTGTACCGCATAGATCTTCTATGTGGTTCTAAATTATTCATGTAATGTCATGTTCAATGTATTATATGTGTATAAGGCGTGATGGCCTAGCCTCCCTTTGGGTTCCCAACCATAAAAAAAAAAAATTAGATGTTAGTATATATTTTTATTAGAATTTTCAACGGTTTAGCGTTTATATATTTCACCTTATATCACTACAACTCATTATAGACCAATGTCCATATAAGATTTTCTTATGAAATATGATAGATAATAGATTAAATAAACATCTTAGAAAGTTTCATTTAGAATTTCCATGTATTTCTTATAATTTCCGTCAATTTTATCAATTTTTTTCTGCTATCGATATTTTCTCGAAATTTCCATCGAAATTTCCATTTTTTGGACCTTCGAAATTTCCGTGATCGTCGAAATTTTAGTCCTTGGTCTGAACTTAATTACCATAATGTTTTTCTTCTCACTTAATTGAGACACATCTCTCACACACAAAGGAAGAATTTTCTTCTCACTTAATTGAGACACTCTTTCTCTCAATCTCTCAAGTGAGAAACACACTACTACACAAACTCTCTATGGTTTGTATCTTGGTTCTTGCTGCTATCTTTCATGATTAGGAGTCTCTGATTTTATTGTGCAATTAATGTCTACTATTTAAGTTTACTTACTTAATTTATTAAAAGGTTTAATTAAAATATTACTGGGGGACCAAACTAAGTATTATTGAAGGTGAATTTTAGATTTTAATGGACTCAATTATGGAAAAACATTTGCTTGGGGGGGGGGGGGCATGGCCATGCTTGTACCTTCTACGTTCCGCTACCTCCTAGTCTCCTTCTGCCTCTTCATTTCTTTATTCTGTTTTTACTTTCCCATAATCATGCTTCAGGTATTCAATTCAAATTTACTTTCTAGATTCCAGATATTATCTTATTGATAGATTGATTCGTCTTATATTAACTCTTCATGTTTCTACGGCAACTAGTGAAAGAACATTTTCGGCAATGAAGATCATCAAAACAAGACTCAGAAATAGAATGGATGATGACTTTTTGACAGATAATTTGGGAGTCTACATTGAGAGAGAAATTTCTAAGAGTTTTGATTCTGATTGTATACTTGATGAGTTTAACTCTATCAAATAACGTAAAATACTGTTCAAGTAACTTTTGTATTTGTTATTAGTTGTATTTTGATTTTAGATATAGAAGTTTCGCATAATTTTTTTTTCCCCCCATTATATTTCTTCTGGTTCTGCCACCATCCCATGAATCCTTTACTCAGCTCCTATTATTTGGTCTTGTTGCTGATGATAACGGCAACGGGAAGTTGCTAATTCTAATTGATAACAGAAGGACTGGGCCAATCTTATACCATGTTACTTTCAATATTATGGTATTGCTTTTTGTACATTTCTGTCATCATGCTGTTATGAAAATTTATAATTCAGATTCCAATTTTGAATTGATAATTTGCCAATCTCGTTCCTGGTTCGGGTTGCCAAGCTTTCAGTTTTGTTATCTGGTTAGTAGTGTTTATTGTACCCATTTCAGTAGGATTCTACCATCCATATTGAACTATACAAATTATAGTATAACTAAAATGAAGGGAAATCGTATTTTCTCAATCTAGAAATGAAAATCAAGGACCTATATCCAAATATCCCTTCGTTATTAGTAGAGCCATAGAAGAATGATAGTAGAAGAACAATTTTGATTCATGAGTCTGTTGTTTGTGGCATCGTCTTACATATTTAGAATATCGGTATTTGGATGTGTTAACAGTAATAGTAGTTAAATTTTAACGGTTGAGATTGATACTGACATAACTGAGTATAAGACAATTAAGAATTTTTGGTTGTTTCGTCACTGTAAGATAGTCGTACTTTTTCTAAAGCAAGGCTAAACCCCTAGTAGAGAAAGTTTGTGTGTATGTGTGTATATACAAAATACACAAGTGACACAATTGTTCTTTACTTCTAATTGATTATTACATATAAAAATTTCATTTGGCACATATACGAACATGTGTCAAATCCAGTAGTTTTTACATAACTGTATATATATATATATATGCCATTATGGTACCTCATATTTGCATCAAGGGGGCAGATTTCAAATCACTTTTCATCTAGTCATCTTTACTGCCTGTATAGGTTTTACAAGTAGGGCTGTTTTTTTAAAACCGAAATCCAGATTTTCGGCCCGGACCGACCCGAAACTGACCCGGTTTTTACCTCTGAAATTTCTGGGTTTAGCCCGACCTGGACCGATTCTCATACTTCCGTACCGGGCCGGTTTCTAGATGTGTTTAGTCCGGACCGACCCAGAAACCCACTCTCAGGCTCTCAGACCTCCGCCTCCGCCTCCTTCTTCTTCGTCTTCTCCTCCTCTGCCCACCGCTTCTTCATCTCCTTCTCCCTCAAACGCCGGAAACCCGAAAACCCACTTCAGAAGTCGCTCTCCTGCGCCTCCTTGACCTGTGGTGAACTCGCTCTCCTGCGCTAGAAACTCAAAATCCAGAAACCCCGACGTGCTAAACTACGTCGCCGCCGCCACCCTCGCCCCCAACGACGATGTCGCCGCTGCCACCGACGACAACGATGTCGATTTGGCCTGCAGAGACCTCTGCTACTGCTCTAGAATGTCGGAGAAGACGAGATCGATCGGAAACCCTTAAAACTCGAAAACCCAGAAAAACCGGCCCGAACCGAATTGAACCTGAAATGTCCGAGTTTAGCAATTAGAACACCCGACACGGCCCGACCCGAAAGTTCCAGGTTTTGATCCGGGTTTCAAGATTTCTGGCCCGGACCGATCCGAACGCAGCCCTATTTACAACCACAATTGGGGATCACAAGTTGGAAGCTCCGATGAAAGCATAAAGATATTATCTTGAGGGTGATATACTAAGCTCCTTGCACATTTTGCAGTCCAAAAAGGAGCTTGGTAAGTTTTAGATTTTATTATGTTCATTATATTTGGAAAATAATTCCATTTTTGAGATTGGCCTCGGACTTGGCAAAAGAGTATACCATGCCCAAGCAGTTGTAAGTTGTACCAAGTCTTCATAAATTTGTTGATGGGTCAGTCCCTTCTTAATTGGAGGAAGAAATTCATGTGGTGGTTTACTATCTGAGGAAAGCAGTTGCTATATGAATAGCAAGGTGGGTGCAATAAACTTTGAAGTAGAAGAAACAAAACTACAACCTTAGAGTGGAAGGTGACAGCAATCTTTGAAGATGGAGGAGACATGTATTAATAAGCATGCAAGCATTGAATCATGAAATGAGGAAGACTTGACTTTGCTTCCAATTGCATGTTACGTGCATGAATTGCATGGCATGGTGCATGAAGCCATTGGCCTATATAAAGGCATGAAAGATAGCAGCAAGAACCAAGATACAAACCATAGAGAGTTTGTGTAGTAGTGTGTTTCTCACTTGAGAGATTGAGAGAAAGAGTGTCTCAATTAAGTGAGAAGAAAATTCTTCCTTTGTGTGTGAGAGAGATGTGTTTTACCACTTTAATTAGTCTGGAGTGAGTGTTTTTTGTAATCCCATTTTATTTAGTATAGTGAAAGAAAGTACTATTCTTGCCGAACTTCGTTAAATATTGTGTAATATTTTTTGTTGCTATTTCAGCAAATCACACGAGGGTGGGAAATTAGATCCTAGGATAATCATTTATCTGTCGTCAACCTTGTATTAGGCACAGCCCTAATTTTCCAACATTTAATCAAATGCCATTTACCAAACTAGAATTACAGAAAAAAAACAAAAAAACAAAAAAACTGAATAGTCTGGATTCATGAAATGGTTAATCTAGTGTTTTCTGTGTATCAAAGAAAAGAATATAGTGCTTTCTCTGTTTGACAAGGCAGACACTTTGCTCTCTGACAAATAGAAGCAATTCTTATATACTTATAGATGACTCATATATAACTTACGCTGATGATGATTGCATTTAAAAAGTGTACATTGCTAATTTGCTAGCAACTTCAATCATCCAATCCAACCCCAGAAAATACTTGATATGATCTATTTCCAAAAGCTTGATGTACTTCCTAGTACGTCACAAGCGCGCTGTTCACACTCCAACATGCCCCACCTTGCTTCAACGCGTTCACAAGGAAAAATCACTTTGTTAAGGCTGTATCAATAACCCACATATTAGAACTAAGAAGAATAAGTGTTGTAACGAATATAATAAAGAACACAGATTTACGTGGTTCACCAACGATACGTTAGCTACGTCCACGGGCAGAAGAGAACAGTTTTATTATCTTGAGAAAAAACAGAATACAAAATACAATTAGGTTTAAGACATTTATATACTACCGGATGACTGGTTCAAGGCATATATTAACAATAAGTTTGCCCAGAAAGGAACATGCTGAGGTTTTGGTCAAATCTCAGGTCAATTGAGCATGTATACTGATCTTTTTGATACCGGGCAAATTGCAGTGACTAAACACCTGATCTTAGCAGTGTAAATGAACTCTAGTATATAACCAATCTCATAACATTACAAGCAATGTGTAAAGATTCTGCAGAACTTACCTTCTGTTAACTGTATTATGCACATGACATAGCCACTGGGAGAATTCAGCATGAGATCCAACCTGTACAGGATTTGATCTGCCAAAAGTGTTTACAAGTGGTTCATAATAATAAACTGGCTACAACTATACCATTTGAAGCAGACATTTATCATTCGACAACACAGAAAAGCTGAAAATGTAGTTGAAACATGAGAGACCACAAGGAATGACGGCTTTAATAAAGATGAGACTGCATACTTTAGAATTTCTTGAAAATGATCTGCGCATTCCTTACAGGGGTACATTCGTGATAATATTGACATCTGCATAAACAATGAATCCTGTTAGAATGAGTTTCTTCTACTACATAATCCAGTTCACCTTGCTCGTAAAATCAATCTGATGACTAAACAATATATTATCACATTGGCATCTAGTGAGATGAATTCCCAACACAGGTGAAGGAAGAGGTGGCATGTATTTCAAAACATATTTTTCACACAGAACCACTGTTTAATATATCTATGACCTCTGTCCAAAAAACAAGGACTTAAAAAGGCCAACACTATTGTTTCTCTCCTCATTACGAGGAATTAAAAAGGCCAACACCAGTGTAACTCATCTTAGATCCGTAAATCTGTACTTTCATTTTCAGTGATGAACATAAATAACAAATGCAGCAATCTCATGGTCCTGTAGTCCAATATTAGTTGTAAAGAAAAATCAAATTACCATAAAAGTCAACTATCTAGTTGAACAATATAACTAAAGAAGAGATAAGTAGCATACCAATTCTTTTACGTCCTTCTTCTGTTGCCTTGTTGGATTATCCGGATACTGAAAACGCAAATTGTTCTAAAAAGTTAAATGTACAATTTAGTAGATAATGTGAATTCATGCAAAGCTACATTATGAGCTTGCGGGGCATGTGGGGATTATAGAGCCAATTGCTTTTTATATCCCATAGTCAGATGTAGCTTTATTGTACGACAATGGCTAGGTGGCAAACCATCTTTACTTTTTTTTTTTTTTTTGTTTATCTTTCAGTATTGAGAACAAAAGGGAAGGCTGTCAAAGTTTGCCCAGCTAAAATGATGAAATAAAATACATCCTTTCCAGATGTCATTCGAAACCAAAAAGAAAAATCTGAAGGAAAGAACAATTGAAGATACTTTTGTGATCGATATTGTCTTGGCTATAGGCTATATGACAACATTATCGGCAGATTATACGGGGTAGTGGGTGCTAGTCTAGGAAAGTTTAACGCACAAAATTCATATTTAACAACTTTATAAGATACTAAACAGTATAATCTCTTCCAATTACCTTAGCAGCAAGAGTGTGAAGGAAAGTCCAGGTAGCTCTTCCAAGCCCTTCTTTCGTCACAGGACCAGCCGACTTCCCCTGAATACAAAACACCACTAAAATTAGCAATGAAGCAAATTACTTTACACAGTTTACAGCTGACACAAGTCCCCCATCACATTGCAAGGGAATCACAAACTTGATGAGCTGCATACACATCTCCACTGGAGCATTCTATCCAAGTTTAATTGCCAATGGACAGATTAGCTCATTAGACGAAAGTCATGACCTTGTGGTTATAAATGAGAGATGTTTGGTTGCTAAACCTTGGAAGTTACTGGACTAGTACGATATTGTTTAATCATGCTGCTCTCCTAAAACAATGACTCTTTATGACTATCGACATCATCATACATTCTATAATGGCTGCTTGTATGTTCTTACCAATGTAACATTTGACACAGAAAACATGGGAAGATAATAATTTATCACTTGCATTTGTTCAAACCAATGAAAACAAAGTCTCGTTAGAATCTCTGTCAGGACTTTTATCAAACAGGTGATATGCACAACTTAACTAACCCAGAAAAATCAAAGAAAGCTGCAAACTTTAGAATGAAAAAGAGAACATGGGGGTTGTGAATGAGGGGGCTTACCTTGTTGATGAGATCATGGGTGGAGTCATTATGTGATGGGGAGACTTTGGCGGAGGCAGAGATGGAGATTGAAGGGGTTTTGGTAATGGGTGAAGTGGGGCGAGTAGGAGGTTGAGGAATGAGATTAGAGAGGTGGGTCTGAACTGTGTTTGAGATCTTGGCGAAAGTTTGGAAGAGTGCCTGCAATGGGTTCTCAGACATTTTCAGAGACAATGAGAAGAAGCACAAGAAGCCGGAAAAAGTCCCTAAAAACCAGAGAGCGGGAGAAAAGGTTTATTTGGAGGAGGGAGCTTATATCTTTTTTTTTTTTTTTGTTCTCTCTCTCTATATAGGCAATTTGCATTTCATGGATTGTAGCTCTAAAATACTAAAAATAGGTTAAATTCGACAAATCGTTTCTAATGCAATGCTATTAGCTTCTCTATAATAACTAGCATAAAAGTAACTTCTCATCACCGTTATGCATCATGTCAACTACTTCACCAGATTCTAAGTTCCAACCATCCATCTCTTTTACTATGTTTTCATGTTAGCGTGAACTAAGTCGCGTGCCGTCATAGGAATATATATCGGGTCTGGGATCTCTCCAACCGCATCCACATGTGAGTGCAAGGTGACCGACATATCATGTGGTTCGATTGTGTGGAGGACCATATGTGTGACCTGAACTGGCTAGAAAAGTTAGCATGTAGGTAAGTCACGCATCCCACATCATCTGAGAAAGAGTGGATGTTGTGTTTATATGTGCAGAGACAGCTCCTTAAATTCGCGTTTTGGGGTGAAACCTTAAGAACAAAACCGTGCGGGTCAATAGGCCTAAAGCGGACAATATCTTAGGTGTGTGGACTGGGCTGTTACAGATGATATCATAGCATATCCCCGGTCGGAAGTGTGCCGACATGGATGTCGGGCCGCTAAGGCGGATGGATTGTGATGACCTGACCTAACCTGGCTAGAGAAACTTACGGATAGGTAAGCCACGCATCTCACATCGCCCTGTGGAGAGTGGGTGATGCGCTTATACGTGCAGAGTCAACTCCTTACATTGAGACGCGTTTTGGGGTGAAATTGCAAGAACAAAATCGTGCAGGTCAATGGGTCCAAATCAGACAATATCTCAAGTGTGTGGACTGAGCTGTTACATATGGTATCAAAGTCTGTCTCCGGCCGGAAGTGTGCCGATGCGGACGTCAAGCCCCTAAGGGGGGTGGACTGTGATGACGTAACCTGACCTACCTCAAGAAGCTAGCATGTAGGTAGGTCACGCATCCCACATCGCCTGGGGGAGAGTGGATGATGTGTTTATCTGTACAGAGTTAGCTCCTTACATTGAGACACGTTTTGGGGTGAAACATCAAGAACAAAACTGTGCAAATCAGTGGGCCCAAAGCGGATAATATATCAAGTGTGTGGACTGAGCTGTTACACCGTAAGTATGTCCTCACAGCTAGGCAATGGTTCTTTGGCCGATCGTTGTTTCTCGCGGCCGCTTATGACTGCATCTATGTGGCGTCGGCGGTTCCCATTGAGACATTCCAAGTCTGGATCGAGATCATCGGCCTTCCACCCAAGCCATTAACCGCTGATGTAGTTGAAATGGTGGGAGCGACCCTTGGTAAAATTGAGCACTTGGATTGAGTAGGGATTAAGAGAGGGACTCGGGCTCGGGCTCGGGCTCGGGTTTGGGTCACCCACCGAATTTGTGACCCAGTGAAGGAGGCGTACCCGCTGATGCAGTTTGAGTTTGGATCGGCCGGCCTCACATTGAACCTCACTTTCAATTAAGTATGATCGAACCATGGGCTTTTGCAGGGTTTGTAGTTTGCTTGAGCACCCGGCTACCGTGGCCCTCTAGATCTCTCCACAGTGTAGGTCGTCGGCTTGAAGGCAACGACGTCGATTAGCTCCAGAGGTGCTGCGAATTTTTGTGGTCGCAAGATGAAGGGCTCGAACCCTAACCCTAACTTGGGTCGAGGTTTAGGGTTTGGGATGTCCTATCTACAATTGGGACCTTCTATGGGATCCGGGTCATGTTCAACGGCTACCGGAAACCCCTTCCCGGTTCCGACAGAGCCATCCTTCTCCTTCACTATATCTGGTGTATTGGTAGCTGAACTTGCTACTAAAGCTGCTACATCTCTTTTGCCTAAACATATTGTGATCACTAAGGTTATTTCCGGGGTGAAGCGTTGAGCGACCATGGGCATTGACTTCACTAGAAAACGCCCGAGAGCTATGGAATCCTCCATGGAAATTGTACCCTTTCAGCTTCCTTTTGAGCTTGAGACGGCACTAGCTCATAAGGATGGCATGATCAAAGTGTCTCTGGCTAAGAAGAGAAAAGGCAGGCCTCCTGGTTCGAAGAACAAGGTCAAAGTTGATACAGGTGAGTCGAGTGGGAGCTTGGGTCCAAGGAGGAAGCTGAAGCATTGGTATGGTGCTAGGAAAGCTTTGGTGATAGAGGATAATGATGCAGGATCGTCAGTGGTTGTTCGTCTCTCCGACAATGTTGCAGGTTTGGTTCAGGCTCAAGATGAAGTGATTACTGAATCGGGTTCTCCAGTTGGTGATCACCTCTCGGAGTAGTTGGTCTTGGTTCGTTGATAAGTTAGACCTAGTCTAGAAGTTCTTTACTTATTGATCATTTGTTTATCCTTATGGTTCTCAATATTGAGATAGCTTGACGTCTTGCTTTTGAACTTAGTTTGTTAGGTTGTTTTGCATATTTTACTTTTTTCGTAGCCCGTGAGAGGTTGTTATATGTTCATGTTGTTGCCTAACTTTGAGTGATAAATTAATGAATTGCGGTTTGCACCTTGGTTATAAAAAAAACTTAGTACCAAATCGATAACCAATTTGATTGAAACAGATGTGATCTACTCATAAGGAACTAAAATATGAACGGTAGTCACATTATTTTTTAATGTAACTGAAAACATTATTAAAAAGTAGGGAGCTCTAGAACTCTCTTCTTAAGTCAATTCTTCAATAAAATTTAAAAAAAAAAAATTAGAGACAGCGTTTTTTTTTTTTTTTTTTTTTGAAAGAGATCATTCATTCAATCATTCAAATAAGAGTCGCGCAGACCAAGGTGGTCATTACATATCCACCAGCTATCACATATTTTCAGGATAGTACAAGGCTTCATGGTACACCAGGATACCAAAGTGATACATAGGCTAGACCATCTATTCGAAAGCTTTAGCACATCAGAGGAAAGAAAACCTACTCCAAAAAACATCATGGATAATAGGCATAAAGTTCAGCAAAATTAGAAACAAAAAAACAAAATAAATTCCCCATGTCCAAAGCCGGGCATGGAGGTGCAAAGCTAGAGACGAAAAAAAAGATTTAAACTGTTTCCTTGCCCTTAGAGGAAGGGCCAGGAGGTGCTCCGCCATAGAGGTAGGACAAGACATCAGCAACAAGGATTTTCTTTGACAGAGAAGGGTTCTTGTTTTGAGACCCCTGAGGTCGACCAGGTTTTCCTTTTTTGATGACATGCTCAGTTGTGCTTAGCGCTGTAGTATTTTCCTTGCGAATTAGGGTTCCACCCTGTGACTCTATCAGGCCAAGCGATTTAGCAGTAAATTTCCTAGAAAACATTGGCATTTTTTGTCTTTTAGTAGGAGCATCAGTTTGTGTACCTGCCTTTAGATCCTGAAGCGATCGCTGAAGTTTCTTTGGGGACGGGGTGAAAGTTCGAACACGTTTGGTTGCTGTGTCATCAACAGATGCTGCTTTATTGGAACTTGTATCAGCAACAGAGGCCTCCACTGGAACTAGAGCTAGGCCGTTATCCACGATTTGTGATAACATTGTTTTGTTTATCAGAATAGGCTTCCTAGGCTTGCTGCTTCCCTCCCTGAAAAGTGGTTTGGCAATAGAGGGTCGAAAAAGAGATCCCCTAAAACGGAACACTCCTTCAGATGTTGGAGGAAGCTCAGCATGAATTTTCTGGACCATTGGGTGGCTTCGAGTGACCGAGGGTATTACCACAGATGCGCGACAAGCTTCCCCTTCATGCCAAATGAGGTTACAGGTCTTGCAGCGTCCATTGAGATTTTCATAATAGAATGAAACTTCTTGTTCAACAGTTGCAGAACTTGACATACGTTTCTTCAAATCTTAAAGAATAAAGCTAGGAACTTTGATAATCTTTTATAAAACTAATGCATACCCTGCTCCACTCTCAGTCTTGACTCAAAACCATTAGAGGTAATATAGTTTTTTACTTCAATGGAATCAATATAAATACAGTAGGTCAGTACTGCATTGGTACGACTGACAATCCAAATCACTCTTCTTCTTCTATTCCTTTATGGTATCATGAGACCTGATTATCTTTTGAAGAAAGAAGGGTCTGTCCAGGGCATGAGAAATCCTAACCCTAATGGTTCGGGTTGCTTTCCAAGCCTTTTCATCCATGGCCACAAAATTACCTGCTACCATAGCCACGCTTTTGATCCAATTCGGTCGCTCAAACCTTGGAGGCATGTTGGAGAGCTAAACCCAGAAAAACAGTTCATCCATTTGGACTTTGTGGATGTCCTGAACCCCATCATAATCGCGAAAGACAATCGGAGCTTTGCCATAGTACCACGGTCAACCAAGTAGGATTTTCTTGGCATCTCGTAACATATTGAAAGCAAACAAGAACCTCACCTTCGTGCGTTCTTGAACTTGGAAGGAATCTTCAAGTCTCCAGATGCGCTTGAAGTGGGATCTGAGATCAGTTGCAGTGACAGGCTTGCGGGTTAGGGGACGTGCAAGGAGGAAAAACTGGCTTCCTTCCCCCACAACGTTGTCTTCTTCATCATGGAAGACAGACAGGTCCACGACATCCTTGCCCGCAATGGCTAGGGACTGAGCGAAACTACGGGTAACAACATCAATATTTGTCATCTGAGAGGTGATGGGATTGGGGATTCGGTGAGAATACGCAAGAAACCACAGGGTGGTTGAGATAGACTAGAAGGCTTCTAGTTGGGAGCACACGACGGAGGCTCTAAGGTTTTTTTTTCATATCAATTTTTTAAAAAAAGAAATATATATATATATATATATATATATATATATTTTAAACAAAGGAATATATATATATATATATATATATATATATATATATATATTTTTGCGCTATTTAGCTCTCAATTCCTTTCTTTAAAAAACAACGTATAGGGTTTAGGGTTTAACGTTGATTTGATACACTACAGACCCTAATTTGTAAACATACGCTCATATTTGACAACCACAAAGATACATTATTCTATGACTTTTAGAATGATCAACATGGACCATTTTTTTAACATAAACCCCCAAATTCCAAACCTATGTATACTATACTACCCACCACCACCACGATTGACCCTTAGAGCATCCGCACCGGCCAGCAAACGGGGGAGCTTTGCTCGAACAGGAGGTGGGGCCGAGACGAGTTGCTCGAGCAAGAGCTTTTGGGAGCGCGCACCGGGGTCGAGAGAGGAGGCAAACTGCTCGAGCAGTCAACTGGTCTTCGTGCTCGCCCATTCGCTCGAGCAAACTTTGCTCCGACGTTTGCTCGAGCAAGAGGTGGGGCCGGGCCCTTTTTTTTTTTTGCTTTTCGGCTGTTGGAAGAGGATCGACGACGTGTGGAGGACGCTGCCTCGAGCTAGGAAGGACTGGAGATGACGCCGAGCGCCGCCCTCGAAGGTGGCGGTCGCTCCCGAGCTTTGCTGCACCTCCCACATCGAGCAAAGCCGCTTGGGTCTTGGTTCAAACGAAAGAGGGCTTCGAGCCCGTCATTTCGGTGGGTGGCACGACGGCCGGGAAGGCCGGCGTCGAGAGGAAGAAGACGATGAACAATATATTTTATAACCAGGGCCAATGACATGCTGCCACGTGGCAGTTTGACCTGTCCATTAAAATTGCAACGGTCGAATCAATCTGGGCCTTCCATTTGAATCAGAAAGTTTGATCCAACGGTCAGAATTCAAAGGCAACGGCTACTATTTGATCAGAACGGAAAGAAACCCAAAAAATAGTAAAAAAATCCCAAAAATTTGCCTATAAATACTACTTCAATTTTTAATCAATTCACACCAATTTGTGCACAACAAATTTCATATCTTCCTCTATCTCCTCTCTCATTTCGTTTAGCATTTTTTTTCCAAAACAATGGGATCCCATTGGCTTCCTTCCGAAGATTTACAAATGTGCATCTCTTATGTCCGTCATAGCGTTGATGAATACGACGGTAACAAACAAAAGAGGGATAAATTGTGGGAGACAATTTTTGCCGATTATATGCAAAATTAGAAACTAGCACCCGGTGAGAAACCTCTGAAGGAGCCGAGGTCCCGAATCGCGCTCGCTTCTCACTACAATAAGTTCAAGCTACTCTTACAAAAATGGGCCGAATGTTTGGCGGCGGCACAGCAACGTGTAGCTAGCGGCACTTCGTTAATGGATGAAGTAAGTTTACATTGTTTTATCATATATTATAATTTTTATTCGATTATATATCTAATTAAATTATATAATTTATATATCTAATTTGATTAAATATGTAGCATTGTTTACATTTTTGAAAGGGTAGCATTGTTTACATTATTTGTTTTATTATATCTAATTTGGTAAATTTTTTTGTTTTATCTAATTTGTTTAAATATGTAGCATTGTTTACATTATTTATTTTATTATATCTAATTTGGTGATTTTTTTTGTTTTATCTAATTTGTTTAAATTATGTAATTAAATATGTACCTAATATAAATTTTTATTAGGTACGACAAGCTCAATCATGTTACTATAATGCCAAGAAGAAAACGTTTACATATTTTGAATGTTGAGAAGTGGTTAAGGATCATCCATCTTTCGCTCCCGTGCTACCTACTACTCTATCTCCATATGCAAGTACTTATGATGCTACTCCTTCCCCAACCGAATCATCTCCAGCCATCAATATGGATGATGACGAAGTGAATGAGACACTTCAAAGGAACACGGCAGCTTCCTCGAGTCCGCCTAGACCAATGGGAACCAAGGCGGCAAAGGAAGCTAGGCGCCTAAAAAAACATGGTAAGACTCCTATTGAGCAACGAGTTGAGGTTTTGCATAATATTGCAAGTGACCAAGCATCATGGCATACCAAGAGGCTAGCGCAAAATGAAAGTGAGCTGAACTATTACGCGGAGTACATAGAGATTCAAAAGCGGAAGGAAGCAAGGGCGGAAGCAGAGTTACGATTGAAGAAACAAGAGAATGACACAAGGATCATGACAATGGATTTGGAGGCTATGACCCCAATCTCGAAAAGGTATTTTACCAAGAGGAAACTAGAAATCCTTAATGAAGAAGGAGCTAGTCAAGATCAACCTACCGATGAAACATATTCGGATTGTTATCACCCAAGTCACTCAAGTCGTGTGTTATTTCCATGATAGTTATAGTATTGTACTAAATTTAAATTTAATGTAATTTCAATTTCATGTAATTTCAAGTTCATGTAATTTCAATTTCATGTAATTTCAAGTTCATGTAATTTCAAGTTTATATAATTTAAATTTTATGTAATTTCAATTTCATGTAATTTAAATTTTCACAACAAGACAAAATTGAATTGCTCAAGCAAATTGTTAATGGGTGTGTGAAAAAATCGATTTGGTTGAGCAAAATTTGAATTTCATTTGCTTGAAGCAAATTTTACTTCTGGGCCCACCAGGTGCTTGAGTAAGATCATTTCATGGGTGCGGATGCTCTTAGAATGATTAACGTTGATTTGCTGCTCTTGATCACTGTTAATATGTTGTACTTACTGTTATTAAAACTAAGGGAGAGAACTGAGTTTATGCTATATGAAAGTTCTCCATTGTTCCATATAAAAAAAATCCTAAATTCCTAACAAGATTTAAGCTAATGAACTCTAGCCTAGTGTTGCATTATTTTCATTCTCCAAGTGTCATTCCATGGCGTCTTCGTGCGCGTTGGCTTAACTGTTTGCATCTAACTAGGCAACTAAATTTTTATGTTTCCAACATCTATAGTGAAGGCAATGCAGTGACAGACAAATTGGCTAATTATGGAGCTTTGCTCAATTTGGGCATGATATTTCTTTGCGTATCAATTACAAATTCTCCTAACTGTTACTTTTTAACTTTTTAATCTTTGGAAGTGGTTACCGTTTCCTTTTTTTTTTTTTTTCGTTGGTTCCTTTATATGTTTCATGTATTTCTTATATTCCAAGGAGCGGATTTCGCATAATTCCCCCTTCTATATGTACATATTATTTTCTTGATCAATAAATTTTCGAGGAGCTAGGTAGGATTTTCACATGCCTTTCGATAGCCTAATAGACAGAAATATTTCAAACAAGTAGAATAGTATAACCCTTAAATTTATCACCTTATGGGGTATATATGCATTAAGTCATACTAGTTCTAAGGTTTTACTACTGCTCCATTTTAAGGTGACAAGGATAATGTACCCAGGGGTACACTGTCAATTCACTCTTCATTCATTTATCCTTTTCACTCTTCATTCATTTATCATTTAGGCATTAAATTATTTTAGAGAAAGTAAGACTGATCGACAACACTTTTCCAGACAAAACTCACATGTGCAGGGGTGTTCTCATCAGCAGTGATCCCTTTCAGGAGGTTTCGTTCGCTAGATTCTTTTTATCCGGCGTCGAGTTAGCTCTTCCTCACTTACCCAAAAAAAAAATGATGAAACTTGCCTAAAAAATAATTTGTCCTACTTTCTTGAGTTCTGTTTGGGCCGAAACTAGCGTTTGGGCTGAGACTATAGATCGAGGCCCACGAGGTCATCTAATAAAGGATAATCTAAAACACATTTAATCTTTTCCTTTTCTGGGAAGGATTTGGGGTTCTTTAGGAATCCAAATTAAGGTTGGTCTGTGATAATTGAATCCTGATCAATCTCTAAAATCCGAATCCATTATACTATTTGATACGCAAGTATTGGGGTTTAGTATTCTCTATATAAAGAACTCTTGTACAATGTAGAAGGGATCCCCGATCAATCAAACAAACACACAAGCTTTTGCTCATCGCAATCCTTGCAAAGCCTCTCCGGAGCATCTTACGCGCACAGCCTCCACAAACTGCTAACAACCACTGTCCAAACTTCCCTGCAACCTTACGCCCGCCACTGGTCGCTGTATCCCTGCATGGTTTTTGACAGGTGCCTTGCACTCGTGTCGAGAGTCGCTAAGACCTACCGCTTCCAGCACATCCGCACATCGCAGTCGCACCCAGCCGCCATACGTACAGAGTCGCACCTCGCCGCCATACGTACAGAGTTGCTCGTTCGCCTCGTGTTCGTGTTCGCTGAAGCACCAAGTGTCAGTCGCTACGCCGTAGCACATCGAGTCGTTACTCAGGTAACAAAAACACAGACAAATCTACTTTAGGTTGGAAAAGGATCGTTTCTCGCGGTCTTGAATTATTGCTCTGCTTTGCGTCTCAGGATCAAAGTAAGATTACTCGATCTGCAATAGGTTGAGAAAGAAATCCTAATAATCTTTTATTAGGTCTTGTTCGAACCTCTTACGCCGGCCTTGTCAACGCCCGCGTAACAGTCGTTTGATCAAGGAGTCAGGAATTGAGAGCAGACAGACATGCTCGCCAGAGACGTACGCTCGCCGGAAGAGTACGCTCGCCAGAGGTCGTCCGCATCAAGGTTATACCTAACCCAAAGGCATTGGCACGCTCGCACAAATCACAACAGGACAGACATCGACGTCCGCCACCACACGTGTTGACCGTTCGCCGGATACCAAATCCGCCACGAACATTTTGGCACGCCCAGTGGGACCAGTGTCAAGATTGCGGGATCTAATCTATATCAACGGATCATGCCTCCATGCAATAGGTCAGAACACAAGCTGTTCACCAGGCACAACTCTGCTGACTGTAGAGGCTTATCGGAGAACGAGCTAGGCCTCAAATACGGGGGCGTGGCAACCAGCATTGCGGATCTTTCTGGGGTCACCAAGGCTAGCCACGAGGTTCCTGAAATAACGATGGCTGCTGATAGCCAGAAAGAACCTGCCAACATTCTAGCTAAGAATGTGGCAGATGCCTCAGAATCTTTAGAGGTTTCTGAGATGAACAGCGCAACAACCACTACCATTCCATCTCCCGAAGATGTAATGGAATCTCTGAATATGGTGCTAGCAAAGTCAGAAAGGACAGATGATGTCCTTCAAAGCATTTTAGCTAATTTGGCAGAGCTGAGGACAGAACAGATTGGGAGTACTACTAGCATGAGGGTTTTGGCGCAGCAGCAGGAAAGGATTAACAACCGGATGGCTGCTCATGCTAAGGACTTCAATGAAAAAGTAAAGGCCCAGCAGGATCAGACAACGAAAACTTTGGCTGCTATTGAGAATTTAGCATTACTGTTCGAAGAGAGGTTGGACTTTGAGTTTCCAGAGAGGGAGGAACCAAACCAACAGAAGGTGATCGGAAAACGGCAGGGAAAAGGTCTGACCAACACTACAAGGCTTCTTAATCAGTCTCGCACAAACAAAGGTGGATGAAGCTACAAAGCGGAGAAGAGGAGGAGACAAAGTAAGGCCCACTATCCTTCCATTTGATGACGATGAAGAAGCCGACGAGCCCGAGAGAGAGAAGGGGCGAATCTGACTATCGACGATGTACATCGGCTATTGGAAGAAAGGATGAGGGTTATGCATGGTTTGCCAGACGCAAGCCGAACATATGCTAATCCGTTTCCCTCAGAGGTGAACATGATTCCGTGGCCACAAAACTTCAAGCACGTCCGGTTCACCCAGTTCTCCGGAGATTCTTCTGAGGATGCCGAGACTCATATCACTCGCTTTAACAATGAATGTGGTCCCTATGCGAACGACTCTATACTTAAGCTGCGAGTGTTCGGTACATCGCTAACAGGGTCGGCGTTGGCATGGTACAAAGATTTAGCTCCAGGTTCAGTTCCAGACTGGCGGACCATGGAAATCCTGTTTAGCTCCATGTTTGGGGTTGTTGAGGCCAAGATTACTGTGAAAATTTTAGCCGAGACAGAACAACAATCTGGCGAATCAGTCATGGATTTTTTGAAACGTTTCAAGCTGCTAGTAACCAAGTGCAAGGACAAGCTTTCAGAGGACACTATAGTAGATTTAGCTATTGTTGGGTTAGAAGAGGAAGTCCAGTCCGGCTTTCAGCAGGTTCATGTTGCCAACATGGCCGATCTGACCAATAGGTTGGCCAACCAGCAACATTGGAACGATCGAATGAAGGAGAAAAGAGAAAGAAAGTAGGGCATCCCTATGTCTTATTACCCTGGTACTCTGAAGCCTAAAATGGGTGCCCCTTCTGGCTCGAAGACAGTGGCAACTGTAAGTACTGAGCCATCCCCAAACCTGACTTGGGTTGAGGAGGAAAACGACGAAGGAATCGTGGTTGTAGAAGTGGTTGGTCGCCAACAGCTACAATCAAAAAATTTGAAGATAGCCAAAGAGCCAATCAAGATTACAACATCTGTTCCAACTAAGTCTGTCTTTGAAACATATACCTATAACGCGCACAAGGCTCCAGAGATCTTGCAGGAGTTGTTCAACCTCGGCCGGCTTAAGCAAGATGGCGGTTTTATCCCCAAACCCGATTACATGGCAGGGAAGAAGTATTGTAGCTACTACAATATGAATAATCATTACACTAAAGATTGTGTCAAACTCAAGGATCAAATCCAGATATGGATTAATGATAATGTCATGATGGTAGATGCTCCCAAGGGACCTACTTGGACAGAAACTAAGCCGTTCCACCAGGTGAACATGATAGATTTTGTCTCCAGTCCATTAGAGTCTGGCGAATGTGTCTCCAAGTTCGCACATTACACATATGATGCGACTAGGGCCCCAGAGATTTGGGAGGTCTTGATCCAACAAAGTGGGGTCGACTTTGCTAGTGTTTGCCTGCCACAAAAGGGCATTCGGCCGAGTAAATCTTACTGTGCCTTTCATCATTCTAACGACCACTTGACCTTCGGGTGCATAGTGTTAAAAGACCAGATTCAAGAATGGTTGAATGATGGAACTTTGGGGTTTGCTGAAGAAGCGGTAGCTTCTATACCTGAATTTTGGGTAAATGCCATCGATGAGAGTAAAGAAGCGGAGCCACCAAATGATAATAATGGGCATCCGCTAGAGAAGGAACAAATGGTGCTGGTACCACGATCTAAGTTATGCTTAAATTGTAAGGTAGGTTGTCACCTACCCATTACACACGAGGAATTGCAGCGGGCACTGAGGGAGGCAGAACAAAAGGCCTTGGAAAGGGACAAACCCACCCATCCAGTTCCGGAGCAATCCAGATCCGACTCTTATAGGCGAACGAAGTATCATCCTTATGACCGGGAAACCTATGCTAGCAAGATGGGATCTCAGCGAGGACCAGGGCCTAGTGAGTTTAAGACTGTACCAACTTATGGTCCTTCTAAGGTAACCGATCCAGAGGTTATTGCTAAGCCATACATTCCACCAGCATCTAACTCAGAAATCAAGACGGATAGGTGGTATCAACAGCAAAATGGAAAGGCTGTGGAGGTACCTCCTAATCCAACTAGGAACATGCAGAAGCGGTATGGTGATAGGAGCACAATGTGCGACGATATTATATGCTTATGCCCTCGTTTATGCTTTGTTTAACCCTTATCTATCTAAGATCGAGTCATAATATAGTTAGTGCCAATTTTGGTAGAGTTTTGGTGAAATGTGTTTAATTGTCCGAAAAATGACTAAGTTTGAGAAATCTGAAAATAGTGCAAAATATGTCTTTTTCGCGATTTTGTGACGAGTACAATTATGATCTATCCGTGTCCGAATTCTACGAAATTTGGTGTGCTTAATATTCATATGCTGAGGAATGTTGTGTTAAAATTTCAGATCAATCGGAGTTCGGGAAGTCACCCAAAAGATGGCTGCAAAACGGCAGTCCGAGCAAACCAATCCAGGGGCTTCCAGGATTTTCCTGGGACTGTGTCCCAACTTCGAAAAATCATTCCCGTCGACTCACAAGGATTTTGATCAAACTGTTTTATAGGGAGATGGCCTTATGTGTCTAGTTTACGTGAGACTTAGAATCGCATCAATCGGAGTTCCGAAGGTGGAGATATGCCGGAATTACTGCGACAAGGTCAAAGCTGCCGATTCCAGGGACTGATTGCTTCCTTTTCACAAGTGCTTCATTTCGATGAACCATATGATGTACAAGAGCATTTGTGAAGACATTCTAAGCATATGGAAGGAAGGAGGACGACACTTGGCCATAGCATTGAAGAAAAACATGAAGAAACAAGTTCTCCTAGTCAAGAGAAGCTGCCGATTCTGGCAGATTGAGTGTCAATGTGTGCTGCCGACATTGTGGGGCATTTTCGATGGATCAAGGCCTATCAATTGAAGCCCAAGACCATACAAGAAGTCCATGAAGATGTGAAGCCCAAGCCTTGAAGAAAAATTCAGAAAAACAAAACCTAATTGAAGTAGAAAAAGGAAGGTTTCAAACCATATCCCATTAGGTTTTGTTTTTCCTTGTACAAGAAGGGCTGCCGGCATGACCTAGTATTCTCCCTATAAATACCCAACTTTTACACAGAAAAACTTGTCACATTCCAAAGCAAAAATCTAGCCAAAGCTCTACCTAAATTTCCCCAAGAATCCTACACAAAAACCCTAGCCAAAAACCACCACCACCACACCAAAGTTTCCTGCCGAAATTTTGTCCCCTTGCTGCCGAAACCTTTACTGCCGAGCAGCAGCCATCCGAACACCATCATCCACGGATCCATACACGACGAAGTCTTCAAGGTTTCTAATGTGTGATCCACTCCCTACTCTTGGTTTTGTAAATTTTTGTGTAGTTATGTTAAACTTTGTCTATAAAGTTAGCATGAATTCTTGGTTTCAATTTTTATGTCTATGTATGAATTGGATTGAAATTTGGTTTTATGGTTTGCATGTCAACTTATTTTCTTTATCTTCAAGTAAGGTTTTAGATGTAAGAATATGGATTGCATGTTAAAAAGTAAGGGAAAGATGTAATGAATTAGCTAATAGGGTAATCGGCAAGAATGCATGTTAACTTGGTTTTAGGGTTTTCTTGACTTGTTCTTTAAATTCGTGTGCTTAAAGATTGGTGTTTTATGCAAGAGCTATGTGTGAATTATTGATCTTCATTAGCCGAAAATAATATGGGTTAAGTAATCTTTAGGGTTATTTTAATTTGTGTTGTTTTCACGAGGGCTAGAGTAATTTAAATGAACATGCTTGTTAATAAGATGATTGACAACCTTGCTTATTTAACTTGTTTCCAACTAAAGAAAAAGACTTTGTGCTTAATTACTTGTCATGTTTGTTTACGTCGGTTAGAATATTCAAAGATGACTAGTACAATTTTAAGGTTAGGCGGTTAGTCATTTAAAATACATGAGGAGTCTTAATCAATTAGTAGCCGGTTAGGAGCTAATTGGGTTGGAGTTAAGTTGAGTCTAGAACATTTTAACATCTTGCCGTGAGTCTTGCTTGCTAGTTTGTTATGTATTTTGATTGCTTTTGTGTTAGTGCTTTGTGAAAGAATGTCGACCAAACTTGTAAATAGTAGACTTAGGATTTATTTGTCAGCATTTAATTTCGTGTCATTTAGCATTAGGGCATCTTGCTGCCGATCACAATCCTTCCCCCATGAGTGACGTTTTTGATGTATATATGTGTGAATATTTTGACTAACAATTACATATTTCAGGTACCCTTAATCCCCGGCTTAGAACGATCCCTACTTGCTCATACTACTAACGATATTTTGTAGGGTTTATTATTGCATGCGAGCTTCGGCTCACGTCAATTTTTGGCGCCGTTGCCGGGGATTATAAAAGCTTGTTTTATGTTATTGTTGTGTATATATGTTGCTGGAAATTTTTGTTGTGAATTTGTAAAGTTGTAATTGTAATTTTATTTTGGGATTTTGTAAAGTAGAAATATGCTTCGGCATGTAGAGTTTAAATTTCGAAAGTTGCATGATGTATAATGATGAATGTTGGTAATCACTTAGTTTAATTTCTAGGAAGTTGATATGTTGTGTATGTTTGAGTTTATTGTAGTTTCTAAAGTGTAACATGTAGGTGAAGCCTCTTTTGTTGATCATAACCAAAACCCTTCATGTGAATGGTGCTATGTCGGAGGGCGTTTCTATGTAGATTGGGAAACGCGGGATACTTCCCCCCCACGCATATAAGCGTTTCTTCGGTAATAGTATTACTTCTATGAGGTTGAGGGCGGTTTTAATCGACACTTGAGACCGCTAGGGATCCGTGTTTGTTTTACAAAGTATGGGGAAGTTATTATCATAGATATGGTTCTCAGGTTTGTTTAACTGGATCTCAAGGCCCATAGACTGATGTTCATTCTCGGTGAGTGAGTCGATAGGGGGTTCGCCCTCCATGGTGTCCAACAATGAGTCCTGCCTGGTTCCTGTAGGGGGTTCGCCCTCCGTGATTTTAATGACCTTTGAAACGTAAAATACGCACGACCTAGTCGACAGCTTGTGCCGAAGCATCACCTCACTTTAGACGCTAGAACATAACTTGACATATGTGGCCTATTTTCTTCGAAGATAAAACATGTTGTGTGGTTCAAACTCTTGAGGTATATCGGGTTAAGCATGATACTACCGGGGGCTGTATCAGTCCATTGCACCGTTATCTCCTCTGCTCCACGTACTTCGAGAGTTGGAACAAATTTAAAAGAAATTAGACCTAGCGATTACATGATCATGAACGTTTTGATTTTTCTTCTCTTGTGCCGATTGTATATGTTTGCTTTGCCGAAATCTTGTATTATTGATCGTTGCTTTATATGTGTTGCCGAGTGTGGTTTTGTATGCTATTGTTGAAATTTGTTGTGTAATCGCCAATGCCGTGGCTTGTAATGATGTATATTCTTGCTTTCTATTTCTTTACGATGTTCTAACTTGTTTATATGTTGCAAATTTCAGAAAATAATGCATGTCCGAATCTAGTATTTGGACAAGAGATCTTCAAGGCCGTTTGCAACGTTTAGATCAAGAACTCGCTATTGCTCGTTTTGTGCCATTACCACCATCCAGTTCATCATTGTCATCATCCTTGCCGTCCTCCCCTATAGTGCCGTCAGTATCATCATCAGGGCCGAGTTCACCTTCATTTGTTTCGTCGTCTTGTGATCTTCAGAATCCAGAGTTTGAGGCTTTTGCCGAATTAGAAGAAGAAGAAGAGATCATGGCATCAATCAGATCACAGAATGGTCATGTTGCTGGAGCTGGAGTTGCTCCTTCTAATATTACTTATCCTCCCTTGGAAACTGACAAGACTGGAGAGATTGAATTGAGGAGTGGATTCCTCCATAAGCTGAAGTCATTTTATGGGATGCCGAGTGAGGATCCTAACAAGCATCTGCAGTGGTTTAACTTGACCACGGAGTCTATGTGTCCAAGAGGGACCGATTTGCAACACTTTAAAATGAAGGCATTCCCGTTTTCTTTAGAAGATCAAGCAAAGGAGTGGTTGTTTGAGGTGCCTAGTGGTCGCATTGTTTCGTGGAGTACTATGATGGATGAGTTTTTGCTCAAATACTTTCCTGCTTCAGGTATCACTGATCTGAGGAAGCAAATAACAAGTGTGAAGCAAGCCGGAGATGAGACTTTCTTCGACTATTACAAGACGTTCAAGTCCCTAGTTTCTTTGTGTCCATCGCATGGCATTAGCGATGGACTCTTGTTACAATATTTCTATGAGGGATTGCGCGTCATGGAGAGAGAGTTTCTTGATTCGGCCGCGGGAGGTAGCTTTTTGGAGTTGAACGCCGGAGCAGCAAGAAGTTTGTTGGAAGTTCGTGCCTTGAACAACCAACAATTTGGCATGGCACGAGGGAATGTGCAAAGGAGTGAAAAAGTGCATGAGACGTCTTCGAGCTCAAAGTTAGAAGATAAAGTGGACAAGCTCACCGACTTGGTGAGTAATTTGATGAAGAAGCGTGCTAGTGTATGTGGAATTTGCACCGAGGGCCATGAGACCGAGCAATGCCCTCAATTTGGAGTTAATGAGGGAGTAGAGGAGTGCGATGCAATTGGTTTTCAAGGAGGCCAAAGATTTGGCAATTTCAATCCAAGGTTCAATGATCATCCGAACTTTCGATGGGCGAACAATGACAACGTGCTTAGGGCACCTATGCAACCAAGAGAGGGAGGAGCGCCATTTGCACCGAGGCCACCATTTGTGCCTCGGCAACCTTATATGCCGAACCAAGGAAATTTTGGAGCCTTGCCGAACCAAGCACAAGCCGTGCCGTACCAAAGCCAAGCATTGCCGAGCCAAGGCCAAGCCTCGTCAAGCAATCCGAACTATGATGCTTTGCTTCAATCTTTGTCAAGTGCTACTCAAGCATTACTCGCGGGGCAACAAAATAATCAAAAGGACATTGGTGAGCTCAAGACTCAAATGGGCCAAGTTGTAGACTTTATGGGAAGATTCAATGAGCAAGGGAAGTTGCCAAGCAATACTATTCCTAATCCGAGGAACGAGCAAGCCAAAGTGATTCAAACTCGTAGCGGAAGAGAGTTGCTTCCTCCAACAAGTCCAAAGAAGAAGCGAGTGATTTTCAAAGGCATTGGGGATGAAGAGAGGGCTGCCGGCCATGATAATGCCGGCAGCCATATGCATGAAGCCGAGAGGAAGACTGCCGGCCATGATGATGCCGGAAACAATGCTGCCGAGAAGTGGAGCCGAGCTGCCGTGCATGGTAGTGATGCCGGCCATGATATACAAGACAAGGGGCTGCGCAATGAGCTTGAGTACGATCCCGCCACATCGAAGAATGAGGTATTGCCGAGCCAAGCAAGCAAGGGAGGTGTGTCATCATCTAGTGCCCCATTCCCTTCTCGATTTGCTAGAACAAAGAAGGATAAATCCGATGAAGAGGTATTGGAGATTTTCCGGAAAGTGCAAGTCAACCTCCCTTTGTTGGAGTGCATTAAGCAAGTGCCGAAGTATGCTAAGTTTTTGAAGGAGCTTTGTACGGCAAGGAGGCATACTAGAGAGACTCGTGTGGTGACCATGAGCGAGACGGTGTCGGCCGTTATTCAAAGAAAGTTGCCAGCAAAGATGAAGGATCCGGGAAGCTTCAATGTGCCTTGTGTTATAGGCAATACACGGTTTGAGGATGTTATGTTGGATTTGGGAGCATCGATCAATGTCATGCCACTCAATGTGTATCAAACGTTGAGTATAGGGCCTCTCAAGAAGGATAATGTCATCATTCAACTTGCGGATCGCTCAAGCAAATATCCGGAGGGCTATGTAGAGGATGTGTTGGTGCAAGTCAACCAATTGATTTTTCCCGCCGATTTCTATGTGGTTGAGATGGAGGATTCGCCGGTCAACAGCACTCAATTGCTCTTAGGGCGACCATTTATGAGGACCGCGCGCACAAAGATAGACGTGGCCGAGGGCAACCTAACTATGGAATTTGATGGTGAGGTGATAAAGTTCAATGTGTTTGATGCCATGAAATTCCCCAATGTTGATTTGAAGGAGGGTTGTGCCATTGATGTTTTGGAGGAGGTCGAGCAAGTTATGTCGACCTCGCTCGACGCATAGCAATTAGCGATTGAGCACGGGGTCGGATTTGACAAGAAGGGAGAACGAGTCACGGAGGATAGCAGCAATGCCGAGCAAGCCAAGGCCGAGCCTTTCAAGAAGGAGCCGTACATGGTATTGCCGAGTGTAGAAGAGGTTGTTGCCGAGCTCGAGGCTCGGCCTTATTCAAAGTATGATTCGTTCTTGTCAATTCCAAGTGCCACAACAAAATTTCGACCAAGTGTGGAAGAGGCCCCAAAGTTAGAATTAAAAGAACTCCCTAGTCACTTGAAGTATGCTTATCTTGGAGAAGGAGATACACTACCGGTTATTGTGTCTTCAATGCTTAGTGAGAAGCAAGAAGTGGATTTGATAAGAGTGCTTAAGAAGTACAAAACCGCCATAGGTTGGACCTTAGCGGATATCAAGGGAATAAGCCCTACTACTTGTGTTCATCGTATTTTGTTGGAAGAAGGAGCTAAGCCGACAAAGGAAGCTCAACGTCGACTTCACCCTCCCATGATGAAGGTAGTTAAAGAAGAAATTATCAAGTTGCTTGATTGTGGGGTGATCTACCCAATTTCGGATAGTAAGTGGATATCTCCCATACAAGTAGTGCCAAAGAAGAGTGGTGTAACGGTTGTCAAGAATGAGAAGAATGAGCTTGTGCCACAAAGACTTGTAACCGGTCATCGGATGTGCATCGACTATAGGAAGCTCAACGCTACAACGAGGAAGGATCACATGCATTTGCCGTTTATGGATCAAATGCTAGAAAGGTTAGCCGGCCATTCTTACTATTGTTTTCTTGATGGATATAGTGGCTACAATCAAATCATGATACACCCGGACGATCAAGAGAAGACCACTTTTACTTGTCCATTTGGCACGTTTGCTTATCGGAGGATGCCATTCGGACTTTGCAACGCACCCGGCACTTTTCAAAGATGTATGTATGCTATCTTCTCGGATTTTATTGAAGACATTATCGAAGTGTTTATGGATGATTTTAGTGTATATGGAGGCACCTTCGATGCATGTTTGGGGAACTTGGAGAAGATACTTAAGAGGTGTGTAGAGACAAATCTTGTGCTCAATTGGGAGAAGTGTCACTTCATGGTCACGCAAGGCATTGTTCTAGGGCACATAATTTCGGCAAGAGGCTTAGAAGTTGACAAAGCCAAGGTGGAGCTCATACAAGCATTGCCGAGCCCTAGATGTGTGAAACATGTGAGAAGTTTTCTTGGCCATGCGGGGTTTTATCGACGATTCATCAAAGACTTCTCTTCAATTGCCAAGCCATTGAGCAACTTGTTACAAAAGGAGGTGACGTTTGAGTGGTCGGAAGCTTGTGAGGAAGCATTTTGCCGATTAAAAGAAAGGTTGTGTACGGCGCCGGTTTTGATGCCACCAAGATGGGATGAGCCGTTTGAGTTGATGTGTGATGCTAGTGATTATGCCCTTGGAGCGGTACTTGGACAACGAATTGAGAAGAAGCCATGCGCCATTTACTATGCTTCAAGGACTCTCAACGATGCACAACTCAACTACACAACAACGGAGAAGGAACTCTTAGCGGTAATCTTTGCTTTGGAAAAATTTCGATCATATCTTTTGAATTCCAAAGTCATTGTTTATAGTGATCATGCCGCTTTGAGATATCTTATGACGAAGAAGGATGCTAAGCCGAGGCTCATTCGATGGATACTTTTGCTTCAAGAGTTCGACATTGAGATAAAAGACAAGAAAGGAGTAGAGAATGTTGTGGCCGATCATTTGAGTAGACTTGTACGAGATGTGGATCGGCTGCCCCTATGTGAAACCTTTCCGGATGAGCAACTTTTTCGACTTGAAGTACTTGAGCCTTGGTATGCCGACATTGCCAATTTTCTTGCCACAAACCGATTTCCCAAAGAGATGCCGAGCCACCACCAAAAGAGAGTAAGAAAGCAAGCTCGACACTTCTTGTGGGATGATCCGTACCTTTGGAAGCAATGTGGTGATCAAGTTATTAGAAGATGTGTGTCGGAGAATGAGCATCGGTCCATCCTCGCTCTTTGTCATAGCGAAGCTTGTGGTGGACATTTTGGAGCTAAGAAAACGGCATTGAAGGTACTTAATTGTGGTTTCTTTTGGCCTACGATTTTCAAAGACGCATTCATGTTTTGTAAGTCATGTGATCGATGCCAAAGAATGGGGAATATTGGACCACGAGATCAAATGCCGCTCACTTCTATCAACGCCATTGAGATTCATGATCTTTGGGGGATTGACTTCATGGGGCCTTTTCCTTCAAGTAAGGGCTTTCTCTACATATTGCTTGCGGTGGATTATGTGTCAAAGTGGATTGAAGCCAAGGCCACACGCACCAATGATGCTAAGGTGGTAGCCAAGTTTCTCAAGACCAACATCTTTTCACGTTTTGGAGTTCCTAGAGTCTTGATTAGCGATGGAGGCTCCCATTTTTGTAACCGCACCATTGAAGCCTTGTTGAAGAAGTATGGAGTCACACATAAGGTATCTACACCTTATCACCCCCAAACAAGTGGTATGGCCGAGGTAAGTAATCGAGAGATCAAGCAAATACTTGAGAAAACCGTTGGACCTTCAAGGAAGGATTGGAGTGATCGTCTCGATGATGCTTTGTGGGCTTATAGGACGGCATACAAGACACCGATAGGTATGTCACCTTTTCGGTTAACATATGGCAAAGCATGTCACTGATCATTTGAACTTGAGCATAAAGCATGGTGGGCGGTGAAGGCTTTCAACATGAGCATTGATGAGGCCGGCCTTCATAGGAAGCTTCAACTCAACGAACTTGAAGAAATACGGAATGAAGCTTATGAAGCCGCATGGATTTACAAGCAAAAGACTAAGGTTGCTCATGATAAGATGCTTCGACGGAAGGAGTTTGAAGTTGGTCAAAAAGTTCTCTTGTTTCATTCACGACTCAAACGTTTTCCGGGTAAGTTGCGCTCTCGTTGGATCGGACCATTCATTGTTCTTCAAGTGTTTCCACATGGAGCTATAGAGATTCGGAATGAAGTTACGGGAAACATATTCAAGGTAAATGGACATAGACTCAAGCCGTACTACGAGCCATTTGCGCTCCTAAATGATGAAACCGATGTCCATGACCCCCCACCACATGATGTTGCCGAGCCTCCCACCATCCCCACACCACCACCATGTCAAGCTGCCGGACCTGCCATTGCCGGCAGGGTTGACACACGGCCACAAGAGGACGGACAAGAGTCGGATACGCAGCACAAAGCGGACACGCCAAACAGCACCGATGCAGATACGGAATGCAATACACTTCTTCTTGAACTTCTTCATGCCGATTTGAGTTGTTTTGGAGCACGATGAACACATGCAAAACACGGTGAAAAGTCTAGGCTATGGACTATAAACACAAAGCGCTACTTGGGAGGCAACCCAATTCGATCAAAGAAAAGTGAAGGAGCCATCACCGAGAGTTTGAAATTTCTTAACCCTTCTCTTTATCTTTGATTTGTGATGATATGTTGGAATATGTTAGTCTATTGCATGCTTAGGAAATTCATTGATATTGTTTTGTGCTTACATTGAGGGCAATGTAATTTTCTAAGTGTGGGGTGGGATAACGTATTCCGTTTATGTTTTCGTGTGCTTAGTTTAGAAAAGAAAATTCAGAAAATGTTCCACAAAAATAGAGTGTTTAAATTGTTTGTTTTGAGTCTTAGGATGCCCCTAATATGTCAATGATGTTTTTCTCCTCTTTGCATACATAGATGATGGTTGTGCATACAATTGAAATTGTGAGTTTCATGGATTTTGTGCATTGGTAGGAGCATGTAGGATTTGTTGATTATGAAGCATGCATGTTTTAGCTAATTTATTTCGATAATAACCTATGTGAGCTTTTGTGCCAATTTCCTTTCTTCTTGAGCGATAAAAAGATAAAATTCGATAGATTCGTAGGAAGCATGAAACCTCATAATTCTTTACATATTCGATGACTATATGCCATAGCTTTTTAATGAACTCTAGTATGCTAGAACTTACTCTTGTTGATTTTCAAAACGTTTTTAGTCATAAAATACCTTGATTTTGAATGTGATTGAATAAAGATCATTTAGGTTTACCACCAAAGCCAAATAAACCATGTGCCCTATTGGAGCCCGTCGTGGGACACCTTAGTAAACCCCTTTGAGGCTATGTTGAGCCTTTTCTTTCATCATCCTTAAACACTTTCCATGAGCTTAGTATAGTTGTGCCCTTACCCTTGATCAAAGTATTGGCAAAGCTTGATTGTTGAAGGAGTTTTCGCGTGTGTGATGAAGAAGAACAAGTGTGGGGTAGACTTAGCCATGAATTTGTATGTAAAATGTATGCATGCCGTACCTAGAAAAAGAAAAATTTTTGCTCGAATTAAAAAGAAAATAAAAGAGCCGAGAAAAAAAAAAAAAAAAAAAAAGAAGAAAGAAAAAGGTACGGCATAGGCAATGGAAAAGAAAAATTTTGTGCATGGCTATTGTCTAGATTATTGTTGTAATGTTGTATGGGAAGAAAAGAATGAAGTATGGGTCCAACAAGATGAAATTTGACCCTTTCGGCGAGAAGTCATAAGGAGATTCGAGCTTTGCTAAAAGGCCTTAGTGACGTTTTTGAGCCTCCTTATCCAAATATCGAATACCTCTTAGCCTATCCCCATTACAACCCTTTTGCTTGATCTTTCTCATGATTCTTAAGATGGTTAAATTTGATTGTGGAGATTATCTCAAGAGTAAGCATATGATTTTGGTTCATTGGTGCATATAGTTATCATATGAGGTTTTTCCATAAAAATTCACAAAGTGCTTTCGTTTCTTGGATATATGCAAGTCACTCTTTGAAATTCATTATCTTTCGCTTGCATATACTTATGAGTGAATAACCATGCTTCGAGAGAAAAGAAGAGAGTATGCCTAGTGAGGAGGATTGAATTAGTTTAACATGTCTACATGCTTACTTTTGTTCTTATATGTTCTTATTGATGCCACATGTTCATGAAGCTTGGAATTTTCGTGCTTAGCATTCTCATGCATTAACTTGAAAGCTATGTGTACATACGAGCCTGAGACAAATTGTTAGGGGCAATAGTTTGTTTTGAGTCTAGTTTAATTTAGTTTGCTAAGGGACTAGCAAATGATAAGTGTGGGGTAGTTGATAGGAGTACAATGTGCGACGATATTATATGCTTATGCCCTCGTTTATGCTTTGTTTAACCCTTATCTATCTATGATCGAGTCATAATATAGTTAGTGTCAATTTTGGTAGAGTTTTGGTGAAATGTGTTTAATTGTCCGAAAAATGACTAAGTTTGAGAAATCTGAAAATAGTGCAAAATATGTCTTTTTCGCGATTTTGTGACGAGTACAATTATGATCTATCCGTGTCCGAATTCTACGAAATTTGGTGTGCTTAATATTCATATGCTGAGGAATGTTGTGTTAAAATTTCAGATCAATCGGAGTTCGGGAAGTCACCCAAAAGATGGCTGCAAAACGGCAGTCCGAGCAAACCAATCCAGGGGCTTCCAGGATTTTCCTGGGACTGTGTCCCAACTTCGAAAAATCATTCCCGTCGACTCACAAGGATTTTGATCAAACTGTTTTATAGGGAGATGGCCTTATGTGTCTAGTTTACGTGAGACTTGGAATCGCATCAATCGGAGTTCCGAAGGTGGAGATATGCCAGAATTACTGCGACAAGGTCAAAGCTGCCGATTCCAGGGACTGATTGCTTCCTTTTCACAAGTGCTTCATTTCGATGAACCATATGATGTACAAGAGCATTTGTGAAGACATTCTAAGCATATGGAAGGAAGGAGGACGACACTTGGCCATAGCATTGAAGAAAAACATGAAGAAACAAGTTCTCCTAGTCAAGCTAGGAGAAGCTGCCGATTCTGGCAGATTGAGTGTCAATGTGTGCTGCCGGCATTGTGGGGCATTTTCGATGGATCAAGGCCTATCAATTGAAGCCCAAGACCATACAAGAAGTCCATGAAGATGTGAAGCCCAAGTCTTGAAGAAAAATTCAGAAAAACAAAACCTAATTGAAGTAGAAAAAGGAAGGTTTCAAACCATATCCCATTAGGTTTTGTTTTTCCTTGTACAAGAAGGGCTGCCGGCATGACCTAGTATTCTCCCTATAAATACCCAACTTTTACACAGAAAAACTTGTCACATTCCAAAGCAAAAATCTAGCCAAAGCTCTACCTAAATTTCCCCAAGAATCCTACACAAAAACCCTAGCCAAAAACCACCACCACCACACCAAAGTTTCCTGCCGAAATTTTGTCCCCTTGCTGCCGAAACCTTTACTGCCGAGCAGCAGCCATCCGAACACCATCATCCACGGATCCATACACGACGAAGTCTTCAAGGTTTCTAATGTGTGATCCACTCCCTACTCTTGGTTTTGTAAATTTTTGTGTAGTTATGTTAAACTTTGTCTATAAAGTTAGCATGAATTCTTGGTTTCAATTTTTATGTCTATGTATGAATTGGATTGAAATTTGGTTTTATGGTTTGCATGTCAACTTATTTTCTTTATCTTCAAGTAAGGTTTTAGATGTAAGAATATGGATTGCATGTTAAAAAGTAAGGGAAAGATGTAATGAATTAGCTAATAGGGTAATCGGCAAGAATGCATGTTAACTTGGTTTTAGGGTTTTCTTGACTTGTTCTTTAAATTCGTGTGCTTAAAGATTGGTGTTTTATGCAAGAGCTATGTGTGAATTATTGATCTTCATTAGCCGAAAATAATATGGGTTAAGTAATCTTTAGGGTTATTTTAATTTGTGTTGTTTTCACGAGGGCTAGAGTAATTTAAATGAACATGCTTGTTAATAAGATGATTGACAACCTTGCTTATTTAACTTGTTTCCAACTAAAGAAAAAGACTTTGTGCTTAATTACTTGTCATGTTTGTTTACGTCGGTTAGAATATTCAAAGATGACTAGTACAATTTTAAGGTTAGGCGGTTAGTCACTTAAAATACATGAGGAGTCTTAATCAATTAGTAGCCGGTTAGGAGCTAATTGGGTTGGAGTTAAGTTGAGTCTAGAACATTTTAACATCTTGCCGTGAGTCTTGCTTGCTAGTTTGTTATGTATTTTGATTGCTTTTGTGTTAGTGCTTTGTGAAAGAATGTCGACCAAACTTGTAAATAGTAGACTTAGGATTTATTTGTCAGCATTTAATTTCGTGTCATTTAGCATTAGGGCATCTTGCTGCCGATCACAATCCTTCCCCCATGAGTGACGTTTTTGATGTATATATGTGTGAATATTTTGACTAACAATTACATATTTCAGGTACCCTTAATCCCCGGCTTAGAACGATCCCTACTTGCTCATACTACTAACGATATTTTGTAGGGTTTATTATTGCATGCGAGCTTCGGCTCACGTCATATGGCAGGACAAAACGAACCTTAAATGCTTTGGCCACAGGGGAGTTGATCCCATTAGAGCTCTCGGTCCCGATTAGACATATACGGAACACCTATAAACGGTATAGAGCGAAAGCATATGTTGATACTCGCCGAGCACGAGGCGGTCAGCTTTCGCCGCCTCACAGAAGAAGCGCTCATGAGAGGCTTTCAGAACCAGATCAGGCAGCAGGTGCACCAAGACAGTCACCAAGGAGGAAACTTGATCACTCCCCATAAAGACATCATCTTCGGACTGCGGCGTCTGGCAACACAATTCCCCAACCTAGAGAGAAGATCTCAGAGGTTGGAGGAAACAAGAATGCCAGCATCCTGAAGTGGAAACCGAAGGAGGCGAGTGTTACTACAGTAGGAAGGGTTCCTGGGGGGCAGGCAGTTGCCAAGGAATCTGGGCTCGCGAAAGCTGTACCGGCCAAACCTATTACAATTTTGGCTCGGTCAAAATCATCCGGAATTCCTCCCGGAATGTCCTTACCTCAATATGTAGCTCAGAAGTTACGTACTGACCCACCTTCGAAGAAAGCGGAGGGGGAGTCCAGATCCCTGCCTCCACACATGGAGGCGGATGACGACCTGCCAGAGACGGATGATGAAATGAAGGATGATGATGACGAGCAGATGGAGGAAGATGACGAGATCCTGGATTGCAACATGGTCTCATTAGACCCAGAGGTGTTGGATTGTCATATGGCTTTCATATTATCTTCTGATTATGCCGTACCAACACCTATCCCTACTTCTCAATTTATCCAAGAGGAGGGGAAGGACAGGCTGGTATACCTCATACAAGAGCCTCATGATGAAGTATTGGCAAACACCGGGGGGGGGGGGGGGGGAGGGGGGTAAAGGATCTCCATTCACAAACGACCCTCCAAGGAGTTTGGCTGAGCATTCACGGTTAAATGTGGTGTTCCCGAAACCTACATTCGCCATGTCCCAACACCTCAAGCCGTTGTATGTATCAGCATAGGTGGCGGGCCTCAAAGTTAACAAAATCCTCATCGACACAGGAGCTGCGGTGAGCGTTATTACACTTAGTACCATGGGGAAGCTTCAGATTCCTGAAGAAAAGATTATAGGTACCACCATGAAGGTCAGAGGCTTCGCTGGTGCGGTCACGCCAACCAATGGTATTTTGATGCTCAAGGTAAAACTCAGACCCTCTGATGCTTTTCAGGGTTTCATTGTCACTGAAACCGCCAACGCCCCGTATAGCATGATTTTGGGACGAGATTGGATTCACAAGACACTCTCGGTTCCATCATCTTTGCATCAAGAAATGATCATGTGGGATCCGATAACCGATATTCCGGTATTGGTCAAGGCGGATGACCGACCCTATACAATAGCTGCTTGCTCGCTTGAGGTAGATTACTACTATAGTTCCATCAAACCTCTCAGGGTTGAGGATGTGGACGACGCAGGGAATCCAATTGGGGTGACCTCGAATGATCTAGCTCGATGGGGTTTAACACAAGCCAAATCAGACAGTTCCAGGCTCACCTCTATCGACTTCTGCTCAAATAGCATCAATGAGTGACAACCTCACGGTAAAGGAGGCGTAGACCCTTGCTTCTATGATGCAGCGTTGTGCTGTTTATAGAATGGAGCAGTTGGCCTGGGAAGCGATCGCTCTAGTTGAGTGTATCGATGAAGACGAAACAACAATTCTGTACGAGGTGGAGGCCATACAATCAGCCCCGGCAGCATTAGAAGATACTCCACCTAAAGTATATGATCCGGTGGAACGAGTTAATCTCGGCACCGATGAAGAACCTATGGAGGTTGGGATCAGCCAGTATTTAGAACCAGAATTAAGGCAGCAACTAATTGAGTTGCTACAAGAATTTAAGGACTGCTTTGCCGAAAAGTATCAGGATATGCCAGGACTATCAAGAGAATTGGTTTGCCATCGGATACCTATCAAAGAGGGATTCAGACCAGTCAAGCAGACGCAAAGGCGGATGAATGCCGAAACTGTCCTGGCAGTTAAAAAGGAGGTTCAAAGCATGCTTGACGCAGGCATCGTCAGGCCAGCACAATATTCACAATGGCTGGCAAACGTGGTCCCTGTCAGGAAAAAGAATGGCAAGATCAAAGTCTGCGTGGATTATAGAGACCTCAATACGGCTTCACCAAAAGATATTTACCCAATGCCTATTGCGGACATGTTGGTCGATGCAGTGGCAGGACACGAGATGTTGTCTTTCATGGATGGGACGGCTGGATATCACCAAATTCCAATCAACGAGCCTGATATCCCAAAGACTGCTTTTCGTTGTCCTGGTTTTACAGGAGCTTTTGAGTATCTTAGTATGCCCTTCGGTCTTACCAATGTAGGGGCAACCTATCAGCGCGCTATGAATCTCATCTTCCATGATATCTTGGGAGGTATTTTGGAAGTGTACATTGATGATGTAATGGTGAAGTCAAAGCAGAAGCAAGACCACATAACTCATCTTCAGGATGTCTTCATCAGAATGCGCCGGCACCAACTTAAAATGAATCTAGCTAAATGCATATTAGGATTTCGTGCAGGAGACTTCCTAGGGTTCATGGTGCATGAACGAGGTATTGAGGTGTCTGGAGATAAGGCACAAGCTGTCTTCGAGGCACCAGCACCTAGGAATAAAAAGGAGCTTCAAAGCTTGCTAGGCAAGATCAATTTCCTTAGAAGATTCATATCCAACTCAGCCGGGAAGATTGCTCCGTTTTCACCTCTCCTGAAACTCAAAGACGGGGAGCACTTTATATGGGAACCCGAGCATCAAGCTGCGTTCAACAAGATTAAGGAATGTCTGGCGAGTCCGCCAGTATTACGACCTCCTTTACCAGGGAGCCCGCTTAAATTATATATTTCTGCTTCCAGCAATTCTATTACGGGGTTGTTAGCTCAGGACGAAACAACCGGGGAAGGAAAGAGAATCGAATATGCGGTTTATTATCTCATTAGGACCTTGTTGGATGCAGAAACTCGATACTCGCCAATAGAGAGGTTGTGCTTAGCTTTATATTTTGCTGGTATCAAACTTCGTCATTATATGCTTTCTTTCACCACCATTGTGGTTGCTCAGACTGACCTGGTGAAATACATGCTGACACGACCTATTATGAGAGGTAGGGTTGGCAAATGGATCTTGGCCCTATCTGAATTTTCTTTACAATATGCACCGTTGAAGGCGATGACTGGACAAGCGGTTTCTGATTTCCTGCTCCATCATCCTGTGGAGGCGAAGATTCCTGAGCAAAGTTAATCTGTAGCCATGATCATGACTCAACCTTGGGTACTCTACTTTGATGGTAGTAGTACTGATTCTTTGGCGGGTGCAGGCATTTGTATCCAGGGTCCAACCGAGATCATACACTCATATTCTTTTCAGTTAGAATTGAGTTGTACCAACAACCAAGCAGAATATGAGGCGTTGATTATTGGTCTAGAGTTGTTGTTGGATATGGAGGCCAGAGAGATCGAAGTTTATGGTGATTCTCTATTGGTCATCAACCAGCTTTCCGGAGCTTATAAATGTCTTTCTTTCCACCTAGTGCATTATTGAGAACGAGCATCGGAATTACTTGAGCAGTTCGCTGATGTGGTGCTTGATTATGTCCCTCGCGAGAAGAATTTTGCGGCTAATGAGTTAGCACAATTGGCGACAGGCATTCGTCTCGCTTATGGTGCTACGGAAAGGATCTTGAAGGTGGAGCGCAGAACTTTACCATCTTTTGCTATTCGCAGAGAGGAGCGCGGCGAGTGGTTGGTTGCTACAGTAGAACCAATTGATACAGATTAGCGACAACCAATCATCCAATATTTACAAAATTCTTCCGCACCGTCCAAAAGACGGGTGAGGTACTTGGCCACTAACTATTTACTTAGGGGGGACGAGTTACTTCGCAGAGGCGAAGACGGCATTGACCTTCGGTGTGCCTATGGGACAGAAGCCAAGAGGCTTATGCGAGAGGTACACCTCGGCGTGTGTGGTTCGCATCAAAGCGGACCGAAGATGAGGTGGCTTATTCGTCGATACGGGTATTATTGGCCATCTATTCTTAAAGACTGTATCAGTTTCGCACAGAGTTGCATCGATTGTCAAGTTCATGGGCCAGTCCAAAGAATTCCCAACATCCCTATGCAACCTATTATCAAACCTTGGCCCGCCAGAGGCTGGGCACTGGATTTTGTTGGAGAGATACACCCTAATTCTTCCCTCCAACATAAATATCTGCTAATTGGTACGGATTTCTTTACTAAATGGGTTGAGGCAGTACCTGTTCGGAATTGCGACGCCGCAACCGTCATCCGATTTATCTTTCAGAATATCATTTGTCGATATGGTATTCCTGAGTGTCTAGTGGCGGACAGGGGGGCAGCTTTTATGGCAGAGAAGACTCAAGAGTTTTTACAAGGCTATGGAATTCAATTCCTTCATTCTTCCCCATACTATGCTCAATCCAATGGCCAGACAGAGGCTAGCAACAAGGTGATTATCTCTATTATCAAGCGTATGTTGGAAGATAATCCGAGAACTTGGCATGCTGAATTAGACAATACTCTGTGGGCATATCGTACGTCAAGAAGGACTCCTACAGGGACTACTCCATATGCGTTAATGTACGGCCATGATGCCGTCTTGCCTTTGGAATTTAATGTGCAATCTCTTCGAGTTCAAGAGCAACATCAGTTAATTGGTGATGACTACGTCCAAGCTATGTTCCAGGAGCATGAAGACCTCGATGATAGACGTTTGGAAGCTCTAAATAATATAATCATGGAAAAGAAGAAGGTCGCCAGAGCTTATGATAAACGCACCAAGGGCAAATCTTATGGCGAGGGCGATCTAGTCTGGAAAGTCATACTTCCCTTTGGCGAACGCGATACAGGCCGTGGTAAGTGGTCTCCCAAATGGGAGGGTCCTTTTGTCATTCACCGAATCATTGGCAAAGGTGCTTATCAACTCAGAGACATAGATGGTGAAGTCCACACAAATCCTATTAATGGCCGCCATCTCAAGAAATATTTCCCTAGCGTTTGGGAGTACGAGGAGCCGCTCGCCATGGTTGAGACTGGGGGGCATCCTTGTCCTTAAAAAACTTATTCGCTTGGGGGGGCAACCAGACTTAGTTTTCTTGGCTTCCCTTCCATTACTCGCTTCAGCCAATGAAAACTGGGGGGAAATATAGGGCAACATCAGTGCAAGCCGTCCGCCAGAACACAGAGGCCAGAAGACTGAAGTGTTTCAACCATTCATCCGAAATTTTTTTAAAGTTTTTGTGAAACTGAAAGAGTTTCATGGAGACTTGTTAACCATGAATTCAACCTTAGGACCAATAATTGTGGTCCTATTTTTATTTTTGTGTTTTCAGTAATACAATAACATTTAATTTCATGAAGGAAGACAATACATATGTTTTTCTGAATTCAGTTTCATACAAAGGCCTTGCGGTCAAGGCTTTTACAAAGCATAAAATTACAATATGAAGAGCTATTAACTAGCTCTGAAACCATGTCTATGCTAAAAGGACTTTGATCGATTTTAAGGAGGGTTTGAATTTCTTTCTGAACTCTGCTTCAGAATTCCTCTGACAAAAAAGCGACCTCGAGGCGAGTTCATCTCCTTGGCTCGCCGAATCTAGAATTCCCTTCTGGATTGAAAGAAGAGCTAAGGAGCAGGGAGTTCCATCCGCCAGGTTGGAGCAGGTCAGATGTTAGCATGGACGGAAATGTCATCCGCAGGTCCCCTTTTGTTCCTACCAGCAAGCTAACAAACAGTTGAAGCTACAGGATTGTAAGGGTGACAGATGACGCCTAAGTCGCTATCCAGTATTATACTTTTGGACGATGTCATGGTTATGGCCCAACTCCGGCCAACCCTTTTCACATCTCAGATTCCAAAAGCATAATACCAGATTATACGACTTAGGGCTAACGTAATACCAGATTACATGACTTAGAGGTGTTCTCAAGAACATCTTAGTGTAATCTGGGGGAAAAGATTGTGGAAGCCATAAGGGCTGTGAAGCAAACAAAGAGAAAAGGATGGAAGTCATGGCAAGATTGAAGGACGACTGAACAATCCCAGAGGAGGGATTCCTTTATATAATAGAATCCGTAAGCAATCCAACGGCTGGGATAATCTAGGGTTACAATACGAACTACCGAAATTTAATGAGAAGTTATCACACTCAACTGTTTGCGTTGAGAGCGTTGGAGGGGTTTGAATACCGAATCCTCGGAAATTGATACTTGCATTTATTGACCATTCAATGGAGGTGATGATTCACTAGGTTAAATAAAGTGGTTTGGAAATCCGGGTTGGGTTGCCATCAAAGAAAAATAGTTCTGGAAAATAAGACAGATATTACAGAGGCCCAATTCATTTTGGGGGCATTGTCTTAAGTTCGATCAGACTCATCCCTATTCTACGAATCTTGGCTTGCAGGTGATGAATTTGATCCATAAGCTCTTCTTCTTCTGCTAAACTCTGTTGGGCTTCGCCATGAAGAGTGGTCAGGAGCGCCCTTTGTTCGCTCGCATGCTGGAGATGCTCCTCTTGCCTTGCTTTGATAAGGGCGATCCTTTGGTTGATTAGATCTCTTTCCCTCTCGAGGCGAGCGAGTTCTTCCCCATCATCTTGGCTTACGGTGGCCACCGTAGCAGAATAGGCATTTATTGCACTCGCGATGGCTGCATTCACATCTTGCGTTTTGAACTGCTGAGATGGAACTACGGCGAGTTTATCATGAAGCTGCTTCAGTAGGTCAGGCAGGCTCACCAAGAAGTTCGTGAAGTCTGATTGAACCGAGGCGGGCAGGCGGTCGACGTGGTCTTGTAGTAGTTGGACCGAGGATTGTAACTTGGTCGCCACTACTGCATCTTTTAAGTTCAAACCTCCTAGTTGTTCAATAAACTCCCACGCCTCTTTCACTTCGGGGAGATCTCTCCTTGGAGTTGGGAGTTTCAGCAGCGGATCCTCTTCTAGGGAAAGGAAAGGTAAGCTCATCTTTAGAGGTGAGGGGGTTGGACCCTCAAGAGGGGATGCTCCAATCTGTATGACTTGGCGGGGCAGAGTCGCGAGAGGAGTTTGTTCGCCGGAAGCCTCGTCGCCCACGATATAAACCGGGGTTTCGATAACCTATACAAACACATGATGGTGGTATGACTTAGCAAAATATCATCAAGAATAACATAAAGGATCAGAAGAGTTTGGGAGTTTAGGAGTTACCTCTTCAACCACTTGCGAAGCTTCAATAGAGGGGTCGGCTTGGGGCTGCTCTTGGGGTTCTGGAGAGTTGGGCAGCCTACTTAAGCTCGCTCCAGCATCCGTATAGCTTCTAGGTGGCGAGTGAGGAGCTGAACTCGGATCTTCCAAAGCCACCACTTCAGGAGACAAAGGAGTGTCCTCTTCACCAGCAGCTGCTTGGGGTGTCTCCACGCTTTCTGTTTCTGTCCAGGTGAGGACAGGAGTTGGCTCAGCCTCCACCACAACTTCAGGGACTGGATCATCCGCCTCTTCCACTATAGGCTCTGCAGGGAGAGTGGAAGTGGTCAGGAGGGCAATCTCAGTTGGGGTAGTAATCATTACTACTGGATTGCTTGGATGGAGAGCAGTACCTGTACCAGCAGGAAGGCATCTTAAGGGCAATACATCAACATATATACTCAATCGTGCCCTTTCAAGCTCTATTTCAAGAAGCTCTTCAAATCGTTGAGGGTCAGCATAAAGAAAGGAGTATTCATCTCCAAGTTCAGACTCCCTGGAGGAGGTTGAACTGGGGGATGATTCGGAGGACTCACCTGAGGATATGCTAATCACCGCAGCGGCTGAGGGGGTTGAAGCTAGCTTCTTCCTTATTAGTCTCTGCGAAAGAAAATTTATTAACTACATCAGATTTACTAGGTTGGCTTGTGGTCTAGTTCAGTGGTGAAGTATTACATTAAACAAGGGTGGATGACTTACTGGCTCGTCGTCAGATTCTTCTTCTTCTTCAACTACCTCAGCCGCGACGGGGGGTTTCGCCTTCTTCTTGGCAGGCTGGCTTGTTGAGGTCTGTGAGCTTTTCCTTTTTCCCTTGCTCTTGCTCGCCTTGTCGGGAGCCTGTGATAATGAGAATCAGTTAGTGGTTCTCAGGTACAAAAGTAGTATACAAATAGCAAAAAGTTGTGAAATTACCTGCCCAAACTCTGGTTCGGGGTAAAGAGGTCCTCCATCAAGGACCTTGAGGTCTACAGCAGTCAGGAAGTTCTGCTGTTGGCCGAAAAGGGTTCTGAAGTAGTGTGAAGAATCTTTCTCAAAGAATTCTCCTCTGAGCTGCATCCACCAGGTTATGTAGTCTCCACTGACTTGATCAGAAAGTTCTAGCGCCTCGCACCGATCTAGGTTGGGATATTCAGCGGGCCGAAGGGCAGAGACAAGATTGGCATCCTCGTCAGCAGGAGTGTTTTTGCTTGGCCGCCAGGCTGAGAACATGTTCAGGCTTTGCACTGGCGGATAAGGTAGAGCCTGACTTAGGCCGAGTTGGCGAGCGAACAAGTGGGGAGCGTACACTTCGACACCTTGTTCTCTTTTGTCCGAAGATAAAAGAGGAAGGTCTGCCATTGAGACACACTGAAGGAATAGCCTTCGGCCTGCTGCACATTGACGACTAGAGGGTAGGAAGCTGTCCTTCAATGCTCTAGGGTACACACTCTTAATGAGTCCTTGTGCTTCTGAGTGGAAGCCTTGAGCATCGGTATTAAAAATGATGTCCAGGCAGATGGCATAGCCTTGATCATAATGGGGTTTGCATCCTGCGAATGCTAATCCTAACACCTTCTTTTCCCCAAGTGTTATACGCTCAGGAGATGCTAACCTAGGGAAATACATTTGAGCCCAGATCTCTAGTATCCAAAGAGGGCCAGAAACTTTACAGTTTAAAGGCGAGAGAGACAGGGTATGTAGACACCTATATAGGTGGGCTAGCACTAGTTGACCTAGGCCAATTTCTTTCCTGGCGTATAAGACTTCGGCCATCCTTCTATAGGTTCGGGTCATCTTGTTGGCGGTTGAACAGAATATAAACTTATTCAACCAGAAGTCTAGAAAAGCTATGCCACCAATATCATCCCTTTGATCTTGGAATGTGGTGATCCAATTAGAAAAGCCTTTAGTATTGGGTTCTGAAAAGGAAATTGAGGGGACATCCGCCTCAGGGTAATCAACAGCAACAAAAGGTTTATTCCCTAAGGGAAAACCTAGACCAGCATACATATCAAGCAAGGTAATGCTGACTTAACCAAAGCTTAGATCAAAGGTATTAGAGGAGGGGTTCCAGAAGCTTACTAGGGGCATAATGGCACACCTATTTCCTCCTTTGGGATTGAGGGCAAAGCTGAGACGAAGGATTTCATCAATTCATGCCGCCCGCCATCTGCTTTCATCGCGTCTTTCCCTTTGGCGATACCATTCTACCATAGATGGGTTGGGCAACGACCAGGAGGAGTAGGCCACCGGAACTTCTTGGTGGTTGGACGTTTGCCAATCTTTACATGAAACGCCCTTTTCTTGGAAAATGACGGGTTCGGGTCGGACTTTGCTGAAGAAGGGTCGAATCGAATTCGGACCTAGTTCTTGTTGCCTTGGACCCAATCCGGCATGGCCGAAGTCGTCGGGAGGTATGATCGAAGTCTGGTAGGTACTTCCGACCTCGATTAGGTCAGAGATGATCGCCTCCTTGGCTTGTGTGGCTTGGTGATAGTTAATCTCATTGGCCATGGTATTTTCTGGTGGGAGAATTGGAGGAAATGAAGGTTGAGGGTTGAATTGCTGTTTCTCAATCTGAATTTTCTAAGGATCCAAAAGGGGTTCTCGGAATCGAATCGGTAGGGTTTACGGCGTTTGGGGTTTTTGATGAACAGTTTCCGAAGCTCGATTTGGTAAAGTTGCGTTGTTAGAGGGAACGACGCATTGCTTCAGAATTTTTAAAGAGGTTCTTTGGGCTGGGCTTTTCAACCTTTATCAATTTCGCCGGACTCTACAATTTCAAAGGCTGGGGGGCAATGTTTGGGCCGAAACTAGCGTTTGGGCTGAGACTATAGATCGAGGCCCACGAGGTCATCTAATAAAGGATAATCTGAAACACATTTAATCTTTTCCTTTTCTGAGAAGGATTTGGGGTTCTTTAGGAATCCAAATTAAGGTTGGTCTGTGATAATTGAATCCTGATCAATCTCTAAAATCCGAATCCATTATACTACTTGATACGCAAGTATTGGGGTTTAGTATTCTCTATATAAAGAACTCTTGTACAACGTAGAAGGGATCCCCGATCAATCAAACAAACACACAAGCTTTTGCTCATCGCAATCCTTGCAAAGCCTCTCCGGAGCATCTTACGCGCACAGCCTCCACAAACTGCAAACAACCACCGTCCAAACTTCCCTGCAACCTTACGCCCGCCACCGGTCGCTATATCCCTGCACGGTTTTTGACAGGTGCCTTGCACTCGTGTCGAGAGTCGCTAAGACCTACCGCTTCCAGCACATCCGCACATCGCAGTCGCACCCAGCCGCCATATGTACAGAGCCGCACCTCGCCGCCATACGTACAGAGTCGCTCGTTCGCCTCGTGTTCGTGTTCTCTGAAGCACCAAGTGTCAGTCGCTACGCCGTAGCACATCGAGTCATTACTCAGGTAACAAAAACACAGACCAATCTACCTTAGGTTGGAAAAGGATCGTTTCCCGCGGTCTTGAATTATTGCTCTGCTTTGCGTCTCAGGATCAAAGTAAGATTACTCGATCTGCAATAGGTTGAGAAAGAAATCCTAATACTCTTTTATTAGGTCTTGTTCGAACCTCTTACGTCGGCCTTGTCAACGCCCGCGTAACAGTCGTTTGATCAAGGAGTCAGGAATTGGGAGCAGACATACACGCTCGCCAGAGACGTACGCTCGCCGGAAGAGTATGCTCGCCAGAGGTCGTCTGCATCAAGGTTATACCTAACCCAAAGGTATTGGCACGCTCGCACAAATCACAACAGGACAGACATCGACGTCCGCCACCACACGTGTTGACCGTTCGCCGGATACCAAATCTGCCACGAACAAGTTCTTTCTGTATTCTTTGGGATTTTCGTTGTCCCAATGAAAATTGGGGTAATCTTTGTGCCATGATTCCCAAAATGTAACCATTCAGAACACAATTGACAAACCAAGCACATACATATGCTTGCCCAAGAACAGCGTATAAACAACACAATATCCCTAATTTTCATCCTATCAAAACCCCAATTTTATAACATTACCCAATTCCACACATCATCATTAAGCACAAGAACAGATAAACAATAATATAAACAATCCAACATGCATATTCATTAATCTCAAATTGGGACGGATTCACAAAATAAACACATATAAAGATTCCATTTCAGAGATTACATCTTGAAAACCCATAAAGTAACTGATCAGGAGACCCATAAATTGTGCACAGTTCCAGATATTGAAAGTAATTTTGCAAGATTTCTTTAATGCTAAGGATCTTTGAAAGAGTATAAATTCCAATGAAGCAGTTACATATGGTGCTGCTGCATAAGCTGCAATTTTGAGCGGGGTATTGAGAAGGCGCATGACTTACTCTTGTTGAATGTAAATCCAATATCCCTTGGTACAGAGTGTTACTCTGGAGAATTTGATGTTTCCTCCCAAAAAACACTACCATTCCCACCAAGAAAACTAATCTCTTCACATCTATTTTTACAAACAAAATCGGTGTGATAGTTCATAAGTATGAGGGCGAAGAAAGAAGGGCCATAGAAAATCAATTATTGAGTGAGTTTGTACTCGATGAAATTCCTCCTGTTCGAAAAGGAAAACCTCATAATATTATGGAGTTTTGCGGCTAAGTGATGTTGGATAAGTTTTGTGGCTCTGATGCCAACTATGGAGTTATTTGACGTTGTTGTGGTGAGAGAACTTAACTTCACAACTCCTGAAGAGCATCCAAGAAAGCCAGGAAGTTGATTTTCTGCTGTTGAATCATCCTGATGAACTACCTATACACCAAGTGACACTCTACTAGTGATATTCTACTGAAGATATACTCTCAATATTATTACTCGTGACATTTCTTTTCATCGGGTGTATCAAGGTTTTAACACATAAATAGTAATTTTAATTGGGAAAGATATACAACTTTCTTATTAAGAGATTGCACAAATTATCAAACTAATTTTGTTTCATTTTAATTGTTGATTATTTTTATTTGAGAAATTTTATATACACCCCTCTTATTACACACCACTTAATACACACCCCTCTTATTTTATATCTCAAATCAGATTCTATAAATAGGTTAAATGACCAAAATAGATATAAATTAGCATACGAAAAAAAAAATTAAGAAAAAAACTAAATGATGCAATACAATTGTAATCCTAAACATCTTAATTTTGAAATTTTATTTTGTCCGACTATTGATTGATGTTGGATTTGTAACAACAGTTCTCAATTTAATTATCAATTGACTAATGATCTTTTGAATTGAAATTTTAAAAATTTATAGACGAAACTTGTAGAAAGTATGTTAACAAATACCTGAAAATATTTTTTTAATTCAGTATATATTAATTATCACTTATATTAATAGGATATTTCATGGTTTTTTTTTAGCAAATGGTGTTGGCAGTAGCCAGAGAGGCTACACCAGGGCCCGCAGACCCGCAGCAACCGCACCAGGCCCCGGCCCAGGACCCAGGATCGGATCACCAGCACCAGGCCTCGGGGCCCAGCGGTCTATCCTGCCTCCAGGGGTCCTGGGACCGGGGACGCCTGCCTGCCGAAGTGGGCACCAGAATATCCAAACAGAAGAGAACTAGTCCCACATCGAAGAGTGAGGCCAGCCCTCACCCCCAACCACCTATATATGGGCCTCAACTACCACCATAAATGGGTAACTTGTCTCTCTCTCCCGGCTTACATACGTGCTATAAGTTATTTGTATTCCAACTATACTAACTTAGGCATCGGAGAGGAGAAGACCGGCCCGCCCGGTATTCCCCTTAGTAAGCAGGATTGCAGGAGATCAATGTGGATTCATCTGTGGCTACTAGGCCCCCGGGTTTAGGCAGAAACAATTGGCGCCGTCTGTGGGAATCAGTTCAAAAAAGTTGTGTTACTCTACCAGCTGGGTAGAGATCTGTGGGAAGATTGAACAAGAGCCGTGCAAGCAACACCGCTGGCTGAGATGGTGGAAAAGAGTCAAGAGGGAGGAACCACCGAGGAGAGGCGTGTTGCAACTGAGCAAACGCTCGCCTCCACCCCTATCATCGCGCGAGAGCCGCGTGGTGATCAGGGCAGCAGTTTGGGAAGGAGCTGTGGAGGACCCTCCGGTAATCCGGAGCCCCGCCACGAGAGCTCGCGCGGGAAAGACCCGATAGACGACGAGGGCAGCCCGGTGCTTCGTGGCCTATCCCTAACATTCTCAGATGATCCGAGTGATCAGTCTGAGAGTCCGGACCGAGACCCCACGTACAGTCCCGACCATGACGGCATGGCGGGAGAGGTACGAGCAATGGCGGCAGAAGTTAGTCGTCTCAGAGAGGAGAACGACCGGGACCGAGCCAAGTCACAGGCCCGCTACGAAGAGATGGAGGCAGTGAATGCCGCCCTGGTAGCCGCCCTTGAGAGGGGTCAGCAGCGCAGTGCCGCCATGACCGAGGCGCGAGCAGCACCCCCGCCAGTCCAGCCCCGGCAGCCAGAGGCAGGGCAATCTTCGGGCGCCCGGCCCGGCGAACCCGTACAAGAGAAGTCGCAAGCCGGCGAAGACCTGCCAGAGTGCACGCCCGCCTCCCGCCAACCGCACGCTTCGTTTGTAGATGAAGCTGATACTCCAACAGCCCGGGCGTTGCAGCTGCTAGCCAGCTCCGTGTCAGAACTAAAGGCCCAGATGGAGGCAAACGAGAGAAGAGCGGCCAGGCCATTGGAAGGCGCCCGGTTCAACGAGCGCATGGGCCCCTTTTCGCACCGAGTTATAGAGTCGGGAAGATCTGGCAACCAGAAGTCCCTCAAGCTCACCTATTCCGGGTCCGGTTGCCCGTATCAGCATCTGGACAGTTTCCGGTCCCAGACTTGCGCCAAGGGCTACTCCGATGCAGTCTGCTGCAACATCTTCCAGGAAACCCTGTCTGGAGAAGCGCTTAGCTGGTTCTACGAGCTTCCAGTGAATTCAATTGAGGCATTCGAGCAGCTGGCCGACCGGTTTGTAGGCCGTTTCATCCTCCGAGTCGAGGGAGCACGAACGTCCACCATCCTCTTCAACTGCATCCAGGCCCCCGGGGAAGAGTTGAGAACCTTTGTCAACCGGTGGCAGACGGCCACGGCCGGGGTCCGGAACCTGGACAAGGGCATTGCCGAAATGGCATTCAAGCAAGGGCTTCGGGCAGGGAAGTTTTCCTATGCCGTCAGGGTAGAACTCCCGCAGGGCTACGACGAGTTGATGGCTATGGCCATCCGGCATGCCCAGGCTGATCATGAGACCTACGGGAACCACCTGCTGAAGAGGAGGCGGGATGATCTGTCTTCCAGCGAGGACCACCCCCGGGAGGATAATCCCCCGCGCAGTCAAGAGAGCAAGACCGGCCAGCGAGCCGAGCACGGGAGTCGCCGACCCAGCCGGAACAACAACAACAACGGCAAGAGCTGGCCGCAGCGGCAACAGAGGCCCTTCTCTGACAGGCCCCAGCCCCGGAATGAGAACAAGCCGGCACCATACCGCCAAGAGCGCCCCCTGGCAATTATGCCACCACCCCCAGCCAATCAAGACGTCTTCTCCACCCTCACCGCATCCTATGAGGATATTCTGCTGGAGAACGGGAACATCATCGCCCCACCGCCCCAGAGAAAGTACCCCAAGGGGAAGCTTACCACGGCGCAGACAGGCAAGTACTGCTCGTACCATGATGAGGCGACTCATCGGACGAACCAGTGCTTCGCCCTCAAGACCGCGGTGCATGGCTTGATTGATAGCGGTCAGCTCCAGAGGTATGTCGGGGAGAAGAGAGAAGACCCCAACCGGGAGAGTGACCCGGCTTGGTAAACCCGCTGAGTCCAAGCGGTTAGTTTGGCATATCGCCGGTTCAACCGATTGTAAAGATCAAATATATGCCAACAACTTTTGAAAAACTCTGGCCCCGCGAGCTCAGATATATATTCATAGTCAATTGAAGTGTACAAGCAGTAACCGCTCCGGAGAGTTTTTTTAGAAAGAAAGCAAGAAAAATATCCTAAGGAGCCGCCTCTCCAGCGATAGCTTCGTCGTCAACCGCAGCTCCTCCAGGCTCGGCACTGTTGGTAAAAGAATCCAAGTCCGAGCGAAGCTCTGCTCCTGGCTGCCCCTCTACCGGCTGCCGATGGATGTCCGACTGCTCATGGATATCTCCTTCAGCAGCAGTCGGCATCAGGGAAGTATTCAACCACCCCTTTGCCGCCCATTCCGTGTACGCATCCGAGATGCCTTCTTCCCGGGCCTTGTCCAGAAAGTCCAGGAACCGCTCGCTCTTCTCATATTGAAGAACGAACCGGCCGAACTGTCCCGGGTCATCTCCTCCGGCAGCAGCAGCCGAGGTGGCATGCGCCTGGAGCTCGTCTATCTTGGCCTCCAGCCCGGCCCTCTCGGCGTCAGCCCGCTCCTGCTCCCTCTCCATGCTCCGGTTCTGCTCCTCCAGCTCCCGGGCCCTCTCCTCCATCCTCCGGGCTTTCTCCTCCATCTTCTTGGCCCTCTCCTCCGCCCTGGCCTTCTCCCGATCCGAGCGGGACTTCTCCACCTCCAGCAGCTTCTGAGACTTGGATAGAGCAGTTGTCTGTCTCTTCAGCTCCAGGAGCTCCTCGCTCGCATCCGGCTGGTATAGGCTGTAGAGCAGCTGCAGCACAACAAAGGCAGTTAGTCAAGCGGCATTGATGAAGGCAGGAAATAAGGCAGTACAGTGGTATCATGCGGTACTTACCCGGAAGATGGATTCCTTGCATTTTGACCGATTGCCCCCCGCCAGCACGCCATCAATCCCGGGCTTGTCCAGGCCGAGGCTGGCCAGGTCCGCCATCATCTGCCGGACAAGAGCATTGTCCGGGCTTCCCCTTGACGCCTCCGCAGGCGCAGGACTCCTCTGCTGACCAACGGCAACTCCCTCCCCAGCATTGGATGGTACACTGCTGGTTGTCCTGACCCGCTTCGCCATGCTCTCCCGGGACGACCCACCGGTTAGCGTCACCAGCCGGGAGGCTGGACCGTCCGGTCCTTTCCGCTTCTCTCCCCGCCCTTCGGGAGAAGCAGAACGTGCGCTCGCACGAGGAACAAAAGCAGCGATGGGCAGGGTCGCCGCACGGTTGGGTATCCTGTGTGCTCCCCCAGGAACCCGCGCCGGCCCTCCAACGCTCTTGCCCTTCCCAGGCACCGCTGCTGCCGCGGAGCTATGAGTCTTCACCCGCTCCAAAAGGTAGGACGACTCGTCCATATCCCGGGCCTTGGGGTCCGCATGCAGCGTAACCCGCCCGTCCTCTTCCAGCTAGGACCGGGCGACGGCCGCGCCCTTCTCCGTAAGCTGCCTCAGGAGTTCTTCCCCGTCCATTGAGAGAGTGTTCTCGGGCTTGATCACCGCCCGGGTCGACGCACCTGCAGAACAAGCAAAAAGTTAGAAATCAGTGAGCACAACTGGCACAAGTACCACCGCTAGGGTTTGCTAACACACCGGGATCCCGCCCAAGCTCACAGTATTGCAGCACTTCTCGCCGGATGAAATTATACGAACTTCGTTCCAGGTAGTCCCAGCAGCCGCGAATAATCGAGATCCTCTCCTGCTCCACCTCGGAGAGCTGGAAAGACTGGTCGCTTAGGGGCTGGAAGGCGCCAGGCACCCAGTACTTCCTCCTCTTCACCTGCCAGGCCCCGCCGGCCATCACCACCTTCTTTCTCCAGCTGTTGTCTACCCATGAAGGCATGATGGTGATGACCGCTTGATTGCTGCGGGAGTTGAAGGATAAGCAGTCTTTGGACCCCGCCTTCCTCGAGTAGGACAACCTATACAACGCCCGAAATTCGTTGATCGTAGGCATGCTCATTCCGGACAAGTCGTATAGGCATCCCAGACTTAGTAGCCGCCTCCATTGGAGACTGGGCAGCTGCGCGGGCGACGCTGGCAGGGCACTCAGAATATACTGTACAAAGTCAGGCAGCGGTAGCGACATCCCGTGCCGGAACTGGTCCGGATGCACGGCAACCCAACCCTCCTCCGGGTTACAGGCTGACTCTCCAGGGTTCAGGGGACGCAGAAAGATATCGTCCGGGATACCCCACGTTTCCCGGAACGCGGCAATCTCCGCGGGAGTCATGCTCTCCTCCGGTTCGTCACACACCACGGCAGTTTTTCCCCTACCAAGCGTGTAGCTTCCAGCGGGCGCACCGACCATGCGCACCCCGTGCGGTATCTCATCACCCGAGGACTCTGACCCGGAATCTGAGGACGTGGACGCGGCACCGCTCCCGGAGCGGTCCGCGGCTTCATGCTCTGGGGCTTCAGAATCAAGCCAGTCCTGCATCCTCTCCACATCATCCACCACAGGATCTCGTGCGGCAGATTCAGAAGCCCCCTCCGAGCTCGAAGTGTACATCTTAATCTAGGGCAGAAAGCAAAACCCTAGCGCTCGTTAGCAACAGACGCCTCTCCCCAAAAGTTTGCCGCTGAGCAACCCAGTCAGCGGCAACAGAGGCCCTTCTCTGACAGGCCCCAGCCCCGGAATGAGAACAAGCCGGCACCATACCGCCAAGAGCGCCCCCTGGCAATTATGCCACCACCCCAGCCAATCAAGACGTCTTCTCCACCCTCACCGCATCCTATGAGGATATTCTGCTGGAGAACGGGAACATCATCGCCCCACCGCCCCAGAGAAAGTACCCCAAGGGGAAGCTTACCACGGCGCAGACAGGCAAGTACTGCTCGTACCATGATGAGGCGACTCATCGGACGAACCAGTGCTTCGCCCTCAAGACCGCGGTGCATGGCTTGATTGATAGCGGTCAGCTCCAGAGGTATGTCGGGGAGAAGAGAGAAGACCCCAACCGGGAGAGTGACCCGGCTTGGTAAACCCGCTGAGTCCAAGCGGTTAGTTTGGCATATCGCCGGTTCAACCGATTGTAAAGATCAAATATATGCCAACAACTTTTGAAAAACTCTGGCCCCGCGAGCTCAGATATATATTCATAGTCAATTGAAGTGTACAAGCAGTAACCGCTCCGGAGAGTTTTTTTAGAAAGAAAGCAAGAAAAATATCCTAAGGAGCCGCCTCTCCAGCGATAGCTTCGTCGTCAACCGCAGCTCCTCCAGGCTCGGCACTGTTGGTAAAAGAATCCAAGTCCGAGCGAAGCTCTGCTCCTGGCTGCCCCTCTACCGGCTGCCGATGGATGTCCGACTGCTCATGGATATCTCCTTCAGCAGCAGTCGGCATCAGGGAAGTATTCAACCACCCCTTTGCCGCCCATTCCGTGTACGCATCCGAGATGCCTTCTTCCCGGGCCTTGTCCAGAAAGTCCAGGAACCGCTCGCTCTTCTCATATTGAAGAACGAACCGGCCGAACTGTCCCGGGTCATCTCCTCCGGCAGCAGCAGCCGAGGTGGCATGCGCCTGGAGCTCGTCTATCTTGGCCTCCAGCCCGGCCCTCTCGGCGTCAGCCCGCTCCTGCTCCCTCTCCATGCTCCGGTTCTGCTCCTCCAGCTCCCGGGCCCTCTCCTCCATCCTCCGGGCTTTCTCCTCCATCTTCTTGGCCCTCTCCTCCGCCCTGGCCTTCTCCCGATCCGAGCGGGACTTCTCCACCTCCAGCAGCTTCTGAGACTTGGATAGAGCAGTTGTCTGTCTCTTCAGCTCCAGGAGCTCCTCGCTCGCATCCGGCTGGTATAGGCTGTAGAGCAGCTGCAGCACAACAAAGGCAGTTAGTCAAGCGGCATTGATGAAGGCAGGAAATAAGGCAGTACAGTGGTATCATGCGGTACTTACCCGGAAGATGGATTCCTTGCATTTTGACCGATTGCCCCCCGCCAGCACGCCATCAATCCCGGGCTTGTCCAGGCCGAGGCTGGCCAGGTCCGCCATCATCTGCCGGACAAGAGCATTGTCCGGGCTTCCCCTTGACGCCTCCGCAGGCGCAGGACTCCTCTGCTGACCAACGGCAACTCCCTCCCCAGCATTGGATGGTACACTGCTGGTTGTCCTGACCCGCTTCGCCATGCTCTCCCGGGACGACCCACCGGTTAGCGTCACCAGCCGGGAGGCTGGACCGTCCGGTCCTTTCCGCTTCTCTCCCCGCCCTTCGGGAGAAGCAGAACGTGCGCTCGCACGAGGAACAAAAGCAGCGATGGGCAGGGTCGCCGCACGGTTGGGTATCCTGTGTGCTCCCCCAGGAACCCGCGCCGGCCCTCCAACGCTCTTGCCCTTCCCAGGCACCGCTGCTGCCGCGGAGCTATGAGTCTTCACCCGCTCCAAAAGGTAGGACGACTCGTCCATATCCCGGGCCTTGGGGTCCGCATGCAGCGTAACCCGCCCGTCCTCTTCCAGCTAGGACCGGGCGACGGCCGCGCCCTTCTCCGTAAGCTGCCTCAGGAGTTCTTCCCCGTCCATTGAGAGAGTGTTCTCGGGCTTGATCACCGCCCGGGTCGACGCACCTGCAGAACAAGCAAAAAGTTAGAAATCAGTGAGCACAACTGGCACAAGTACCACCGCTAGGGTTTGCTAACACACCGGGATCCCGCCCAAGCTCACAGTATTGCAGCACTTCTCGCCGGATGAAATTATACGAACTTCGTTCCAGGTAGTCCCAGCAGCCGCGAATAATCGAGATCCTCTCCTGCTCCACCTCGGAGAGCTGGAAAGACTGGTCGCTTAGGGGCTGGAAGGCGCCAGGCACCCAGTACTTCCTCCTCTTCACCTGCCAGGCCCCGCCGGCCATCACCACCTTCTTTCTCCAGCTGTTGTCTACCCATGAAGGCATGATGGTGATGACCGCTTGATTGCTGCGGGAGTTGAAGGATAAGCAGTCTTTGGACCCCGCCTTCCTCGAGTAGGACAACCTATACAACGCCCGAAATTCGTTGATCGTAGGCATGCTCATTCCGGACAAGTCGTATAGGCATCCCAGACTTAGTAGCCGCCTCCATTGGAGACTGGGCAGCTGCGCGGGCGACGCTGGCAGGGCACTCAGAATATACTGTACAAAGTCAGGCAGCGGTAGCGACATCCCGTGCCGGAACTGGTCCGGATGCACGGCAACCCAACCCTCCTCCGGGTTACAGGCTGACTCTCCAGGGTTCAGGGGACGCAGAAAGATATCGTCCGGGATACCCCACGTTTCTCGGAACGCGGCAATCTCCGCGGGAGTCATGCTCTCCTCCGGTTCGTCACACACCACGGCAGTTTTTCCCCTACCAAGCGTGTAGCTTCCAGCGGGCGCACCGACCATGCGCACCCCGTGCGGTATCTCATCACCCGAGGACTCTGACCCGGAATCTGAGGACGTGGACGCGGCACCGCTCCCGGAGCGGTCCGCGGCTTCATGCTCTGGGGCTTCAGAATCAAGCCAGTCCTGCATCCTCTCCACATCATCCACCACAGGATCTCGTGCGGCAGATTCAGAAGCCCCCTCCGAGCTCGAAGTGTACATCTTAATCTAGGGCAGAAAGCAAAACCCTAGCGCTCGTTAGCAACAGACGCCTCTCCCCAAAAGTTTGCCGCTGAGCAACCCAGTCAGCGACACAGATCCCTCCCCCCCCCCCCCCCCCCCCCCCCCCCCGCCGCAAAACAACAACAAAAAAAGCAAGAAACACCGGGGCAAAGAACACAACTTACCGATTAGTATGCTCAGCCGAGGACAATCCGCCTTGCGAAAGCAACGAGCAATGGTAAAAGGAGACTTGGGAGCGCTTCAAACAATGGATCTCTCGGGGCAAGGAACTTAGGGCTTTCTTCTCGCCGGACCACCTCCCTTTTTCTCTCAGTCTCTCTTAAAAAGTGCAAGAGGCAAAAGTGGAAAAGAAGAGCAGAAGAGACCTATTTATGGAGGGGACCGGTGCCCTAGGCACTTTGTAAATCCTCCCAAAGGCGCGATCAGAACAACTCAAACGCCTGCGAATCCAGGCCCTCCATCACAAAACCGTTCCCGTATGGCACGTGTCCCAGCATTGGAAATCTGCCCACGCCATCATGGCTGACGGGACTGATGGACTTCCTCCTTAAATGCATGTCAGCCACCTGTCCCACACACTGGCGACAGGAAGGTAGGAGCAGGAACCAAGGAGTCAGACTCCCCTACGCTTCCCCAGATTCCACGGTTACACACCATCATCATTGCAATCCAACCGCCTGCATGGCTTCTTCGCTGCAAAGCTTGAAGACCTCTCACCGGTTATGCTTATCCAACCGCTCCGAGAGCATCTATCCGGGTTTGAGCAGGACTTCGTTTCGATATGGCAGGTCGCCCGTGCGAGTCCCGCCCGGTACCATGATAGTTCGCGGTTGCGATCATCCAACCGCCTGCATGGCTTCTTCGCTGCAAAGCTTGAAGACCTCTCACCGGTTATGATTATCCAACCGCTCAGAGAGCATCTCCACCATCGGTTCCATCATATCCAACCCGCTCGAGAGTACTTTCCGGAAACATAATCACCCGGACCCATGGCTATTTCACAGGGGGACTCGTTTCGACAGGCATGTCGACCGTCGAGTCCGCCCGCCTCCATGGCAAACGCATGGGCTTTACAAACCGGGCGAGTTTACATCTAACACATGTTCTCTTGTCCAGCAGGATAAAAACCCTGCGTCGCATTGAACCGCGATACTGTCCAGCAGGATAAAAACCCTGCATCGCACTGAACTGCGATACCTTTGGGAACATATGGGGGAGACTCGTTATCTCTACACCATCCCACTGGGCAGATTGTATCTCTAACATAGAACAAATCTCCCCGCAGGCTAACAAACCTGCACATTTACCTCATCGCTTATTCAAACACAAGCTGAGAAGAACTAGCAAACGTTTGCACCGCTTCGTTCTGATTTGGCAGAACACCCGGTTCTGGCCCAGTTTGCACCGCTTCGTTCTGATTTGGCAGAACACCCGGTTCTGGCCCAGTTTGCACCGCTTCGTTCTGATTTGGCAGAACACCCGGTTCTGGCTCAGTTTGCACCGCTCCGCTCTGATTTGGCTCAGTATGCCCAGTTCGGGATCAGTGAGCTCCACCTCATTCCGAAGGGCAGCAGGCCCAATCAGAATTCCGTACATTAATTTCTTGCATGGCGGATTTCAACGCCTCATTATCATTCCATGCACCATCTCTTGCATGGCGGATTTCAACGCTTCATCATCATACACCATCTATTTGCATGGCATCATCTCATGCACTCTTCGGGTTTCCACCCCGCCCCATGCTCAATCCTGTTTTACATTACCAGGCATGCTTATAAATTATTTCTTGCCATCGGAAACAGGTAATCTTTAACGCGGACTTGGGGGACTGGGGGCCAGTAGGGTGGTAACCCTGCGGGTCTGCAGGCCAAGAACAAGACAGATCTTAAGTCCCCATTCAAGATTGCACTTGACCGGGAACTTGGGGGACTTGTTGGCAGTAGCCAGAGAGGCTACACCAGGGCCCGCAGACCCGCAGCAACCGCACCAGGGCCCGTCCCAGGACCCAGGATCGGATCACCAGCACCAGGCCTCGGGGCCCAGCGGTCTATCCTGCCTCCAGGGGTCCTGGGACCGGGGACGCCTGCCTGCCGAAGTGGGCACCAGAATATCCAAACAGAAGAGAACTAGTCCCACATCGAAGAGTGAGGCCAGCCCTCACCCCCAACCACCTATATATGGGCCTCAACTACCACCATAAATGGGTAACTTGTCTCTCTCCCGGCTTACATACGTGCTATAAGTTATTTGTATTCCAACTATACTAACTTAGGCATCGGAGAGGAGAAGACCGGCCCGCCCGGTATTCCCCTTAGTAAGCAGGATTGCAGGAGATCAAGGTGGATTCATCTGTGGCTACTAGACCCCCGGGTTTAGGCAGAAACAAATGGTATTTTAGGTACTTGGAGATGCGTATCTAGTCTAATATTGAAATGAAAAATTTAGGGGATAGTGTATTAAGTAAGGAGTGTGTATTAAGAGGTTAAGGGAGTGTATTTAAAACTTCTCTTTTTATTTTTGTTTCATTTTAATTACTTCCAAAGAACATTTAATATGAAGACCGTGTAAGTAGTGATTATGCAAATTAAAGTTTGGTATTTGAATTTTTAGGGGTATGTGGTTTGAAAGAGTGTTTCTAGACCTCTTATACTCTCTATACCTCCTATTTGCACTACTACAAAAAACTCAATACACAACACAAATCAGACAACACTTTGAAAGTTACATGTTGTGTGAATGACTGAACTGTTTCACACAACCTAAAGTGAATAATTTGTGTTGTATGATGGTACATATTTTCCATATTCTGAAAAACATTTTTCCAGATTTTGTCACACAACTCTGACATACATTTTCTGTTGTATGATTAATGAAAATCTTGGCGGCAGAACTCCCTCCGACATTGAAACTCAAATTTGGGCAAGGTCTAGATGGACAGACAACAAAGTTATTGTTTTGTGTTGTGTGATAATGTCACATCCTGCATTAGGTGTCACCAAGTGCAAAGTGACAAATACTTGTACAACAGAATTTCGTAGTTTTGTTGTATGACTTGTTTTGCTTGCCATTCCCCACATTCATTTTGGCTCCAATGGCTTGGGGGTAGTATTTCTCAAAGCGGGAAATTTGCCTCCATCGTTTTTTGGTTTTGAAAACATACATGTGTTACAATTCTCACAACAACTGTTTTTAATTCTGTTGTGTAATTGTTTTTAAGCTTCTACAAGAACACACCTATGGAATACCTTGTGTAAAGAAAAAGAAATTGGTACAACAGTTTAAAAGTTTTTAGTTGTATAAAGATTAAACCTCAGTTCATGTTAAACTTGCCAAATTTTTGGTTGGCGGCAGATTTCCCTCTTTTACCAAAACATTTGAGCCAAATCATACATTTTATTTTGGTTGGCCTCAGCTCTCCGTCTCTCCGTCTCTCCCCATCACCCTAAACTCTCTGAAACTGGCCCGCTCCTCCTCTCTCTCTCTCAGTCTCTCCGTCTCTCCCCATCACCGGGAAATTAGGGTTTCATTATTTCAATATTGCACAACCCTTTTCTTTCTTTCCTTTTCTCTCCCGGCTGCTTCCCTTCAGAGTCGGCTTTCTCCGCAGCTCCTTCACCTTCAGCTCCTTCTCCTCCCTCTGGCAGCCCCTCCGCTCCAACCTCCTCTCCCTCCACACCTCCATCTCCTCCGTCTCCGACTCCCCTCACTGGGCCCAGAACCCCTTCCTCTACACTCTCCTCCCCAACCTCCTTTCCACTCCCCAACCTCGACATGGCCGCCGCCTCCCTCTCCAACCACCTCCGCGACCTCGACCTCCTCCTCAGATCCGGCGTCCCCCACCACTCCAACGCCATCGTCTTGTCCCACCCGCCTCCCGGAAGCAGGTCGTCTCATCGAAGCCGCCACCGTTACCATCACCGTCACCGTCACCAGTGGCGCTCAGGACAACCTCACTCCTCCCCCCTCAGGCCACCTTGAACCCTAGACCATGGCGTCCTTCAAGTAAGCTCAGGTCTCTTTATTTCTCTCTCTCACCGTGATCTCCTTCTGAACTCTCGGACTCGACGGCCGCCTCATTCGCGCACTGAACAAGAAAAAGATGCTCAAGCCTGGTGGCGAGAGCAAAGACTGGTTCTGGAAAGACCTTTGCTTATCTGCTCCCTCTGCTTCAGAAGCTCTTCACTGCTTCCGAGGAACCAAACAAGAAACTCGCTCCTCGGGCCGTTGTTCTGGTCCCAACTAGGGAACTTTCTCAGCAGGTTTAACTTTTCGGCTTCGATTTCGTGTAATGATCTTAAATATATACTGCTGTTTTGGATTAATTTGAGAGCTTATGGTGTGTTTTGCAGGTTTATAAGGAGGTCAGGTCTTTGATTGAACTGTGTAAAGTTCCATTGAAAGTGGTGCAGCTGACGAGCAACATACCTACTTCTGATTTGGTTGGTTCAATTTCTTTTTCTTCCAAGTTACCGATATTTTTACGTGTTAAAATTGTTTTTCTAACTGTTTGTTTTGTCGACAAATGCAGCGCGGGCCGCCTGAGATTCTGGTCACGACGCCAGCTTGTGTAAAGAAGTGCTTGTTGGATGGTGTTCTCCAAGCAACCGCAGTTGGTGATTCACTGGAAATGCTTGTGCTTGATGAGGTGAGTGGCCATTTTGCTTGCTGAGAAGTTTTATTATTCACAATATTGTGTCGCAGAGGCTGGTTTGCATCTTTACTATGAAAATGTTGTCTTTAACCTGTTACATGGTATTCACATTTTCCCATAACCTGTAAAGAATGATTATTGAACTATATTATTTTGTTTCAGGCAGATCTTCTTTTGTCATATGGATGTGAAGAAGATATAAAAGCTTTGACACCTCACATTCCTAAACGTTGTCAATCTCTTCTCATGTCTGCCACACAAAGGTTTGTTGTTCACTGAATTTGTCTACAAGTTCTTACATCTGCTAGTTTTAAGTAGTTAGGATATTAAGCACAGTGTGGAATTCGTAACACTAATATAATTTGTCAAGGCATGAAGGTTGCATACTTTTTCTTCAGTTTTTTACTTTAGGTTTGTAGTTTCACTAGTTTGTAACTTGTGAGTGATATTTTTTCTTTTGAAATTTTTTTTTGGTGACAGTCATGTGATGCTTCACTACTTTTGGACTCAACAAGGAGGTCCTTGTCTGAAAAAGAAATGGACAGAAGCTTTGGGATGAGAAACTTCAGGTACATTGAGGAGATCAAAGAAGCAGTAGAGAGGGAGTGCCCCAGAGTTGTTTCTTGCTCAGATATTCTTGTCCTGTAAGCCAGAGAGGGAGTTGTTAGGGTATGTGACTTGATTTAGTTCATCTCTTTTTTGAACACACATAGATCTGAAGTTGGTATGACTAAATTTGAGTACAAGTGACTAAAGCATGTTGATCTTGTTGTATTTTCAGCTAGGAGGCCCATTCATCCCTCTCAAAACTGGAAGGAGAGATGGTAGAAGGAGCAGAGCCGAGATCCTTGAGGAGTACCTTCCTGACCACAATGAGAGCATGTCCACTGTGCTTGAGAAGTTATCTGCCATGGGCATTGATATCCCTGGAGTTGCCCTTCTCGGTATGACTCGCCAAATTTGTTTACCAAATGATGTTCATGTTGAGAATATTATTAGTCAAGTATCTAGATTTTTGGGAATATAACCACTCAAATACTCTCTGCAGTGCTCAAATCGCTTCAAGTGGTTACATTTCTAAGAACATGTTGCATAATATCTTAAAATGATCTATATTTGGGCTGTTTCTGCAGTGTACTAGTTTTCACTGTGTTTGGTCTAATTGTTATTCTTGTGTAACCAAATATAGTTTGTATTTGAGCCTTATATTATATTCGTCCATCATTTCAAGTTGCAAAAGTTCAGCATTATTAATTTTACATGTAATGACTTTTCAGCATTATTATGAATCTCTGGAGTTATTAATTTGAAGTAAAACTTTGCGTTGTAATGAGGATATTATCGAATTTTAGGTTAGTGTTGAGTATGAAGGAATTGTACCCACTGCTACTCAAAAACCGGCTCGGCCTGCTGATTCCGGTGCTCCGAGTCGTGGACCGTCCGGGCCGTCTAATGCCCTTGCCCTTCCAGGTACTGTTTTCGGCAGTAAAAATTTCGAGGGATTAGAAATATAAATTGGACCAGTTATGTGGAAGTAATGTGTTTTAGATAGAGTTACATTACAATTAATGTATTTGTTCAATTGCTCCATGCTGCCCAGTTCATGCCCTCTTCTCAAATATATTTGCCTTGCTAAATATTTTACTCATTATATGCTGCTTGAGCTTGTGGAGTAATTCTGTTTTCTAGCCCAATACATAATTGATTATGTAGTGACTTGTGACTTGTGCTTTTTTGTTGCCAGGAATCATGTTGGAATTTCGGGTAAAGGCAGTTTAGTTGTTTCTGCTCCAGGATCATATGAAAGGTAATACTGATGCTTTAGTATCAGCGTAAAGTATTTGCTCAGATAGTTAGATATACTTCAAAAGGTAAAGTATTTGTTACAACATAATACTGATACTTTTGTATCAACATGGCTTCAATCCTGTGATATGGTCAATTACCTTTCTGGGTTTAGTTGGATTGCTTTCTCTGTCTGTTTGTAACTTCATTTTGTCAGTTCGTGCTTAACCGCATTTTTACAGCTTAAGGACCTTAACTAGTTTGGTTTTCATTTTGAAAATCTGATCCTAACTTATTGAAATGACTTCTTGGATTGTTTATCCATCTATCTAAGTACACGCCCTTAGTTCTTGAATAAAATCATGTATTTCTTTCTCCATCTGTTTGTAAGTCTGGGGCACTTGTATTTTTTTCTCTAGCTTATCAAAAGAGTCCATGATACTTGGATTGCTTTCTCTATCTGTTTGTATGTCTGTGATACTTGTATTATTTTCTCCAGCTTATCAGTGATTTTGTAGTACAAGGCCCTAACTATTAATAGCTGAGCGGCTTAGACTGTAGTTCTAGCTGCTCTCATTAGCTTCTTGAGCGGACTCCCTGTCCGCATCCTTGTATTTTGTTTTTCTTTCTAATAAAGCTGGTTTTTTTTTTAATGGTACGTTGTCATGCTATTTGTTATTAAGCTGTAAGATGTTATAGTACCATGGGCTCAGCCAAGCTTATAGCTAGTAATACCATGATAGTTGAAGGTACCTCTTGAATATTTGGGATTATGTTATTTCTGGGCATTTGTTTCTCTGTTTTAGCCTTAATGTAAGTCCAAAACATGACATTAAATTTGCTTCTTTGGTCAGGTGAGAGTCAATGCTTTGCTATGTTTAGGAGAGCTGATTTTTGCACTTGATAAGCGTGCTATTCTAGATATATTGCAGACAATTCAGCGATGTACAGCCGTTGACCGGTCTGCTCCTACTCTTATGTGTACTCTTGGTTTGTCAAACTCAATCCTTAAGCAGGTAATTGTTATCAATATTGATTCTTGTCTTTTCGCATCCTTTGGTAGCTTCTACTCTGATATTCTTGTGTACAGATATAAGTACAACTTATTTTCCACAATTCATCATTTTCAGCATGGAACAAAGTTTGTTGCAGTGCATGTCCTCCCAATACTCATACCACTACTCACTGCCCAGCAATTAAATGTTCAGCAATTTACTAAGTATATGCTTTTTGTAAAGGATCGATATTCTGAGGTTTTAACTTGATGTATTGTGCTTCTCCAGCGTTAAACCTGACGCCAAGTAGGGTTGGCCTCAATTTTATTGATCTAGCCAAACAGCTTTCTAGGTTTTTAGAACAATTTTCAGCTTTTGATTGTAGCTAGGAATGTAGCCAGCTAGGTAGGAAAATCGCTAGCAGCTTTTAAACTTGTGTATGTGGTAGAGGGTGTGCAGCTTGTAATCATAGCTAGGAATGTAGCAGCTTAGGCTATTTTCATGTATGTGGTACAATGGTCACTTGAATGAAATGTATTGAAGCTTAATTTATATGCAATAATTTCGATCAGTATTTTTGCGGTAATGGTGCATGTTTTGTACAACAGTTTACATGCTTTTGTGTTAAATCTGTTGTATGTTTGAAGCTTAGACAACATTATACAACAAGATAATTAGATGCTCAAATCAGTTGTGTGAATCATACAACTCAATAAATATGAAACGAAACCAGTTGTCTGAATCAGACAACTAAATAAGTGGGAGATGAAATCTGTTGTGCGAATGAGACAACAGAATAAAATTGCAATATTCTGTTGTATGTTTAAAACTTACACAACATAAAAGTATGTATATTCTGTTGTATGAACTAGACATGTCAGTGCAGCGAATGCCAAGCCAGCCATGGCATGACATATAAGTTGTACAACAGAAATTATAAGTTGGTTGTTGGACGTTTCATCACACAAGCTCGAGATATACAACGGTTTTTCCGAACTTACACAACGGTGCAGCACCGTTGTGTATTGAGTTTTTTGTAGTAGTGTTGTCTTTTTAAACACAAACATTTACTCACAAGACCTCCTTTTAAATTTCTAAAATAACCTTGATTATGTTATTCACATGTACTTCAATATTAGTTACACCTTTTACTCACTCATTAGACTTCCATTTCTTGAATTTCTTTTTTTCTCTTTCTTTTTTATGCAAACCTCAATTTCTTGGTTTTCTTTGTACGTACGATATCTCACTAGACCTTCATTCTTTGATTAAATTTTAAGATATTTTTCAATGACATCGATTTCAAATATATGTATATATATATATATATATATATATATTGTATATGCACTTAAACATGTATAATAATAGTGTAATTTTCAGTCACATGAATGGTCATAGATATAGTTTTAATAGAAAATGTCCATTAAGTACTAATTTGGTCCCCTCATTACCCATTCCAATGACCATCTTATTTTTCTCCCCTATTGAATATAAGGTAACAACTCTATTGCCCATTTGAACGAATCTTTTTCAACCCTAGTACAATTTTAATTTTTTTCTTCCTTTTTTGTCCTTCTGTCTTATCTAACATATTTTTGAATTATAATGTGCTGAGAAAGTGGAAGATAAAGAAACTTTGCCGAAATGTCACCCAACTCCGCCGGCCTCCCATGGCCGGTCGCCAGAATCGCCGGATTCCGGTCACCAAATTTTTTTCGCCGGATATTTTTTTTTAATAATCAGGTTCCGATCAATATTACTTTAGTCGCCGAATTCCAATCACTTGACTCAAGTTACTGAAGGTCAGTAATGTAATTACTGGGGGTCAGTAATGCAATTATTGGGGATCAGCAATGCGATTACTGGAGGTCAGCAATGCGATTACTGAGGGTCAGTAATAGATTAGTGAGTGTCTTTAATGTGATTACTGGGGGTCAGTAATCGATTACTGACCCCCAGTAATCGCATTACTGTGGGTCAGTAATGTGAATACTGGGGGTCAGTAATGTGATTACTGAGGGTCAGTAATTTTTTGAATATGAATGATAATCCTTTTGTTTTTGTTCCTTTACAGATTAGACAAGTGAAAACAGCAAAGAGCAAACAGAAGCAACATTTTGAAAGAGCAGAAACCTAATCAAGGCACCCATAAATTTACTCGCTGAGATTTTCTTTTAGCCAAGAGAAAAAAAAAAGAAAAAAAAAGGAAAAAAAAAATAGAAAAAAAACCCTAGTTTTTTTTTCCTTTCCGCCGCCGCCGCCGCTAGCAGCAGCCCCGCAACCACCCAGCCTAGAATCGCTAGGCCTGCACCAACCGGATTCTCACCCCAGCCTTGGCCGACGATGATAGGAGCACAATGTGCGACGATATTATATGCTTATGCCCTCGTTTATGCTTTGTTTAACCCTTATCTGTCTAAGATTGAGTCATAATGTAGTTAGTGTCAATTTTGGTAGAGTATTGGTGAAATGTGCTTAATTGTCCGAAAAATGACTAAGTATGAGAAATCTGGAAAATAGTGCACAATATGTCTTTTTCGTGATTTTGTGACGAGTACAAATATGATCTATCCTTGTCCGAATTCAATGAAATTTGGTGTGCTTAATATTCATATACTGAGGAATGTTGTGTTAAAATTTCAGATCAATCGGAGTTCGGGAAGCCACCCAAAAGTTGGCTGCAAAAGGGCAGTCCGAACATTCCAATCCAGGGGCTTACAGGATTTTCCTGGGACTTTGTCCCAACTTCGAAAAATCATTCCCAACGACTTACAAGGATTTTGATCGAACTTTTTTATGGGGAGATGGCCATATGTGTCTAGTTTACGTGAGACTTGGAATCGCATCAATCGGAGCTCCACGGAGGGAGATAAGCCGGAATTACTGCAACAAGGTCAAATCTGCCGATTCCAGGAACCTACTGCCCCCTTTTTGTGTTTTCTGTTTTTAATGGACCAAATGGTGCACAAATGCATATGTGAAGATGGTCCAAGCTTTATGAAGGGAAGAGGAAGACACTTGGCCATGGCATTGAAGAAAAACATGAAGAAACAAGTTCTCCTAGTCAAACTAGGAGAAGCTGCCGATTCTGGCAGAGTTGCTGCCTTTGAGTGCTGCCGGCATTTGAGACATCTTCGATGGATCAAGGCCTATCAAGTGAAGTCCAAGACCATACAAGAAGTCCATGAAGATGTGAAGCCCAAGCCTTGAAGAAAAATTCAGAAAAAGAAAACCTAATTGAACTAGAAAAAGGAAGGTTTCAAACCATATCCCATTAGGTTTTGTTTTTCCTTGTACAAGATGGGCTGCCGGCAAGACCTAGTATTCTCCCTATAAATACCCAACTTTTACACAGAAAAATGGGTCACATCTCAAGCCAAAACACAAAGCCAAAACTCTACCAAATTGTCCCCAAGAATCCTACTTAAACCCTAAGCCAAAAACCACCACCACCTCACCCAAGTTTCTGCCGAAACTTGGTATACTTCCTGCCGACACAGCCCTTTGCCGAGCAGCCCCATCTCTTCCATCATCCGCCGGATCCACACGAGTCGAAGTCATCCAAGGTGTCTACAAAAGTGTGATCCACTCCCTTCTCTTGGTTTAGTAAAGTTTATGTAGTTATGTATAGTTTTGTCTATGAAACTTGCATGTATTTTTGGTTTTGGATTATATGTCTATGTATGAACCAATTTGGATTTTGGTTTTATAAATTGCATGTTGAATATTTGTTTGATTCGTTGCTTAGGGCTAGGCCACGGTTTCTTTGAGTCTTTGCATGCTAATTTGTAATATAAAACTTGTAAAATAAGTACACTTAGATAATTAGGACAGTGGTATAGATGCATGTTGAGGATTTAAACCGGTTAGAACTAAGGTGAGGGCTTATAATCGATACTTAGTGTTGTCTTTGAACATGATCTAGGTATTAGGTTTAATTTGCTTGAGTTATAACGAACTAAGTAGACGTATGATCACTTTGATTTGTTGTGCTCACCTAGAGTGGTTAACCTTAGGACTTGCATGTTAAATGAGAAGATTGACGACCTTACTTGTTTGCTTGTCTTCAACTATAGACTTTAGAGCTTCAATGCTATGACTTGTATAAGGTAGCATAACTTTTAGGATCACCTCGCGAAAGCTCGATCTTAAAACAATAGAAAAAGTCTCTCAACTAGGTAAAAATCGGAAACGTTCTAGTTGTAGGTTGAAACTTGTTTAAGTTCAATGCATGCTAATTACTTGTTCCTTACTTTCTTTTGTGTGAGTCTTACTCGTTAAAGAGTTGAGTGTGGAGTGCTTTGTGTGAAAGATGTCGACCAAACTTGTATATAGTAGCCTACGATTTTATTTTCTGTTTTTATGACGTACCTAGTTTAGGGGCAGCCTAGCTGCCGAATCTTTTCACCCCCATATGTGACGATTTTATATATATGTTTGTATATATTTGTCTAACAATTTCATATCTCAGGTACCCTTAATCCCCGGCCTAGAACGATCCCTACTTGCTTATACTACTAACGATCTTTTGTAGGGTTATTATTGCATGCGAGCTTCGGCTCACGTTCAATTTTTGGCGCCGTTGCCGGGGATTATAAAAGCTTGTTTTATGTTATTGTTGTATATATAATGTTGCTGGAAATTTTTGTTGTGAATGTGTAAAGTTGAAAATTTTGAGTTTATTTTGGGATTTTGTAAAGTAGAAATATGCTTCGGCATGTAGAGTTTAAATTTGGGAAGTTGCATGATGTATAATGATGTATGTTGGTAATCACTTAGTTTAATTTCTAGGAAGTAGATAGTGTTGTGTATGTTTGAGTTTATTGTAGTTTCTAAAGTGTAACATGTAGGTGAAGCCTCTTTTGTTGATCATAACCAAAACCCTTCATACGAGTGATGCCATGTTAGGTATGTTTTTGTGTAAATTGGGAAACGGGCCCTGCAATGTTGGAATTAGTCCATCGTTGGCCCCCCACGCATAAAGACGCTAACTTGGTATTATTTTTATGAGGTTGAGGGCGGTTTTAATCAACACTTGAGACCGCTAGGGATCCGTGTTTGTTTTACAAAGTATGGGGAAGTTATTATCATAGATATGGTTCTCAGGTTTGTTTAACTGGATCTCAAGGCCCATAGACTGATGTTCATTCTCGGTGAGTGAGTCGATAGGGGGTTCGCCCTCCATGGTGTCCAACAACGAGTCCTGCCTGGTTCCTGTAGGGGGTTCGCCCTCCGTGATTATAATGACCTTTGAAACGTAAAATCCGCACGACCTAGTCGACAGCTTGTGCCGAAGCATCACCTCACTTTAGACGCTAGAACATAACTTGACATATGTGGCCTATTTTCTTCAAAGATAAAACATGTTGTGTGGTTCAAACTCTTGAGGTATATCGGATTAAGCATGATACTACTGGGGGCTGTATCAGTCCATTGCACCGTTATCTCCTCTGCTCCACGTACTTCGAGAGTTAGAACAAATTTAAAAAGAAATTAGACTTAGCGATTACATGCTCATGAACTTTCCGATTTTTTACTCTTGTGGCCGAACCATATTAATTCTTTGCCGAAATTTTTCTTTGCCGTGTGTTTTGTTTGTGCTTTGCCGATTGTGATTATTTGTATCATTTGTTGAAATGTGTTGTGTAATCGCCAATGCCGTGGCTTGTAATGATGTATATTCTTGTCTTCTATTTCTTTACGAGGTTCTAACTTGTTTAAATGTTGCAAATTTCAGAATAGTGCATGTCCGAATCTAGTATTTGGACAAGAGATCTTCAAGGCCGTTTGCAACGTTTAGATCAAGAACTCGCTATTGCTCGTTTTGTGCCATTACCACCATCGTCACCAACCAGTTCATCAGTGTCATCATCCTTGCCATCATCACCTATTGTGCCGTCCATTTCAGAATCAGGGCCGAGTTCACCATCAGTAGTGTCATCATCGTGTGATCTTCAGAACCCAGAATTTGAGGCCTTTGCCGAATTAGAAGAAGAAGAAGAGATCATGGCATCGATCAGATCACAGAATGGTCATGTTGCTGGAGCTGGAGTTGCTCCTTCTAATATTACTTATCCTCCCTTGGAAACTGACAAGACTGGAGAGATTGAATTGAGGAGTGGATTCCTCCATAAGCTGAAGTCATTTTATGGGATGCCGAGTGAGGACCCTAATAAGCATCTACAGTGGTTTAACTTCACCACGGAGTCTATGTGTCCAAGAGGGACCGATTTGCAACACTTCAAAATGAAGGCATTTCCGTTTTCTCTAGAAGATCAAGCGAAGGAGTGGTTGTTTGAAGTGCCTCGCGGACGTATTGTTTCGTGGAGTACTATGATGGATGAGTTTTTGCTCAAGTACTTTCCTGCTTCACGTATCACTGATCTGAGGAAGCAAATAACAAGTGTGAAGCAAGCCGGAGATGAGACTTTCTTCGACTACTACAAGAGGTTCAAGTCCCTAGTTTCCTTGTGTCCATCGCATGGCATTAGCGATGGACTCTTGCTACAATATTTCTATGAGGGATTGCGCGTCATGGAGAGAGAGTTTCTTGACTCGGCCACGGGAGGTAGCTTTTTGGAGTTGAATGCTGGTGCGGCAAGAAGCTTGTTGGAAGTTCGTTCCTTGAACAACCAACAATTTGGCATGGCACGAGGCAATGTGCAAAGGAATGAGAAAGTGCATGAGACGTCTTCGAGCTCAAAGTTAGAAGATAAAGTGGACAAGCTTACCGACTTGGTGAGTAATTTGATGAAGAAACGTGCAAGTGTATGCGGTATTTGCACCGAGGGCCATGAGACCGACCAATGCCCTCAATTTGGAGTTAGTGAGGGAGTTGAGGAGTGCAATGCCATTGGTTTTCAAGGAGGCCAACGTTTTGGAAATTTCAATCCAAGGTTCAATGATCATCCGAACTTTCGATGGGCGAACAATGACAACGTGCTTAGGGCACCCATGCAACCGAGAGAGGGAGGAGCACCATTTGCACCGACGCCACCATTTGTGCCTCGGCAACCTTATATGCCGAACCAAGGAAACTTTGGAGCCTTGCCGAACCAAGCACAAGCCGTGCCGTACCAAAGCCAAGGAGGGCCGAGCCAAGTGCAAGCCGCACCGAGCAACCCGAACTATGATGCTTTGATTCAATCTTTGTCAAGTGCTACTCAAGCGTTACTTGCGGGACAACAAAATCATCAAAAGGACATTGGTGAGCTCAAGACTCAAATGGGGCAAGTTGTGGATTTTATGGGAAGATTCAATGAGCAAGGGAAGTTGCCAAGCAATACTATTCCTAATCCGAGGAACGAGCAAGCCAAAGTGATTCAAACTCGTAGTGGAAGAGAGTTGCTTCCCCCAACAAGTCCAAAGAAGAAGCAATTGACTTTCAAGGGTATTGAGGAGGATGAGAGGGCTGCCGGACCTGTCATTGCCGGCAGCCATGATGGAGATGCTGAGAAGAATGCATCCGGCCATGCAGCAGCCGAGCATGAAGTAACCGGCCAAGATACTGCCGGCAACACTCATGTTGCAGAGAAGAGGAGAGATGCCGAGCAAGGGCATAGTGCCGGCAACAATAGTGTGAATGACAAGGGGCTGCGTAACGAGCTTGAGTACGATCCCGCCACATCAAATAATGAGGTATTGCCGAGCCAAGCAAGCAAGGGAGGGGTGCCATCATCTAGCATTCCATTCCCTTCACGTTTGGCTAGAACAAAGAAAGATAAATCCGATGAAGAGGTATTGGAGATTTTCCGGAAAGTGCAAGTCAACATCCCTTTGTTGGAGTGCATTAAGCAAGTGCCGAAGTATGCTAAGTTTTTGAAGGAGCTTTGCACGGCAAGGAGGCATACTAGGGAGACTCGTGTGGTAACTATGAGCGAGACGGTGTCGTCCGTTATTCAAAGGAAGTTGCCACCAAAGATGAAGGATCCGGGAAGCTTCAATGTGCCTTGTGTCATAGGCAATACACGATTCGATGATGTTATGTTGGATTTGGGAGCATCGATCAATGTCATGCCACTCAATGTGTACCAAATGTTGAGTATAGGGCCTCTCAAGAAGGATAATGTCATCATTCAACTTGCGGATCGCTCAAGCAAATATCCGGAGGGCTATGTAGAGGATGTGTTGGTGCAAGTTAACCAATTGATATTCCCTGCCGATTTTTATGTGGTTGAGATGGAGGATTCGCCGGTCAACAACACTCAATTGCTTTTAGGGCGACCATTCATGAGGACCGCGCGCACAAAGATAGATGTGGCCGAGGGCAACCTAACTATGGAGTTTGATGGTGAGGTGATAAAGTTCAATGTTTTTGACGCCATGAGATTTCCCAATGTTGATTTGAAAGAAGGTTGTGCCATTGATGTTTTGGAGGAGGTCGAGCAAGTTATGTCGACCTCGCTCGACGCATAGCAATTAGCAATTGAGCAAGGGGTCGGATTTGACAAGAGGGGAGAACGAGTGCACAATGGAGCTGAGCCAAGTCATGCCGAGCAAGGGATTGCCGAGCTAAGCAATTATGCCGAGCCTTATGCCATGATGCCGAGCCTTAGAGAGGTTGTGGCCGAGCTAGACGCCACCCCCACTTACATGAAAAACTCGTTCTTGTCAATTCCAAATGCCACAACAAAATTTCGACCAAGTGTGGAAGAGGCCCCAAAGTTAGAACTAAAAGAGCTCCCTAGTCACTTGAAGTATGTTTATCTTGGAGAAGAAGATACACTACCGGTTATTGTGTCTTCAATGCTTAGTAAGAAGCAAGAGGAAGATTTGATATGTGTGCTTAAGAAGTACAAGACCGCCATAGGTTGGACCTTGGCGGATATCAAGGGAATAAGCCCTACTACTTGTGTTCATCGTATCTTATTGGAAGAAGGAGCTAAGCCGACAAAGGAAGCTCAACGTCGACTTCACCCTCCCATGATGAAGGTTGTGAAAGAAGAGATTATCAAGTTGCTCGATTGTGGGGTGATCTACCCAATTTCGGATAGTAAGTGGATATCTCCCGTGCAAGTAGTGCCGAAGAAGAGTGGTGTAACGGTTGTCAAGAATGAGAAGAATGAGCTTGTGCCACAAAGACTTGTAACCGGTCATAGGATGTGCATCGACTATAGGAAGCTCAACGCTACAACGAGGAAGGATCACATGCCTTTGCCGTTTATGGATCAAATGCTAGAAAGGTTGGCCGGTCATTCTTACTATTGCTTTCTTGATGGATATAGTGGCTACAATCAAATCATGATACACCCGGACGATCAAGAGAAGACCACTTTTACTTGTCCATTTGGCACATTTGCTTATCGGAGGATGCCATTCGGACTTTGCAACGCACCCGGCACTTTTCAAAGATGTATGTATGCTATCTTCTCGGATTTTATTGAAGACATTATCGAAGTGTTCATGGATGATTTTAGTGTGTATGGAGGCACCTTCGATGCATGTTTGGGGAACTTGGAGAAGATACTTGAGAGGTGTGTAGAGACAAATCTTGTGCTTAATTGGGAGAAGTGTCACTTCATGGTCACGCAAGGCATTGTTCTAGGGCATATAATTTCGGCAAGAGGCTTAGAGGTTGACAAAGCCAAGGTGGAGCTAATACAAGCATTGCCGAGCCCTAGGTGTGTGAAAGATGTGAGAAGTTTTCTTGGCCATGCGGGGTTTTATCGACGATTTATCAAGGACTTCTCTTCAATTGCCAAGCCATTGAGCAACTTGTTACAAAAGGAGGTGACGTTTGAGTGGACAAAGGCGTGTGAGGAAGCATTTTGCCGATTGAAAGCTTGCTTGTGTACGGCACCAATACTTGTGTCCCCTAATTGGGATGAGCCATTTGAGTTGATGTGTGATGCTAGTGATTATGCACTTGGAGCGGTACTTGGACAACGAATTGAGAAGAAGCCATGCGCCATTTACTATGCTTCAAGGACTCTCAACGATGCACAACTCAACTACACAACAACGGAGAAGGAACTCTTAGCGGTAATCTTTGCTTTGGAAAAATTTCGATCATATCTTTTGAATTCCAAAGTCATTGTTTATAGTGATCATGCCGCTTTGAGATATCTTATGACGAAGAAGGATGCTAAGCCGAGGCTCATTCGATGGATACTTTTGCTTCAAGAGTTCGACATTGAGATAAAAGACAAGAAAGGAGTAGAGAATGTTGTGGCCGATCATTTGAGTAGACTTGTACGAGATGTGGATCGGCTGCCCCTATGTGAAACCTTTCCGGATGAGCAACTTTTTCGACTTGAAGTACTTGAGCCTTGGTATGCCGACATTGCCAATTTTCTTGCCACAAACCGATTTCCCAAAGAGATGCCGAGCCACCACCAAAAGAGAGTAAGAAAGCAAGCTCGTCACTTCTTGTGGGATGATCCGTATTTATGGAAGCAATGTGGTGATCAAGTTATTAGAAGATGTGTGCCGGAGAATGAGCATCGATCCATCCTTTCTTTTTGTCATAGCGAAGCTTGTGGTGGACATTTTGGGCCAAAGAAGACGGCTTTGAAGGTACTTAATTGTGGATTCTTTTGGCCTACGCTTTTTAAAGATGCATTCATGTTCTGTAAAGCATGTGATAGATGCCAAAGAATGGGGAACATTGGAGCTAGAGACCAAATGCCGCTCACGCCTATCATGGAGGTAGAAATTTTCGATTTATGGGGTATTGATTTCATGGGACCGTTTCCTTCAAGTAAGGGTTTTCTCTACATATTGCTTGCGGTTGATTATGTGTCAAAGTGGATCGAAGCAAGGGCTACACGCACCAATGATGCCAAGGTGGTAGCCAAGTTTCTCAAGACCAACATCTTTTCACGTTTTGGAGTTCCAAGGGTCTTGATTAGCGATGGAGGATCCCATTTTTGTAACCGCACCATTGAAGCCTTATTGAGGAAGTATGGAGTCACACATAAGGTTTCTACACCTTATCACCCCCAAACAAGTGGTATGGCCGAGGTGAGTAATCGAGAGATCAAGAACATTTTGGAGAAATCGGCTGGACCTTCAAGGAAGGATTGGAGTGATCGTCTCGATGATGCTTTGTGGGCTTATAGGACAGCATACAAGACACCGATAGGTATGTCTCCTTTTCGGTTAGTTTATGGCAAAGCATGTCACTTACCGGTTGAGCTAGAACATAAGGCATGGTGGGCAATCAAGGCCTTCAACATGAACATAGATGATGCCGGTCTTCATAGAAAGCTTCAACTCAACGAACTTGAAGAAATCCGTAATGAAGCTTATGATGCCGCTTGGATATACAAGGAGAAAAGAAAGGCTTATCATGATAAGATGATCCGGGGTAAAAAGTTTGAAGTTGGTCAAAAAGTTCTCCTATTCAATACTCGACTTCGACTCTTTCCGGGTAAGCTTCGTTCTCGATGGGTTGGTCCTTTCATAATCACTAAAGTATTTTCACATGGAGCCATTGAGATCCTTAACCCGAGCACCAACAAAGAGTATAAGGTTAACGGGCATCGCTTGAAGCCGTACTATGATTCATTCCAAAAATGTGCCATTGCGTCCCAAACCTTTGATGATCCCGTGCCACCACCACCACACCTAGAGGCTGCCGGACCTGCAATTGCCGGCAGCCTCACCAAGAGACCGGACACGGATACACAAGCCACACCCGATACCATCCTGCCGGATACGAACCAAGCTGCCGAGCAGGAACTTTCTGGAACTGCTGCACCACCACCCCCTGCCGGACCTGCCATTGCCGGCAGGGTTGACACAAGAACACAAGAGGCCGGACACGCAGTGGACACGCCCTCGGATACGCCAGATACGGCAGAACCAAGGCCGGACACGCCAACCGAACCGGATACAAGAACTTGGACAGAATCGGATACAAGTTGCAATACACTTCTTCTTGAACTTCTTCTTGCCGATTTGAGTTATTTTGGAGCACGATGAACACATGCAACACGGTGAAAAGTCTAGGCTATGGACTATAAACACAAAGCGCTACTTGGGAGGCAACCCAATTCAATCAAAGAAAAAGAAGGAGCCATCACCGAGAGTTTGCAATTTCCTAACCCTTCTCTTTTCCTTTGATTTGTGATGATATGTTGGAATGTGTTAGACAATTGCATGCTTAGGAAATTCGTTGATATAAATTTGTGCTTACATTGAGGACAATGTAATTTTCTAAGTGTGGGGTGGGATAGCATGTTCCGTTTATGTTTTCGTGTGCTTATTTTAGAAAAGAAAAATTCAGAAAATTGTTCCACAAAAATAGAGTGTTTAAATTTATTTGTTTCGAGTCTTAGGATGCCCCTAATATATCAATGATGTTTTTCTCCTCTTTGCATACATAGATGATGGTTGTGCATACAATTAAAATTGTAAGTTTCATGGATTTTGTGCATTGGTAGGAGCATGTAGGACTTGTTGATTATGAAGCATGCATGTTTGAGCTAATTTATTTCGATTACAACCTATGTGAGCTTTTGTGCCAAATTGCTTTCTTCTTGAGCGATAAAAGATAAAATTCGATAGATTCGTAGGAAGCATGAAACCTCATAATTCTTTGACTATTCGATGACTATGTGCCATAGCTTTTTAATGAACTCTAGTATGCTAGAACTTACTCTTGTTGATTTTTGAAACGTTTATGTCATAAAATACCTTGATTTTGAATGTGATTGAATAAAGATCATTTAGGTTTACCACCATTGCCAAATAAAGCATGAGCCCTATTGGAGCCCGTCGTGGGACACCTTAGTAAACCCCATTTGAGCCTACGTTGAGCCTTTTCTTTCATCACCCTTAAACACTTTCCATGAACTTAGTATAGTGATGCCTTTACTGTGTGTTCCGGCAAAGCTTGAATTTTTGAAGGCGTTTTTGCGTGAAGTGATGAAGAAGAACAAGTGTGGGGTAGACTTAGCCATAAAATTATATGAAAAATGTATGCATGCCGTGCTTATGAATAGAAAAGAGAGAAAATGCTCGGATTAAAAAGAAAAGAAAAAGAAAAGAAGCCGAGAGCAAGAGAAGAAAAATGGGCACGGCATAGGCATAGAAAATAAAAGTTTTGTACATGGCTTTAGTCTTGATTATTGTTGTAATGTTTTTGGGGAAGAAAAGAATGAAGTATGGGTCCAACAAGATGAAATATGACCCTTTCGGTGAGAAGACATAAGGAGATTTGAGCTTTGCTAAAAGCCTTAGTGACGTTTTGAGCCTCCTTATCCAAATATCGAATACCTCTTAGCCTAGCCCCATTACAACCCTTTTATTGATCTTTTTCATGATTCTTAAGATGGTTAAATTTGATTGTGGAGATTATCTCAAGAGTAAGCATATGGTTTTGGTTCATTGGTGCATATAGTTATCATATGAGGTTTTTCCATCAAAATTCACAAAGTGCTTTAGTTTCTTCGATATATGCAAGTCACTCTTTGTAATTCATGATCTTTCGCTTGCATATACTATTGAGTGAATTACCATGCTTCGAGAGAAAAGAAGAGAGTATGCCTAGTGAGGTGGATTGGATTAGCTTAACATGTCTACATGCTTACTTTTGCTCCTATATGTTCATATTGATGTCGCATGTTCATGAAGCTTGGAATTTTCGTGCTTAACATTTTCGTGCATAACTTGAAAGCTATGTGTACATACGAGCCTGAGACAAATTGTTAGGGGCAATAGTTTGTTTAAGAGTCTTAGTTTAATTTAGTTTGCTAAGGGACTAGCAAAGGATAAGTGTGGGGTAGTTGATAGGAGCACAATGTGCGACGATATTATATGCTTATGCCCTCGTTTATGCTTTGTTTAACCCTTATCTGTCTAAGATTGAGTCATAATGTAGTTAGTGTCAATTTTGGTAGAGTATTGGTGAAATGTGCTTAATTGTCCGAAAAATGACTAAGTATGAGAAATCTGGAAAATAGTGCACAATATGTCTTTTTCGTGATTTTGTGACGAGTACAAATATGATCTATCCTTGTCCGAATTCAATGAAATTTGGTGTGCTTAATATTCATATACTGAGGAATGTTGTGTTAAAATTTCAGATCAATCGGAGTTCGGGAAGCCACCCAAAAGTTGGCTGCAAAAGGGCAGTCCGAACATTCCAATCCAGGGGCTTACAGGATTTTCCTGGGACTTTGTCCCAACTTCGAAAAATCATTCCCAACGACTTACAAGGATTTTGATCGAACTGTTTTATGGGGAGATGGCCATATGTGTCTAGTTTACGTGAGACTTAGAATCGCATCAATCGGAGCTCCACGGAGGGAGATAAGCCGGAATTACTGCAACAAGGTCAAATCTGCCGATTCCAGGAACCTACTGCCCCCTTTTTGTGTTTTCTGTTTTTAATGGACCAAATGGTGCACAAATGCATATGTGAAGATGGTCCAAGCTTTATGAAGGGAAGAGGAAGACACTTGGCCATGGCATTGAAGAAAAACATGAAGAAACAAGTTCTCCTAGTCAAACTAGGAGAAGCTGCCGATTCTGGCAGAGTTGCTGCCTTTGAGTGCTGCCGGCATTTGAGACATCTTCGATGGATCAAGGCCTATCAAGTGAAGTCCAAGACCATACAAGAAGTCCATGAAGATGTGAAGCCCAAGCCTTGAAGAAAAATTCAGAAAAAGAAAACCTAATTGAACTAGAAAAAGGAAGGTTTCAAACCATATCCCATTAGGTTTTGTTTTTCCTTGTACAAGATGGGCTGCCGGCAAGACCTAGTATTCTCCCTATAAATACCCAACTTTTACACAGAAAAATGGGTCACATCTCAAGCCAAAACACAAAGCCAAAACTCTACCAAATTGTCCCCAAGAATCCTACTTAAACCCTAAGCCAAAAACCACCACCACCTCACCCAAGTTTCTGCCGAAACTTGGTATACTTCCTGCCGACACAGCCCTTTGCCGAGCAGCCCCATCTCTTCCATCATCCGCCGGATCCACACGAGTCGAAGTCATCCAAGGTGTCTACAAAAGTGTGATCCACTCCCTTCTCTTGGTTTAGTAAAGTTTATGTAGTTATGTATAGTTTTGTCTATGAAACTTGCATGTATTTTTGGTTTTGGATTATATGTCTATGTATGAACCAATTTGGATTTTGGTTTTATAAATTGCATGTTGAATATTTGTTTGATTCGTTGCTTAGGGCTAGGCCACGGTTTCTTTGAGTCTTTGCATGCTAATTTGTAATATAAAACTTGTAAAATAAGTACACTTAGATAATTAGGACAGTGGTATAGATGCATGTTGAGGATTTAAACCGGTTAGAACTAAGGTGAGGGCTTATAATCGATACTTAGTGTTGTCTTTGAACATGATCTAGGTATTAGGTTTAATTTGCTTGAGTTATAACGAACTAAGTAGACGTATGATCACTTTGATTTGTTGTGCTCACCTAGAGTGGTTAACCTTAGGACTTGCATGTTAAATGAGAAGATTGACGACCTTACTTGTTTGCTTGTCTTCAACTATAGACTTTAGAGCTTCAATGCTATGACTTGTATAAGGTAGCATAACTTTTAGGATCACCTCGCGAAAGCTCGATCTTAAAACAATAGAAAAAGTCTCTCAACTAGGTAAAAATCGGAAACGTTCTAGTTGTAGGTTGAAACTTGTTTAAGTTCAATGCATGCTAATTACTTGTTCCTTACTTTCTTTTGTGTGAGTCTTACTCGTTAAAGAGTTGAGTGTGGAGTGCTTTGTGTGAAAGATGTCGACCAAACTTGTATATAGTAGCCTACGATTTTATTTTCTGTTTTTATGCCGTACCTAGTTTAGGGGCAGCCTAGCTGCCGAATCTTTTCACCCCCATATGTGACGATTTTATATATATGTTTGTATATATTTGTCTAACAATTTCATATCTCAGGTACCCTTAATCCCCGGCCTAGAACGATCCCTACTTGCTTATACTACTAACGATCTTTTGTAGGGTTATTATTGCATGCGAGCTTCGGCTCACGTTCAGACGACGCTCCAGCCGAACCCGAGGCCATCCCTACATCCCTCTGTCAACTCAGTCCCACATTGATCTGGGCACCCATCGATCTCGGCCTCCCTCCCGATCTCGACCTCGATTTGCCCGGACCCAGACGAACCCAGAGCGAAGCACCAAGCAACTCACTGCCTCACCGCCATTGCTTTGATTCCTGCCCAAGCCAAGAGGCAGATCGGCGTCGTCTGCGGAAGTGGGCGGTGGTGGCGGAAGAGCTCGGCCTGGGGCGAGAGGCGGAGGAGTCGCGAGAGGTGATGCGGGCGGAGGAGGAACAGGAGGCAGTGAGGGTGGTGGCTTCAGAGCAGCGTCGTCCAGATCAGCGTCGAGGAGGGGCTGCTGCGGTGGCGGCGGGGATTTGGGGAACTAGGTTTTTTTTTTTCTGTGTTGTTGAGAGAGGTTAATATCTAATTGGTTAGAGTAAATATGTTTAATATGACTGAATTACATGCATTAGGGTAGTTGTGTAATTTTCCCAAGATTCATTGATCTGGGTAATAAACATTGGAATGGTCAATTTTTAACCCATTTATGTGCAAATGGTCATTTTTCCTAGTTTTAATTCTTATTAAATATATAAATTTTTTAATGAGTATGTAGTAAAAATGCTTACACGATAAATAAAAATTAAAAGATAAATAAAACAGATATAACTGCTAACAACTTCATACTCACATTTAACAGGACTCTACACAGCCAAAAAAGAAGAAATACCGCAGCCTTCCTCTCTCTCCCTCTCTCTCAACCTAGGGTTAGGGTTAGGGTTTTTTTAGAAAAGGTGTTCGGTGCGATCCATATGGCGGCAGTGACGGCGTCGGTAGCCTCCATGACTGCGCGTCTGGCGTCCAAACTTTTCCTCGGATCAGAGGAGGAGCCGATGGACTTGGGAGACCTTAGGAACCCGGAAAACAGGTTCGTCGCCTCGCGCTTTTACCTTGTTGGCCGGCTTAACACCAACAAGACTATGGCGTTTGATTCCTTTCGAGGAGTAGTGAGTTCTATTGACAGTAGCCACAGAGGGGCTACACAAGCCCACAGACCCGCAGCTAGCGTGCCCGGGCCCGGACCAAGGCCCGGAACAGGATCCCCAGCGCCCGGACCCGAGGCCCAGCAGTCTAACCTATGACCAGGGGCCCGAGGGCCGAGGACACCAGCCGGCCGAACAGGTCACCAGAGCTGTCCCTTTGCGTACAAACAGAAGGGAACCAGTCCCACATCGAAGAGTAAGGCCAGACCTCACGCTCGACCACCTATATAAGGGCCTCAACTACCCTCATTAATAGGTAACTGATCCTTCTCACTACTTGCTATTCCTACTCAAGTTATCTATTTGTCCCACCAGTACTAACTTAGGCATCGGAGAGGAGAAGACCGGCCCTCCCGGTATTCCCCTTAGTTAGCAGGTTAGCAGGAAGCGGAGGCTACGTCCGGATCTACCAGTCTCTATCAGGCCTACGGGATTCTGACAGAAACAATTGGCGCCGTCTGTGGGAACTGCGATACGAAAAAGCGGTGTTGCTCTGCCTACGGAAGAAGATTAGCAAAGAAAAAAAAGATATATGGAAGAAGGTTTAGAAGTAGGGCGGAAGAGAAACATGGCGGACGATCAGCGGATCATACTGGAGCAAGTGCTCGGCACTACTCCGGCTGCGGCACGAGAGCAGCTCCCCGGCCGAGACAACCAAGACGACAACAGCGGTCGAGAACCGGGCAGCGCGCCAGGGGCGTGCGACAACGGCGCGGGCGGGAAAGGCCTGGCGGAGGAGAACCCGACGACTCGCCAGGGCCCCTCGTTGACATCCTCGGACGAGTTCAGTGACGAGGGAGATAGTCTTGCCGGCGAGAGTGACCGAGATGCTACATACAGTTCCGACCAACGCGACCTGGCGGGGGAAATAAAGGTGATGCGCGCGGAGAGCGATCGGGACAGAGCGGACTCCGATGCCCGGTACCAGGAAATGGAGACGGTGAATGCTGCCCTGGTGGCTGCTCTGGAGAGAGGGCAACAACGCGACACCGCTTTAGCTAGGGCGCAAGTATCTGCACCGGGCCGGTCTCGGAACCCCGAGGCAGGGCAATCATCCGGCGGAAGGCCCAAAAGCCGCAGAAAGATGGAATCTACGGGCGGTGAGGCCCCGCCCGGGAGCGCGTCGGTACCACGGCAATCGCGCACTTCGTTCGAGGGGGAAGCTATGACCCCCACCGAACGAGCATTACAAGTGCTCGCTGACTCCGTGTCTGATTTAAAGGCCCAGATGGAGGCCAATGAGAGAAGGGCAGCGCGACTGGTAGAGGGCGCGCGATTCAGCGAGCGTACGGGCCCCTTCTCACACCGGGTCCTGGAGTCCGGGAGGTCCGGTAACCAGAAGTCCCTGAAGCTGACATACACGGGAGCTGGCTGCCCATACCAACACCTAGACAGCTTCCGGTCTCAGACGTACGCCAAGGGCTACTCTGACGCCGTATGCTGCAACATTTTTCAAGAAACCCTATCCGGGGAGGCGCTCAGCTGGTTTTATGAGCTCCCGGCAAACTCCATTGAGGCGTTCGAACAATTGGCCGATCGGTTTGTCGGCCGTTTCATCCTCCGGGTCGAGGGAGCCCGAACGTCGACGGTCTTGTTTAACTGAAGACAGGCGCACGGCGAGGAACTGAGGACGTACGTGAACCGTTGGTAAACGGTGACGGCCGGGGTGCGGAACCTTGATAAGAAAATCGCCGAAATGGCATTCAAGCAAGGTCTCCGACCGGGGAAATTTTCCTACGCCGTGCGGGTGGAGCTCCCGCAGGGGTACGACGAGCTTATGGCAATGGCCATCAGGCACGCCCAGGCGGACCACGAGACGGACGGCCATCACCTGCTCAAGAGGAAGCAGGAGGACTTCCTTCCTACCCATCGAGAGAACAAGAACGGCCAGCGGACCGAGGACCGGGGAGCCCGACCAAGCAAGCCGAACAGAAACTGGGGGAGCCAACTGCACCAAAAACCCTACCCTGACAGACCCCGAGCAGAACACAAGCCAGCGCGCTACCCGCTAGAGCGCCCCCTGGCGATTATGCCAGCAGAACGCCAAGAAGTCTTCACTACTTTAACCTCTTCGTACGAGGACATCTTGCACGAGAACGGGAACGCCATCCCCCCGCCGCCAAAAAGGAAGTTCCCAAAAGGGAGGCTCACCCCCGCCCTAACCGGCAAGTACTGCTCCTATCACGATGAAGCGACACATCGGACAAATAACTGCTTCGCCCTCAAGACAACGGTAGAGGGGTTAGTAAGCAGCGGTCAGCTCCAGCGATATGTAGGAGGAAGAGGGGCAGATCCCGCCCGAGACCAGGACCAGGACTGGTAGGCACGCTCAGACCCGGTGAAAGGTGTAAATATTAAATTATGCACAAAAAAAAAAAAACAAAAACGGCCATGCCAACGGCTTGACCGACGTAACATTATGGAATGTATATGGCAACTAGTTTTAACAAAAAAGTCCAAGGCTCCGGCACTATCAAAAATCCAAAAAACACAGGCAAACCAAAGAAAGAGAACAAAATCCACTAGTGCTACAAAATAGTCGGTCCAAGAGCGAATCTACAGCAAAAAAAAAAAAAAAAAAACCTAAGGAGCCTCCTCCTCAGCGGGTCTAGCCTGCCCACCGGCTCCCTCAGATGGAACCGCTGCACCCTCATCAGTAGGCTCAAGTGGCTGAGATACGCCTTCCCCGGGGGGTTCGGAGAGGAGAAGACCGCCCTCCTCTTCTGGTCCGCCTTCCTCCTGCTGCTGCCCATCAGCATCGTCAGCTTCATCAGCCTGTGCCTTCGGCATTCGGGAGGTATCCAGATACCCCTTCTCCTCCCACTCCACATAGGCATCGGCGATACCCGACTCCCTGGCCTTCTCCAGAAGATGAAGAAATTGATCACTATCGTGATATTTCTGGATCGCCCGCTGGAAAACTTTCGGATCTTCTTCACCGGCCGCAGCGGCGGTGGCGGCACGAACAGCAGCAGGCTCCACTTGGAGCTCATCCACCCTGGCCTCTAGCTCGGCCCTCTCCTCCTCAGGCTGCTCCTTCTCTTCTTCCAGGCTCCGGACCTGGCCCTCTAGCCTGGCCACCTGCTTTTTGGCCCTCTCCTCCAGCCTAACCTTCTCCCGTTCAAGCCTGGACTTCTCAGCTTCCAGACGGTCGCGGGCTGCGGTTAGAGCGGCCACCTGCCTCTTCAACTCCGACAGCTCCTCACTTGGGTCCGGCTGGTAAAGACTGTACAACAGCTGCAGGACGACAGGGAACCAATTAGACAAAACAACACCACCAGAAGTTATATGAGCGGTATATTTCTTACCCGGAGGACCAACTCCTTGCTTTTCTGGCGATTCTCCGCCGACAGGGCTCCAGCAGCACCAGGCCCATCCAGACCAAGGCCGGTCAGGTCTTCCATCAGGTCCCGCACAAAGGGACTATCCGGACCTTCCCTCCTAGGTTCTTCCATCGGGGAGGGGCTGCTCCGCTGACCAGCAGAAGTCGAGGCCGCAACGGTACTATCCCTAGCGGGACTAACCGCGCCAAGAGTCAACTTGAGCCGCTTTGCCAAGTTTTCACCGGACGCCCTACCGGTCAGCGTCACCATCGTAGCGGCCGGGACATCCATGATCCTTTGCCTCTTGTCACCCCGGTCACCCGGTGAAGAAGATTGTGCGCCTGTCAGGGTGACCCGAGTGACAAGCGGGACCGATCCCGGTCGGTGCGGAATCCTATTTATGCCACCGGGAAGCCTCGCCGGCCCACCGATGGTCTTCCCTTTACCAGAGACCGCAGCAGATGCTGAGGCATGAGTCTTCACACGCCTCAGGACATAAGTGTCATCGCTAAGATCCAGGTCCACCGGTTCCGTATGGACAGTACTCTGGCCAGTCTCCCGATCCACCGTGGTTCGCGAAGCGACCTCCCCCTTCTCCATCAACGTCGACACGAGATCCGCACCGTCCACGGATAGTGTATTTTCGGGCTTGACGACTGTCCGAGAAGATGCACCTACAGAACAAACAAAGGGTTAGAATCAACTCAGCTAGGGGAACTACTACTAAGGACCCTGCTACGCACCAGGATCCCGCCCGAGACCGCAGTGCTCTAACACCTCCCGCCGTATGAAGTTGTAGGAGGTTCGGTCAAGACTGTCCCAGCACCCGAATATCCTGGCGATCCTGTCCTGCTCCAACTCAGACAACACGTACGATTGATCACCAAGGGGCTGGAAGGTCCCAGGGACCCGGTACATCCTCCTCGCTTTCTGCCACCTCCCGCCTGCCATCACCACCTTCTTCCTCCAATTGTTGTCTACCCAGGAAGGCAGGCGGGTTACAATGGGCTGAAAGTTTCGGGCGCTAAAAGTAAGCGAGCCCTGACACCCCTTCTTCTTTGAGAAGGACAGCCTGTACAATGCCCAGAACTCGTTCACCGACGGCATGCTCATCCCTGAAAGGTCGTACAGACAGCCAAGGCTCAGCAGCTGCCTCCACTGGTTTCCAGGCAGCTGTGCAGGACACACCCGCAAAGCGCTGAGCATATACTGTACAAAGTTTGGCAGCGGCAGGGAGAACCCATGGCGAAATTGGTCCGCATGCACAGTAACCCAACCCCGCTCCGGGTTACAGGCCGACTCTCCGGGATTCAACGGATGCAATTTCACCTCGGCCGGAATACTCCAGGTCTCCCGAAAGACGGCGATCTCAGCCGGGCTCATAGTGCTCCCCGGTTCATCACAAACCACCGCCCCTTCCCCATCCCCGATGGTGTAAGCTAGCGGCGCGGCGTCACGAAAACGTACACTGTGCGGGATGCTCTCATGCCCCGGGGACCCGGACGCCGACACCTCGCCCCCCGAACGGGCAACGACTTCTGACTCCGACGAACTCGAAGCAAGCCAATCTTCCAATCTCTCTTCATCATCCACCACCGAGCGCCTACCGGTCGATTCGGAAGTTCCATCCGAGCTCCCAGACGCCATTTAACCTAGGGGGACGAAAACAAAACCCCATTGCTGGTCAGCCACAAGCTAAAAACGGCTTTCCTCTGCGATGGCTCCCCAAAACCTGCCGCAGAATCTCCGCCCCAAACAACTAACCAGAGGCGAGACGCCCCCCCCCCCCCCCAACGCAAAACACCAACCAAACAAAGACAACAAAAACATGAAGCAAAGACGGCGAAACTTACCGATTAATATGCACAACCGAGGGCAGCCGGTCCTAGGAAAACAACGAACAATATTAGGGAAAGCACAAGAACGCCTGAAGCACGGATAGCACGAGGATACCTTCACAGAACTTTCACCGGACTCCTCCTCAACGTTCTCTCCTTAACCCGGCCAAAAGCAGAAACAGCACACAGAGGACAAAGGAGGCCTTTTTATAGGCAGGCCCGATGCCCTGGGCACTCCTGTAATCCCCCCAAAATGCTCATTTGGGGCAAGTCAAACGCCTAAGAATCCAGGCCCTCCATCTCACATCGCTACACACTGACGCGTGTCCTGGCATCGGTTAAAATCCCACTCCATCATAACTGATGGGACTGATGGGGTTCCCCCTTCAATGCATGTCAGCCACCTGTCCCGCCTATAAGCGGCAGTTAGACGAAATAGGGGTAAGAACCGAGGCGTCCAGCCCCTCTCACCTCCCCAAGCGCCAACTTCAAATCAAGGATATACCATCCCACCGGTTCAACGGTATCCCAACGGTGATGTACCATCCCACCGGTTCAACGGCATCCCAACGGTGATGTAGCATTCCACCGGCTCACAGGCACTCCAACGGTGATGTAGGATTCCACCGGTTCATTGGCAACCCATCGGTTGCCACTCTCCGCGCCTAACGGCTACGGACGCATGGGCTTTATAAACCCGGGAGATTTTTCCTCTAACACATGTAAAAATCTTCCAGCAGGATAAAAACCCTGCATCACAGCAAGCTGTGACATGGGGATCCACGGCGAGACTTGCTATCTCCACGCCACCCCACTCGGGAGATTTTTCCTCTAACACATGTAAAAATCTTCCAGCAGGATAAAAACCCTGCATCACACCATGCTGAAAACCGGCGGGCTGTGACCGGCGCTTAAACATAGCCGCAATCCTCCCCAGTGTCCCAGGCTTATCCCAACACAAGCTGGGACAACTCATCGGACTACAGCTTAAACACCCCACCGGGCTACCCCCGGCTCATACTACCTTTGGTAGCACTACCGTTGACACTTGGGGGACTCGTCCAGGCATGGCAGTCCACCGGTCGAGCCCCTCCATACTCATTGCATGGCGGATTTCAACGCCACATCATCACCCCATGCACTCATCCGGATATCGCCCCGCTCCATACTCATTGCATGGTGGATTTCAACGCCACAGCATCACCCCATGCACGCATCCGGATATCGCCCCGCTCCATACTCATTGCATGGCGGATTTCAACGCCACATTATCATCCCATGCACTCATTTGTGTCCTCACCCATTCCATACTCATGGCATATGCACACTGCAGCACAACCCCATTTTTATTACACTCATAAAACTGTTACACGTCGTTACTAAGTACTCACACCAGTACCTGCTCGAAAGCCCGGTCAAGACCAATCTTCAATACGGACTTGGGGGACTGGGCACCGTTGGGTTGGTAACCCTGCGGGTCTGTGGGACAGCAGAACGAGACATGTTAAGTCCCCATTCAAGATTGCACTTGACCGGGAACTTGGGGGACTTGTTGACAGTAGCCACAGAGGGGCTACACAAGCCCACAGACCCGCAGCTAGCGTGCCCGGGCCCGGACCAAGGCCCGGAACAGGATCCCCAGCACCCGGACCCGAGGCCCAGCAGTCTAACCTATGACCAGGGGCCCGGGGGCCGAGGACACCAGCCGGCCGAACAGGGCACCAGAGTTGTCCCTTTGCGTACAAACAGAAGGGAACCAGTCCCACATCGAAGAGTAAGGCCAGACCTCACGCTCGACCACCTATATAAGGGCCTCAACTACCCTCATTAATAGGTAACTGATCCTTCTCACTACTTGCTATTCCTACTCAAGTTATCTATTTGTCCCACCAGTACTAACTTAGGCATCGGAGAGGAGAAGACCGGCCCGCCCGGTATTCCCCTTAGTTAGCAGGTTAGCAGGAAGCGGAGGCTACGTCCGGATCTACCAGTCTCTATCAGGCCTACGGGATTCTGACAGAAACAAGTTCCATGTGGAAGACCTCGGTTCCGGTGGAGATCACGGCAAGGGATGATAGATATATGTTCATGTTCAACAATGAACGTGATCTGACGAGGATCAAGAAAGGAGGTCTATGGTGCGTCCAGAGAGCGATGTTGATCCTCAATGACTATGACGAGTTTTCGGATATCATGAAGGTTCCGCTGGACTTCATCTGGATTTGGGTGGTGATTTCAGGGCTCCCGCCGGCACTACTTACAGTGGCTACTGTCCGGCTTGTGGGAGAGACAATCAGACCGGTCATCCAGCTCGACCACGCTGCTCTAGGTCGCGGTATTGCTATGGCTCATTTGGTTCTTCCGACCAATGCCCCGATGAAGCTCGACCGGCGCCTTAGGGTTTCTCCTTCCGATGTGATTATGGTGGAGTACAAGTACGAGAGACTTCTGGGTCGTTGTCGTACTTGCGGTCGGATTGATCACGGCGGGCAGCCGTGCCCTAGCGAGGGAACGCCAGAAGTTGCTGTGCCGCCAACTCAAGGGACCATGCAGCCGGGTATGATTTTCCGGGCAAATTCGGCCCCAGGTTTGACAATATCTTCTCCTCCTTCGCTATCTTCCATTTCCGCTTTATTTCCGAAGGAAAAAAGACAAGTACAAATCGGAGAGGTGTCGGCATTTTCATCTCCTTCGAAGGTAGCCAGAGTTCGCCGGGCTCGGGATGAGGAGGAGACAGCTCAGGACAAGCGTACCAATCATTGCTTGGAGTTCATTCCCCTAGAACTTGGACCGGCCGATCTAGGTTTCATGGTGGGTTCTGATGGTGTGATTGGCTTGGCCCACACGTCACCAAAGAAGAGGGGAAGGCCGAGGGGGAGCAAGAACAAGAAGATGGTTTCACCTTTGACTTATGATTCCATGACGTCTCCGTCGGGGACAGTTGAAATGATGGAAAACCCGGAGGGTGACTCTGCATGTGGAGGCTTGTTGGATTCAGGCTCAGCCTCGGAGGTTGGCAATGGATCCGAAGCAGCTTGAGGAGGTGCATCTTTGCACCAAGATCCCATCATCAGGGGGGGGGGGGGGGGGGGGCTCTATCTTTTCCTGAAAGGTACACCCCTTGGTGTTAGGCTAATGGTTCTGGTGGAGATTCTTATTTCATGATGGTTACTCGTTTTTCCGTTTGGTCCTTTGTTTTGGGATGCATTTAGTTTTTTCATTCGAACTCTAGTTTCGGTAATTTTGTTTCATTGTTTTTACTTTAGAACTCTTTAGTTTGTAGTGGAGTTTCGACTCCTGCTTGACCAGGCACTACTGGGTCGTATGACTTATGCCAATGAAGTTATTCATTCTCCTAAAAAAAAAAAAACTTCATACTCACATTCTACATATATAACTACCCACATCTCATCCCACATTCCCACATTGTATAAATAACTTCACACTTTTACAGTATTTTTTTCCTAAAAATAAAAGTAAAATCATAAATTAAATATCTAAACACATGCGATCACATGCATTGTATATGTCGTAAAAACTAGTTAATAATATTGGAAGTCGAGTATAAATTGCATATATCGTAAAAACTAGTTAAAAATAGAGTGGTGCTATTAACACACCCTCTTTCAAAGAGAATGGTAATGAATTAATGTCCAAGTACAAAAGTCATGCGTAGAAATGGTGGATTTTTTATTTTTTTATTTTTTTATTTTTTTTAAGAAAAAAGAAACATGTCCATTGATGGAAATCATACGACCACAAGAGTCAAATAAGTGAGATGATAAACCATCTCAAATGCAAGCTAACAACTACTAAACAAATAGATGCACACGAAGGTGCTTATTCGAAACCAAAATCAAAAAGCGTCCAAAAACAAGCGGACGAAACTAACCAAAACTCAAAGCAAAAAGCAAATAACTTCTCAAAACTAACCGAAAAAACTCTAATCTTCGAATTGGGTCTACAGACCATTTAAGGTGTACCTTACACCGAAAGAGTATTTGCCAGCTAGGGTTAAGAAGGATCTTTCGTGGTAAGAGTAGGAAGACTACCCGCTCCCTGCCTCGGTACTGAGGCTATTGTGTGACCCGAGTCCAAGTCCATACCTAGCTCCACACCATCAAGCTCCGACCTGGATTTTGATTGCGCCACCAATTGAGCTAGTGTTAGTTGAAGCTCTGCCGCAACCTCGGGGTTGAGTTTACACTGTGCCGCCGACTTGTCGTTGTGGCTTCCACGGGGCTGGCCATACTTGACTCCTCCCTACCAAACCAACAATTACAGTGGACAAAATTCGAAAGGGTTCAACTGTAACTTAACCTATTCCACAAGTCTCGATACCTCCTCACAGCCAACCTAAAAAAGAGAACCACTTCATCAAACACTATATACCAAAACTACCAGCATGGCAGCATATATGCAGAGACAACCTCCCCATTACATCGACAACAAGAATGAACCGACGTTAAAATAGTCATCGAAAATGACATACACCATAACCATAACACACCAAACGACACAACTAGCAACAACCATAACCAAAACCCTAAACCCTCGCACATATGGAGGTATTTGTTATTGAGCTGTGTAAATTTCATCCCGTAACAGTGTAACACAATAAATAGGCCATGTGGACATTTGGTAAATAAATAGGAGAAGGAGAGAATATTTACAAGCAATGAAACTAAACAGTGCCAAACGAGCCATAGACCATAGAGAATCTACTGCTTAGTTTGGGACAGCTGTGCTGTGGGTAAAATGACTTTTGAATCAGCTGTGAGTAAAATGGCTTTTGAACTTGCTGTGAGAGGAAGCAGTTTAGGTGTTTGGTAAACTGTGTTCAAAAGTACTGTGAGAACGAAAAGTAATTTTTTGTGTTTGGTAAGTTCTAAGTAAAAAGTACTTTGAGTGGGTGTAAATTATCAAAATAATCTTAAATATTTTAAGTTTTATTAAAATGGATATTACTTCTCTAAATTATAGACTATGGTTTTGTGTAATTATTTTGGTATAATTTTTTACAATGTATGACCAGTTGTTTGGACCAAATAAAAGATTTACAAAGAATTCTTAAATATTAAACAAAATTCATCTAAAATATTAGACAAAGTATTTTCCACCATAATCAAATGGAACTATTACACAAAATATATTAGAGTCTATTAATATTGCAACTATATTGCATTCATTAGACTTTGTGCAATCATATTTCTTAGCACCACCATTTCTTCAAAAGCTGCTTTCCAAAGCACTATTTCCTAGCTTTTTGATTTCAGCTTTTGGGGAAATCTATTTTGGCCAAAAGCAGCTTTTAGGGACTTTACCAAACACCATACATTAATCCCAAAAGCTAAAGCAGTCTCAAAAGCAGCCTCAAAAGCTGTCCTAAATTAAGCCTACATCTGACCAAATGACCGCGCTTAATCGCAATCTCAGATTGGGATTGGCCACGTCCAAAGCAGCTTCATTCTTTACGCAATCACCAGAAAATAGGCATTTGCAGCTTCCTAACTTTCAAACATATAAATACTCATCCCAACTGCTTCTACATCAAAAGTCAGAGATTGAATGTATGATTGATCTGTCCTGACCCCACAAATACAAGGAATCATCAATTCTGACCATTCCTGCTTTTAGGAGTGGGTAGAAGATTAAGAACCAGTCCTACCATGCCATGGTTTCCGAGAAAGCAGGGTTGGAGTGGATTCATAGATCCAACACCTCTCTTTTGATGATTAAAGGAAACCTAGTTTGTAAATCTTCAAAGCAGGTACCTTTCTGCAACATATTTGATCACTTTGACTATGGGTTTGAATGAGATTATAGTTTTAGAATTAGAGACTTGGAGCTCAGCATCATAGACAAGTGTGGTGAATACTTACGAGTTATAGTTAGTTAGACCCAGATATAAAGTTGAATTCTTTATGCGTTTTGAAGCAACTTGCATGTTAGAGTTGATTAGTGCTTAGCAACATGAGTACATGACACAGTTATAAAGATCAAACATTTGGGTATAACCCAATTCACTGAATCCATTAGAGTGCTGCTTTGGGTTTAGAGTTTTGAATATTTTGACCTCAACTTTGTGGATGGGTGAAGAGGGAATGGTCAGTGATGTCAAGGACACAGCTGCTGCCAAACCAAACCCAAAGTTGACACTTTTGCCTCTCATAGCTTTAATTTTCTATGAGGTTTCTGGGGGTCCTTTTGGAGTTGAGGATTCAGTCAGGGCAGGAGGAGGCCCTCTGTTGTCTTTGCTTGGTTTCTTAGTGTTTCCTTTATTTTGGAGCATTCCAGAAGCTTTGGTGACAGCTGAGCTTGCCACAAGCTTCCCTGAAAATGGTGGATATGTGCTTTGGATATCAGCGGCTTTCGGGCCATTTTGGGGCTTCCAAGAGGGGTTTTGGAAATGGTTTAGTGGTGTTATGGACAATGCTCTTTACCCTGTCCTGTTCTTGGATTACTTGAAGCATTCATTTCCCATATTTAATCTGATGGTTGCTCGAATTCCAGCTCTTTTGGGAATAACATTCTCATTGACTTACTTGAATTACCGTGGGCTGCATATTGTTGGGTTCTCTGCAGTTTCCCTTGCCGTTTTCTCACTGTGCCCATTTGTCGTGATGGCTATTCTATCGATTCCCAGAATTAGGGTCATGCAGTGGTTAGTTGTGGACTTTAAGAAGGTGGAGTGGAGGGGATACTTCAATAGTATGTTTTGGAATTTGAATTACTGGGATAAGGCAAGTACCCTTGCAGGGGAGGTTGAAAATCCAAGCAAGACATTTCCAAGGGCGCTTCTTGGGGCTGTAGTTGTTGTGGTTTGTTCATATTTGATTCCACTTCTTGCTGGTACAGGAGCCTTAAACTCTCCATCTAGCGAGTGGACTGATGGGTACTTTGCAGAAGTTGGGATGTTAATTGGTGGTGTTTGGCTCAAGTGGTGGATTCAAGCAGCTTCAGCAATGTCTAACTTGGGGTTGTTTGAAGCAGAAATGAGCAGTGATGCCTTTCAACTTCTTGGGATGAGTGAGATGGGAATGCTTCCGGCTATATTTGCTTCAAGGTTAGCCATTCTATATGCTTTCACTTCCTTGCTGATTGTGTTTTGATAGAATGTCTCAGCTATTTTCCTTTTAACCATTCAAAAGTGAGTTTTATATTTGTGAACTCAACTGAAATGTGCTGTTGTTCAGACGTGCCTGATTGTTGTTTTCAAATGCATTCTTATAGGTCTAAGTATGGAACACCTACCATAAGCATTCTGTGCTCTGCAACCGGTGTCATCTTTTTGTCATGGATGAGTTTTCAGGAAATCTTGGAGTTTTTGAATTTCTTATACGCTATAGGAATGCTTCTTGAGTTTGCTGCTTTTATAAAATTGAGAATAAAGAAGCCAGACCTTCACAGACCTTACCGAGTTCCCTTCCAAACATTTGGGGCAACAATGCTTTGCCTGCCTCCCACATTGTTGCTTATTCTCGTTATGTGCTTGGCTTCTCTGAGGACTTTCTTAGTAAGTGGTCTGGTGATTATAGTAGGTCTTTTGTTATACCCTCTTTTAGTTCATGCAAAGGACCATGGATGGGCACAGTTTGATGCAGAACTACCCACTGAGGCTCCCAAGAACTGTTCGGATGGCCTCTGTGGGTTCACATTTGCATCAAGAGGTTCAAGACGAATCTTATGTTAGCCTTCTCTCAGACTTGCCATCTGTTAATGCAGAACAAGAATCTTCGAATATAAGGTCAGAAGAAGCATTCAAATTAGAGTAGAGGTGGCCTTTATCATATTTCTGTACTACAAAGATGTGTAACACTACAACTTTCACAGGCTGACCAATTACAAAGCAATGTATTCTTTTGCTTGTAAAGAAGCTGTAATCCTAGTACTTGTAAAAGAAAAGAAAATAGAGAAAAAAACCTACATATTTGAATCATCTGCTATGCCATGATATGGTATGAAGTTATTATGATGCATTCTGGTCATTTAAGTTTACTTGAACATGCCACATGTGAGGATGCATTGCATTTTGTATATGATCATCAAATTCGAAAGCATCAAAATTATTTAAAGCTCTGATATATGAAAATTGGGTACTTTAGCAGTCAAAAATTCTTTTAACCATACCAAAGTGGGTAAAGCAGGGCAGAGAAAATGCAGTGTTCTGAGCATATGTGTTATCAAACAGAAAATACTGGCATGAGTGGCATCTCAATCAACCAGAGATCATACATCGGAATAATCTCTCGGTTCTTCCCCTAGCAATATGTTGATTCTTTCGCTCTTGTATCTTCGAAAACGAAAAGAACATCAAGATTTTCTGGTCCAAGATCCAACCTTTCATCACATAATAGTATTATGTAATCCTCACTCTCGAAGAATTTTTCGGTTCTTTCGCATGTACTAAATGAACTGTGGAAATGAGCATCATATTTGCTGGTTGTCTGTCTATTTTCCAGAGTGGAGGAAAAAGAAAAACACATCTAAAAAGTGGTGCAAACAAACGGGGCCTTAGGAACTAGAATAGCGCACGGGTGTGTTTTGGGTACAAAAGAAGGTTCGGATAGCACACAAAGCTCTCTGCATCTTAATCCTTGTTTGCTGGGTGTCCTTGTTATAAAGTACTTATCAGATTACAGAAATAGCTTCCAAACAAAACAGGCAAATAATTCAGACAGACTTCACTACACTTCTTCAAGCCACCATTGACTTGAACCTAAATCCACTCAGGTGTGTGTTTCTCTGAAACTAGTTTCACTCTTTGGTCAATTCGCTTTTTGGGTTTCTATTTCTTCCTAAAAATCTCAAATTGGGTTGTGCCATTTCTGTGAATTCTAGCTCAAATCTAATTAATTTGTTCAAGTTTTGTTTACTCTACTTTCTCTTTGACTCCTGAATGTCCGAAAGCTATAGGATTATGTTGTTGATCTCTTAGCATAGTCAACGTTAAGTTCCCATTGATAATTGTTTCATTAATTTGAGCAGAATTTGTTGTTGGGTCTTGTTCATTTTGGTTAAAAAGTGTGGAAATTTTGCTATCTGATTCCACTTTGGTCAATATATTTATAGCATTGTCTGGAAGCCTGGGCTTTAGGATTTGGATTGAAGATCTTGCATTTTGTCATGTAGGTGTTTTGGAGAATTCAATATTTGAATTGAGATGTGGTTTTGATGAATAATAAGAAGCTGAGGGGATGAAGATGTTACCCAATCAAAGTTTTTCTCGTATTGACACGTTGGAGCTGAAAAGCTTGATTATTCGAAAGATTGGCAATGAGAGAGCTGAGAAATACTTTGAACTGATCAGAAGATTGTTTAGTTTGAAGATTAGTAAGTGTGAATTCAACAAGTTCTGCATTAGGATTATTGGAAGGGACAATCTCCCTCTTCATAACCAGCTCATTAGATCAATCATCAAGAATGCACATCTTGCAACAGCTCCACCCTTGACAGGTTTTAGGAAACCCGGAAGCACTCTTACCGTCAAAGTTGCAAATGAATATAAGAGGAATGGCGAAGCAATTCCTCAGTCCCCTCTGACGGGCCGGTCTGCAGTTAATGGAAACCACAAGTTTCGTGACCGTCCAAGTCCTCTGGGGCCAAATGGGAAGCCCCAAGGTGTTGCAAATGAGGAATCAGGTTCCAAAGCACAAGTACGGCAAACTGCTACCGAATTGCTTTCTCTTGGCAGTAGGCCTCCAATTGAAGTAGCCTCGGTGGAAGATGGAGAAGAGGTTGAACAGGCTGCAGGGAGCCCAAGTATTCAAAGTAGAAGCCCCGTAACAGCTCCTTTTGGTATATCCATGAATTTGGGTGGATCACGCAAATTTCTCCATAGTGCCTCTGTATGTCGTACATACCACCTGGAAACGTGTCAAAACTGTGGTGAGCTACCTGATACAAGATCATTAAGAAGTCGTTTGGAGCAGAAATTGCAGATTGAGGGCTTGAATGCTTCTGTTGACTGCGTTAACCTCTTGAATAATGGATTAGATGCTTATCTTAAGAGATTAATTGAACCTTGTATAAGGTTCGCTGGGATGAGGCGCAGAGGAATGCAATCTACTTGTGCAACTATGTTAGATTTTCGTGCAGCGCTGGAGTTAAATCCTCAGATACTTGGTGAAGATTGGGGCATACAGCTTGAAAAGATCGTCTTGCGTGCTTCTGAGGATTGAAAGAAACTGTATACACACATTCAGTAGTTGGTGTGATCCTGAAGTGGGATGTTACACCCTCCATTAATCATGGTTCAGTATTTTGAACCCTTAATTTGACCTTACGTGAATCTCCACTGCTTCTTGTCATCGAGGTTCTGCATTGCTATAGAGGATTAAATTGTTGATTCTATGGGAAGTAATTATAATTGTCGTCAGTGGCCTGTTGATATGATTTGTCATACTTCGATACAAGTAAGATTTCATTGCTTAAATAGTTTTTTTTGACACAGGTCTTCTGTTGATTTTGTGTTCCCTTTTTTTTTCTTTCTCTAGTGGCAAGTTATGCTATTTCAGTCACATCAGTGGTTAGTAAACACTTGCAAATCTTCTGTAAGTTCAAATATTTATATGAAATTTACTATTCTTGCTTACCTTCATTGAATTTGAGTTTTAGAGTTTATCATTCTTGTCAACTGTTGAAGTGAAAATATGCTATCCATTGTGTCAAACTCAACTAGTTCTCCCGAGTCTGTTGGAAATAGCTGGTCACAGGTCATACTTTGTGCACGGTATTGTATTTTACCATTTATGAGCTCGGATTCTAACTTATAAAAAAAATCTTGGTATAATTCTGTATATCTACATTAACCATTTGAAATTTGTAGGGTAGATAGCTCGATCTTGAATCATTTTCTTTTCTTTCTTTCCCTTGTACTCATGAATTTATTCTTTGGCCTGTGCTGACATTCATATATGTAGTCCTTGAGACAATTAAATGCTTAATTTCTGATTCCATCATAATGTATATCTTTGATAGTGGGCTTGCTTCAATTTTCTAGTGAGGAAATGTGTATCTTGGTACTGATGGCTAACTGTAATCCTTAAGAGATAAGAGTTTGATTACTATTAAGCATATTAGTTCTTCAGGGTAGGATGTAACCATCACTTTTGAGTTCAATATTGTTTTCCTCCCAATGATATACATGAAGATTGGTCTGGTTGTTACTTCAAAACCATGCATGCTCTCATTCTAGGTTGATTTGACGTAGACAGAGTAAGAAGAATCAGAATCAGCTTTACATCCGAAATTAGAATGAATTTGTGACATAGATATTGGTCTGCTGAATGAAGATACAGTTTTACGGGACTATATGTGAAGCAGCTTTAGAAAGGCTTTTAGTTTACCCTTTTTTTTTCTTCATGGAAGCTACAGTAAGACATAAAATGGTGCAGTTACATGTCATATTAGAAAACAATCGAGCCATTTTCTTCAATATTCAGCCTATTTATTGTTAACTGATGTGCCTTTCTTCAAGTTTTATTTGTTCATGCCATTTTTGTTCTGTAATACTTCTATTGATCTATTGATGATGGCTTGAAAAGCTCAATGCATGACTTCTCCAGCCTAGCTTTGCTTTTTGAATGTTGTATTTATTCAACTTAGTTGTGTAAAGGCACTCAACTGTAGTCAGTTGGCAATTATATCCAGAGTTGAAGGAGCGGGAGCCTAATTGATTGTGAAACCCAGGATCTCTTTTGGTGTTCCCTTCATGGAACTCACCAACCAATTAACAACACCTACCTACCAGTTCTGCTGGCATCTGAAGAGGGAAAGAGAATGTGAAGGTGGGTAAGGGTTGGTTCTTCTCAGATATTCACAGTTCACATACATGTAATAAGTTTCCTTTTTTCCTCTTTGGGCATCCTCTAACCATTATGTCATGTAAAATTGGTGTACTGCCTTGGTCTCCACATCTAATTTCATTTGCTCCCTAGTCCCTACTTTCTAAATTACTAAATATGAAGAAACCTGCTGAAGCTGGGACTGAATTATAATGCAGTGTGCATTATTCAAAAGAGAAAGTGAAGGTGACTGAAAATTAAATTTCTTTTTTGATTTCTTTTTCTCTAATATCAATGTTTCATGAAGAGAAGTGTTGGAACAAATGGAGGGAAAGCAAACCCCAAAATGAAAAACGTGAAAAACGGTTTGGGAAAAAGGCGCAAACAAACGGGACCTAGGGGGTACATCACAACTCTCAACTCAGAAGCTCGCACGTGCCGTCGTACGACGTTAGAAGCTTCGAAACCAAAAGCGGTTCACTTCCTTAATCCCTGTTTGGTCTTGTCCTTTGTTATAAACACACAGAACTAATATATAGCTCCGCTTTGGTCCCAAATCGATCAAACCCCCAAAAACAAAAAACAAAAAAGAAAGAAAAAAAAAACACTAAAACTTTTCAGGCCAAACCCAGCAGCATCAGCTTCATTAAAATCAGGTGCGTCTCTATCTCTTCATACCCTGCCAATTCGCTTTTTGGGTTTTGATTTCTTGTCAAAATCTCAAATGGGTTTGTCTTACTTCTGCAAATTGCAGCTTTACATGTTCTATTTCTGCTTTCCCTAATCTTTTGGTGAATGTCTGAACCAATTTAGTGACTTTTATTATCAATGATGTTTACAAATAGTCCAGCTTTTACTTGTGCTACATATATTTGTTTATGTAATTAAAGTGATTTGAGCAAAGATTGTAGATGGGATTTGCTTATTTTGATTGAGAAATTCTGGGTTTCTGTATTCTGATGCTGATTTGGTGAACTTCAGGTGGAAACGCTCTATGGAAATTAGGGTTTTAGGTTTTGGATTGGAGATCCTGTTTTTTGGTATCTGGGTTTTGGTGGAGGATGCAAGGTTTCAATGAGGAATTGAGGATCTGATTTTGGTAAATTATTGGAATTGGAGGGGAAAAGATGATGTCCAATCCGAGCTATTCTCGGATCGACACTCTGGAGCTGAAGGATCTGATTGTCCAGAAGATTGGGCATCAGAGAGCTGAGAGATACTTTGATATGATCAGGAGATTGTTTAGTTCTAAGATTAGCAAGTGTGAATTCGACAAGTTTTGCAATCGAGCTATTGGGAGGGAAAATATCCATCTGCATAATCGGCTTATAAAGTCGATTCTCAAGAATGCATGCCTTGCAAAAGCTCCACCCTCGAGAGGAGTTAGGAAAGCGGGGAGTACCCTTAATGCTAAAGTTGAGAATGGGTATCCTTGGAGCTGCCTCAAATCAATTCATGGAGATGGGTTTCCCAAGTCCCCTCGCAAGGTCCGCTCTCCACTTAATCGAGACCACCGAAAGCTTAGGGATCGTCCAATTCCCTTGGTGCCAAAAGGAAAGCCCCAAAACATGGCTTCTCAAGAACCACATTCCGAAGCACAAGAGCAACATGAATTGCTTTCTGTTGGCAGCAGGCCTCCAGTTGAAGTTGCATCAGTGGAAGATGGAGAAGAAGTTGAACAGGATGCTGGAAGTCCAAGTATTCAAAGTCGAAGTCCTGTAACAGCTCCTCTTGGTATATCTATGAATTTGGGATCCCGCAAATCTCTTCATAATGTATCAGTCTGTGGTGCATACCGCCCTGAGACCTGTCAAAACTGCGGTGAGCTACCTGATACAAGATCATTAAGAGGTCGTTTGCAGCAGAAGTTGGAGATGCAGGGTATGACAGTTTCTACCGACTGTCTTAACCTGTTGAATAATGGATTAGATGCTTATCTGAAGAGGTTAATTGAACCTTGTATTCGGTTAGCCGGGAGTAGGCATGAGAAAGAGCACTTCAAACAACCGAATAGTCTGTACATACATGGTTCAAATGGGATGACTGGTCGGGGAGATGTGCAAAGGGAAGTAAAGTATGCTACCATGATAGATTTTCGTGCAGCAATGGAGTTAAACCCCCAAATACTTGGTGAAGATTGGGCCACACAGCTAGAGAAGATTTCTTTGTGAGCTTCTGAAGAGTGAAAACAGCCTTATACACACAATTAGCATTGATGAGATCATCAAACATTAGATTACACCCTCAACTATTCATGGTTCAGTGTTCTGAACCAATTCTTTAACGTTACATGAAATCTTAATTCCTAGCTGTTACTGAGTTTTGAAGTATTGCAATATGAAATAAGTTCTAGATTATGGGAACCGATAGATATAGTTCATTAGGTTGCATTTAGATAGAGGTTGGATAATTGTTATGGATGAGGCATGTCAATATATTGAAATGTAAACTTTTTGATACAAGAAAGAGATTGTTAGTATTTGAAGATTTTGACACACATCTTGCAAGTACTGTTTATTCTTGTTTCCATCTTATGACCCAAGTTATGGGAAAACACAATCCACAGTTTCATACTCAATTTTCTTGCATTGCTTAGTGCTTACCTTTTCAGTTCTAGCATCTTATTCCTCGTCAGGACTGTATCTGCCTGCTCTCTTGACTTATTTTTCGAGTCTTATTGAGTACCAGGTGCCTGGAAATAATAAATGTCTTGCACTCTTTTATCACATTTGGTGCAGTGTAACCTCAACCAGGTCACATTAATCCAACCTTGTAGGATCGATGGTTCTTCCTTTAAATATTTGCTGCTTCAGTCTTTATCTTCTGATTTATACACACAATGTTTTTCTTTAGCTAGCTGTCATAACTGCATTTGCAGTTCTTGACATAATCAAATGTTCAAGGCCATGAAACTATGTTTTGATTTGTGCCAAATTCGTTCAAGTAACATCTTTACAGGTGAAGGCAGCTTGGAAGCAAAGCTGCGGTCTAAACAGGTCAGATTTTGACCTCCATCAGGCATATTAGTTGTTTCTAATTTTGAGCTCAATATTTGTATGCCATATATTGATATATATAATGTGTCTCTGTGATTCAGTGGTGTTGCATGAAAATTACCCTTGCTAATTCCATTGTTTGATCTTGAAGAGATTACATTTACTCCTAGTATGAATTTTCCTTTTTCTAGGAATGACTGCCAGGATTATTGATTAGGTCCTGGAATATCTGTTCTGTTTGTTTGCTTGTTACAGTTGAGGACCTTCGCTGGTGAAGATTCTACTGTCTATTTTACTGAAGAGTTGGTAATCATGAACAATATTCGGTACCATTTCACTTCTGTACTGCACTCAATTGTAGCCGGTGGCCATTTAAATCAGGAACACAATTGGGTGATCCATTGATATCTTAAGAATGTTGATAGTTGATTATGAAATCCAAAGTTTGTGGTATTTTCAACATGGACCTTAACAGGTTTCTCAAAAAGAAAAAAGAAAAAAACATGGACCTTAACAGCATTAGTCACACTAACCAGGTCTGCTCCATCTAGAGAAGGGTAGGATGAGTGTTGGTCTGTTCAGTTACACGGTTTCGAAGAAGTCATTGATCAACTAGTTCTGAAGAAACTCTCAAATCTCAATATTGTCTTGTTGTTCTGTTTTTGTATTTGTATCTGATACTTTTCTCAGATTCTTATCCGGATTCTCTAGTACTAAACTAATATGATCTGCCATGGTGTAACACATACCACAGACTTGCACAATCTTTGACATTCTGAAAACAAGTTCTGCTGCAAAGTTTTGTGGACTTTCCACCTTAGTTGCTGGTTTATACTACGAATGTCAAGGGAATGCGTATTCACCGAGTCAATGTTACAATTTTGTCCATCCCAGAATCTCAACCTGTTTTTAACACACTGGAATTGCTTGCCACCATGGATTATATGAGGTAGACTTCTACCAAGATATGTACTTCAAGCATTACTCTCCAAGAGCACAGATCGCCAATCAATGAATAATAGTTCCAAAGTGTCTCCAATAACATTAATCCACCAATTTACAAAACCTTTAAACGTTGAGCCAAGAACATAAAAGCATTGTGTAAGAATGTTTTACAAGTAGCTAAACATGATCACCAATGAATGTACTCGGTCTAATTCAAAATTAGAGTGTCATAGCTTCAGCTTCAATCATGCTCTGGCTATGGATGTCACACTAGCAATTCTGCGAGGGATTTACCTTGTCAAATCACGAGCAACTTCCAGGCACGTTCATGTAGAAAAGTCTAAATCTTGAAGACGAGCAAAAAAAATGGGCAACTACAGTCATTCAATAGCTGTTGAACTTGCTTTTTCCAGGCTTGCCATGTACGTCAAATAAATGGTCCATAGATATGCAAATCCATTGCTCACTAACGTCTGTCAAATGAGAACATCATAAACAAAGTTCAGAAGTTAATTCACAGATGGTTCAAATCACTGGAGTACATGGGGTGAGCGCATATGACCAGCTGAACTAATTCAATCAGAAATGTTCAATCTGGTGTCAAACTTAACTGGCTCATAACCCACGTACTAAAGTTTGTAGGTGGCAGGTGACACATTTGATTGCATGAATAAATCCAGCCCACCCTTTATAGCAATTCCCAAAATCCAGCCCACCCTTTATAGCAATTCCCAAAATCCAGAATGTTTGAAAGGAGAAGAATAATGAGCAATAAATTTTTATATACCTGCAAATGGACAGGAATGAATCTAAACGTGATGAAATCGCAAACTGGCCAGTACATAACACCTCTCAACAATGTAGGGACCAAGTCTCGTTTTAAACGATCAAAAACTTCGCCACCATTTTCACCTGAGATCAGCAATCACACCAACTACTTAGACGTACTTAAACTAAACAACTTGTCTGATAGAGAACATCTTTCACCAAACATGATACATTATATCATAATACATAAGATGCAACAAGATGAAAAGATTACTCTACTTTCAGCTTAAATAATCATTCGCTATATGTAACAAAACAAAAACAAAAAAATATCCAAAACAAAAGCTTGACTCAAGAATCCATGACATAGAAACACAAATATATACCATCATTCACTATATGCAACAAAAGGGTTCGCGAAAAACAGGTTCCAAAAGCTAAACCCAAAGGTCACCATTCAAAATCCAAAACTTATGTCTCTCTGTTTGAATTCAACAGCCTACAAGGGTAAGTTAAACAGCTGAATCATGATTGTGGCAAGATCATATACAACACAAGCTACCAAAGCTCATTCGACAACCCAACCTGCTCAATTCAACACTTGCAGTCATAAAATCAGCAAAGTTAACACCTTTTGTCAAACCAAAGTGTGAATTCATACAAAATTGTCCCAAAAACCAAACTACATACAACCCTTCATCCTTCACAAACACATTCATCACGAAAAAATGTAACCTTTAAAACCAACAATGCATCAATAGATTATTACCTTGTAAAAATGCATTGACAGAGAAGAAAATAACAGTCATAGTAGGTCCATACAACCCCTGCCCCAGAGCCATTTTCTTCAATGTCGAAAACATATCACGCTTCGGAAACGTCTTGGCCATGAAATTGAACCAAAAATGCAGAGACGGCCCCAAAATCACCATCCCATATGCAGCCATACGCAATGTCCTCACAGGATCATAAGTATCCGATTTCGCAATAGTCTGATCATCCAAAACACGACCACATTAAACCAACACAACACAACACAACATCACATCAATTATTATAAGATCGAGTATTAAGGTAACAACAGCAACTACAGACCTGGGAGGACAAATCGGCGGCGGTGTAGATTAGGCCGGCGGTGACGCTCTTGGTGAGGATGGGGCGGTTCTTCACGAGGCCGAGATACCAGGCGACGAGGCCGGTGGAGGTTGAGGCGGTTTCGGCGGCGGAGGAAGAGGAGGAGGAGGGCTTGGAGGAAAAGAAGAAGAGGGAGGAGTTGTGTTTGGGTTTACGGAAGGCATTGGGGGCCCGGAGGTAGGCTTTGGACTGGAATTGGGCCGCCGGAGAGTGGTGGTGGGTGTCCTTGTGCAGGAGGCGCGTGAGGGTCGTGCTTCTTCTCAGAGCGCCGGACATGGTGGCGGGTTTGGTTTGGTCGCCTGATGTGTTTGTGACTTTGTGTTTGTGTTTGTGTCGGGGGGTTTAGGAAGAGAGAGAGAGAGGGTTTTGGAAATGTGTTTGGTTTATATAGGGACGCGAGGTTTTTGGGTCTTTGTTGAATTTTGTTGGCAAAGTTTGGGGAAGTTTGTTAGAACAAATAGCAGAGTTTTATGTTGCATAGTCTCGCGTCTGCATAAACTCTACTCGCTTGCTCTGTGTTTCTCATCGGTGAAGTCGGTTTAGCAAACCAAAATTTCAAGTCAAGCTTTTCTACCTCAATCCTCATCTACTTTCACCATTTGAGCTAAGCCAACGGTTTGTATTGAAATTAGTTTTCTGAGTACGTCCGAAAACAATCAAACGTGTTCGACTCACTAGTGGATGGTTAAAATTTATGATTTTAATATAGATACACGGTGGTCAACTATATAGATAACTGAGATTGCGTCGTATACATATACGGCCATGCATACAACAATAATTGGTGACATTAATAATACTTAAAATAGTTTTTAAATAAAGTTCTACGTTCCCTCATTTACTTATTTATACATATAAGTATGTAACATTATAGTATCATTCTCTACCGTCTAACGTATATGAGTGTATCGATCAGAAAATTCAGTCTCTTTCCAGGAGGTCTACAATTCTACATAGTGAAGTTAACCATGATTTTCTTATTGCTGAATTTAACATTGAAAATGTGCTTCTCTATTACATATTTACATCAGAAGAAGAAAATAGTGGAGGGTGTATAAAGATGGAGCAAGGAGGCAGCGAGTATGTTAAGTTTGTTTAGACGCAGCAAGTTGGAAGAGAGTTTTGAGTCGTCACAACGTTGATTATATATGCCTGCCTTTCTGAACTAAATTATAATTGGAGCAGATTCCAGAAACTCAGGTGTGCCACCGGTCAACCAACACGTGTCGCTCTCTTTCCATGTGCTTTCGCCACGTGTATGGAAGCCTACGCGTTGCCCTTGCCGTCGACGTGATGCACCTGGAGTTGTGCTGAAGCTGAACTGTCTACACCAAGACTAGTCTGCTTTGAGCCTTTGACTGACGTCCGTTACTTTTGACATTTCTATAATTCTCTTAGTATTTTCACTGTATTTTGGTGTATATCATACGAGTACTCTATATTAAACTTTGGATTTTTGGCTAGTAATTTGTTCACTAGACCAAATGCTAGTTCATTGTTAACGTTTCATTCTAAAAGAAAAAGATATTTGTTAATTTTTAAGAGCTTTTGAGTTTACATCAAGTTAGAATCTCAGAATGTACAGCTATAATAACAACGATTTTGAACTCGGAAAAAAAAAAAAAAACATGTAACGGACGAGATTTCACAGTTTGAAGTCTTTTCATATTAGTCTCATGATCGGTACAACTGTATTCGACTTTATTTCTCAACATATGAAACCAAGCAAAGATCATGTATTTCTCAAAATAAGCTCATCTAAAACATGACCAAAGGTTGTGAGAGCATTAGCTACAAAATTTGCTTCTCTACGAATGTGATTGAAGGCAATAGAGGAGAAGGTAAAAGCTATTTGTCTAATGTCTCGAATGATAGAGTTAAGCTGCCAGGGGAGTTTCCATTTTCCGGTGACCACAGTTGATCAACTGTTGGGAGTCTCATTCCACAAGGATATGAGAGCAGGTCTTCTCTCAAACTTTCAAGAGGCTATGGCTTAGTTTGGGACAGCTGTGCTGTGAGCAAAATGGCTTTTGAATCAGCTGTGAGCAAAATAGCTTTTGAACTTGCTGTGAGAGGAAGCAGTTTTAGTGTTTGGTAAACTGTTTTCAAAAGTGCTGTGAGAACAAAAAGTAATTTTTTGTGTTTAGTAAGTTCTAAGTAAAAATTGTTTTGAGTGGGTGTAATTACTAAAATAATCATAAATATTTAAAATTTTATGAAAATGAATATTACTTCTCTAAATTATAGACTATGGTTTTGTGCAATTATTTTGGTATAATTTTTTTTGCAATGTATGACCAGTTGTTTGGACCAAATAAAAAACTTACAAATAATTCTTAAATATTAAACACAATTCATATAAAATAGGATTAATTTCAGTTTACTACCCAAATCTTAGGGTCAAGTTTCAGTTTCGTCCTTAATCTTTCAATTTAATCATGTGGGGCCTTATACTCCTAATTTTCCATCAACCTGAGGCAAAAATTCAAATTCACTTCAAATATTACGTCGCCATCCAACGCGGTCGAGACACGCTGACACACTTTTCAGTTTCCAATACTCTTAAAAGGGTATAATAGACTATTTACAACTAAAGTTGTTATTTACACGTCGGATGGTGACATCATATTCGAAGTGAATTTGAAGTTTTGTCTCAGGTTGATGAAAAATTAGGAGTATAAGGGCACACATGATTAAATTGAAAGATTAAGGACGAAACTGAAACTCGACCCTAAGATTTGGGTAGTAAACTGAAATTAATCCTATAAAATATTAGACAAAGTATTTTCCACCATAATCAAATGGAACTATTACACAAAATATATTATAGTCTATTAATATTGCAATTACAATGCATTCATTAAAACAACATTGTTTGCTCCGTGTTTTTCTTCAAAAGCTGCTTTCCAAAGCTCTATTTTCTAGCTTTTCGATTTCAGCTTTTGGGGAAAGCTATTTTGGCCAAAAGCAGCTTTTAAAATTTTTACCAAACACCATACATTAATCCCAAAAGCTAAAGCAGTCTCAAAAACAGCTTCAAAAGCTGTCTCAATGCCATAGCTTAATGAGGGGAACATCGGACTAGCCAATTCTTTTAGCACAGGCAATTAAGGGGCACCTGAAATCAACTAGCTCGGATGTGTAGTATGATACATACACTTTTCACGAATGGATTGAGCTAAACAATGAGACGATAGGATGTGAATCACAGTCCTCTCAGATGTTTTGCATGCTCGGGAATAAGAGCATTTGGTTGAAAAGGTTGAGAAGCTTGTGAGTTAAGGAAGATTCAAGGCACTGTATGGTATAAGTAATTGTTGGCACAACTGAATCCAAGGCTTAGTATAAGAGATTTGTTTTGATATGCTTGACAATACAACAAGTTGAACAAGGTGTGAAGGTCCATGTTATATGAAACTTGCACAAAATACTGAAAATAGTCTTGATGTCATATTTGGCTGGTATGAACATGAGGTTTTAGTTGCTATATGTTCAGCTCAGTTTTGTTTGTTAGAGAAATATGAGTCTGAATGCATGCATTTTGTAAATCAAGGTCTGAGCAAATTGTATGTTTTTCTGAGATTGCTGGAGTTTTGCCTGACCAGGAGCCAATCCATTTCTGAATCCCAAACACATAAAACCAGGTTTCAGCATCTAGAACCTGGTTAGTACGAAGAGAACTGAAACCTTTGGGAGTTCTCTATTTAGTCTTACTCTAGCCAAAGTTCTGTAAACTCTAGCCTCTCTACTCCACTCCAGCAATAATGAGACTAGAGTCAATTTTACTTGGCACTAGTTGTGTATAGATTTCCTTAGCTGCAAGCATCCTTTGACTTTTACTATATACCTTCAAATACAGACTTCCATTCCTCCTAAACCTTACTCCAGCGAGAGGTTTTAGTTCTTAGGATTTATAGCCCTTGAGGCCTAGAACCCTTCACCATATAACCAGGGTCTCAAGTTATCCACCTATTTCTGCCTTAACCGACTGAAGCAGACTACTATGGCTCACTGCACAGCAGAACTTACTGAACAAAGATTATACTAAAGGTTCCAATCTCAGAGTCAATTTATTTTTAATTGCTTGTGTTACATTCATATCCTCACATTAAAGTGCGCTAGAGTCAGATACACAATATAATTAGAGGTACAAACATTTCCCTTTATAGTACAATATTACTGTCGTTTAAGGATAATTGACGAATTCCAGCTTTCTTCAGCAGCCGAAGTCATATGGTACAAGTCCTTGCAATTCTGGGCCACTAAGTCTGTTGTTCTCGAAACTGAAACAGAAGCAGAAGGCAAATGCATTACAGACTTGCAATACAGTAGATAGTTGCTTTACAAATTATAAACTTTCAGACTCAGAACAGTTGCATGATTTTCAGATCAGTACTTTAATGTGACATTAAAGAGTAGAAGTGAACTATGATTAATGATCATAAAGTTTGCTGAAAGGTTACGACTGTCTGATCAATGATATATCAATACTCAACCATAAAGTTTGTTCTTTTCGACATAGAACAGCTTTCTACAGTGTAACGTCAATAACTCAATATAGCCAACCAACTAGCATTTGGACTAGCGTTAAGGCATTTCTCTCCGATTAGCGCTTGAACAGGTCTTACCCCTTCCACTCTCCCCCTTTGATGATGAAAAAGGGGCATAAAATAAAAACACCAAACATCTGTGACTTAAAGCTATCTATTAGTTAGATACATCTAATTATGACAAATTTTTATATGCCAAAATTTTAGATCTGATTCAGATCACATCCACGAGCACACTACCATCTGGCCTCATGGCATCAGCATGGGCTGCACAACGAATGGGTTTAAAATACTTTTGTTTGCTCACAGAACATTTGAAATGCATGATGTCTTTTAGACATGGAACAGGTTTTGACCGGCCAAGTCATCTAGCAATGCTGAAACAATTGCCTCTGAAGATGGCTAAACCTTTATTTTCCTTTTTATTTTAGTCTCAAAGATTACTAAACCTATCTTTTGATTCGTATCAAACCACTAGCAAACTCATAACAGATTATTGATTCCTTTTTGTTTCTTTTCAGGAAAACAATAAGCAAGTTAATTTACATGCAGTTGTGCTATATAACTGGGAGCATTAGAGAAAAGAAAGTGATAGAAGTAGTACCTTTCCATTGAGAAGGTGCTAAATGGGCCATCAACTGGAATAGTTCCACATAGATCATTGTTCGAAACATCACTGGCACAATAAAATTTCATAAGACTTCTAAAAACAGTAAAAACAAAACATATGAGTTCAGGAATTCAAAACACACTCGGATAAAGTAAAGTCTTACAAAACTTTGAGGTTAGAGAGGCTGGTGAGTTCTCTTGGAATAGATCCTGATAGTTTGTTGTTGTTTAGCCTCCTGCATCAATTTCAACCATACTCTCAAATGAGTTGAATTTGGGATTTGTGGAAGATAAAAACATTTTAGCTTATCTAGCTGATCAGTGTAAGAATACTCACAAAAATCTGAGTGACTTCAACTTGGAGAAAGATTTAGGGATTTTCCCTTCAAATCTGTTGCCATACAAATCCATGCTAACAAGGTTTTTCAAGTTCCCCAACTCCTTTGGGATTTTACCTCCTATATCATTTCTATAAAGCTCCCTGAAATTCACAAGACCTATACGATTATTTCCAACCACAAAATTGTACAATTAATCATGTAGGAGCAACTTCAAACTAAAATTTTTAAGAACTTTTCTCTTTACAACCATATCCAGAAAGTTCACATTTTTTTAAGTTGCTACATTTCTAACAAACCTAATAAAGCATAAGCAACTTAGATTGAGTAAGGGTAACATACAAGTATTGCAGGTGCTTCAGCTGCCCAAGCTCTGGCCCCAAAGACCCAGAAATGTTAGAGTTGCCCAAATCCCTAAAATTGAAGGCAAGAAAGTCAATTCAGCCACAAACATCACAAAAATTCAATAAGGAGTTTGCACAAACAAACTCAAAACTTGAACAAAAATCACCCTTATTCCAAATCAAAGAGAGAATAAACTTACAAACGGATCACATGGTTATTGGCATCACAGGTAACATGGAACCAAGTGCAGGGATTGACCAGAGTTGGGTCCCAACTCTGAAGAACATTGGTGGCATCATTGAGCCTACTTCTCAAAGCATGCAAAGCATTTCCTGAAACCCATACAAAACCCACAAAAATTATAAACCCAATACTCAAAAACAGAATTGAAAGCAAACCCAATAGAGGAAAGTAGAGGGATCAAGTAAAGAGGGTACCTTCAGAGTTTGTAGACAAAGCAGGGGAGAGGAAGAAGAGGAAGGTTAGAGAGAAAGAGATGAGGGAGAGAGGAGAAGATGACATTTTTGGAGAGAAAGAAAGCAGAAGGAAATGGAAGGAGTTTGAGAATATTAAAACCAAAACAAGGAAGAAAGAAGGTGAAGTGGTTCAAACAAGCAAAGTTGAGTCCAAGTCAAAACTCCATGTTGTGGCGTGCGTTGGAATAGGAATAGTAATATAATGCTCTTCACAGTCTTCTGAGACTTTGAAAGAGAGAAAGGGGAGCAGGCCAATTGGAAACAAGAGGGAAACTCATGACTGACCTGTGAGTTGTCTTTGATAGACTTGTGATGAATGTGATTGATTATCTATGAAATTCTGAAGTTTGTTATTTGTTTTTTTTTTTAATCAGAAGTAGCTAAATTAACGACCGTATGTCGTATGTTTTGCGTAATAAATTAGTAGTTCGTCTATAATTAGTAATATTCTCAATCGTAATTTGTTCATTGGTAAACTAATGCGTAACTTGTTCTACTTTTATATTAGCCTACTTTATATTGTTCAGTAACATTTTGAATTGATCGCTGGTGTTTACCCGATCATTTGCTGACTAACGGAATTGAGTTGAATCATTATTGAACAGAATGTGAGTAGATTTACTAGCATCACACTCACTTCGTGAGTTAGCCACACTCAGTAATGTGACAGTTATACAATGCGTAGAGTGGTTGACGTGATAAAAGAAATTGTATTTACTCTGTATATAAATTTTTGAGTAATTGACGGAGTGAAAGTTGAAATTTATTTTGTTGCGGAGAAAATATGAAACTGCGAACCCAAAAAGTTGGAAAAATTGGCTTGGATATGCGCGTTGAGTTGGGACCAGATGATGGGAATCTAGGAATTGTTGAGACCGAGTCAGAGAGTCAGAGAGTAAGCAGAAAGAGTTGGTGTGGAAACACAAAAATGGTAAGTGAAGACCTGCGCAGAGTGGGGCATGCTAGTAAGTTTTGTTTTCAACTAGTTTTTGGCTCTTGGCTAGAACTTCATATGTCCTCCCCATCTACTACTGGGGCCATTACTGCAATGTTCAAGTTCAAGGATATCTGCTTTCAAAATTTGCCAAAGGATCGAATGAGGCGAAAATTTAGGTTTCTCATGTGTTGAGTAGTTGAAAGAGGTCATAAATATGGAGTCTTTGTGACCAAAGTCAAGTCGGAATAAAAATTTAAACTAAGATTAGTGACGGTGTTAAACCGAGACTGTAATCACGAATTGATTTAACTCGCATTGAATCATAGTTTGATGATTCGAGAAATTGAAGACTTTCAATCATTCCATACAAAACTAACACACAAGTGGTTTTTATAAAAACAAGATTAAAACCAACTTATCGCGGCTCCTATTTTTAAGAAAAAATCATGTCAATACACTAAATAATACACATACGTAGTTTTAACGTGAACATTGCTGTGGTCAATTTGATTTTAATCTTTATTTTACTCCCAAACTTACAGTTATACAATTACTTCACACGGGTGTTCTACACTTACATTTTTGAATAATTTAAACATGAAAATATTGTCTATATGATGATCTGAGGCACCGCCCATGTGAACCAACAATGATATTTCTGGCAGGCAGTCAGTAGTAGCAATTTTGATTGACAACGGGTGGAAATGTGGAATGATTAGGATTCCAACTCGGCCAATAGCAAGAGGCAATTTTGCCTGGCATAATTGGTGGTTCAGTTCCAGCAAACCTAACCAGTACGGTGGTTCAGAGCAACTCTGACCAAGACAAACGACCCCTGGCCAACCATAACCACCACTTGGAAACATTGATATTACTACCCCTGATTTATGAGATGCAAAGCTAGAACTTGAATGACCATCAATTCACAACTCACATATTTGCTAAGGCTAAAACAAGTTTTCATTCAAAGTGCACTTCTTTGGTTTGATAGAAGTGCAAGAAGATAGATACACATGATATGCCACACATTTGGGATCATTTTTTGAGGTGCGGAAAACATGTATAGACATCGGACTTGGGGTGCTTTGCTTCTGCATGTTCTCGACACTTCACTTCTGTTGTGGTACATATAAATGTCTGCATGCACACTCTGCACTGCATTCAGTAAAATCACCCGCCAAGACGCATTGTTGAACGAGTCGGTGATTGCACCAAAGAGCCATTGTAACATGAGCAAACCAAGTCACATACTTTTGTGAAAAGAAAAATTTCCCAAGTGAGCTAACACCAATTTCTTCAGGATAGAATAAGGGAACTGCATCTAGCAACCAGGAATAAGACTAAAGAGGATGCAAGATCAGAGACTAAAATGTATCAACATTGTTGTGTGAATATGTATCTTTGTTGATGTCTTCAAATCTATAAAAGCTATAGAATCACCGGTCCAAAAGCAGAGACAGACATCAAATGTACATGTGGTAGTTCAAAATTGAGGAAATTTATGACTAGCTAGCAACAAAGGAACTAAACAACACCTCCTAGAAATTATTATGGTAACAATGCATTTGATAAAAGCTTTCAAAAGCCTTTTCAAGAGCTGGGCAAATTGATAATAACAGTGCACTTTGAAAGATAGGGGCAGAACCAATCCTTCTCTACAAAATTAAATGCTCAAAAATTCCAACCATCAACCATCTTCATCTATACTATTATTAACAGAAAAGACTTTGTTAGCCAAAACATAAATTTTTTACAGAAAAGTCCCTGAAATATTAAAAAACTTTAAGAATAAATTAAATCACAAGGATAATAACAACATTTACAAAATAATTTTTTTAAATAAAATAAAAAAAAATCTACAATCCCCTATTTTCTCTCAATCTCTCCCACTATCTCTTATAACCGTTTTTTTTTTCAGAAAAAAACAAAAAAAACACTTGCATAGAGCATGTGTGATAAAGCTAGTATCCACTAAATGAAGTGCAGTAGTGCACAATTGTACAAATTACACACATTTATACAATACGTCACTATCCATCAATTAAATGAGGTAGGAAATCTGAAATGCCAATTTTCCAAACCAACTAAAGAATAACAAGAAATTAGTTAAGTCACTAGCTCCATTGCTGCTCAGAGACAGATTCCAAAAACCGAGAGACCCAGAATCACATTCACTAGGAAATAACAATCGCACATAAAATCCAATATGCAACTCACATTTCTATTTCAGGTTCATATAATTAGTAACTGAGGGAAAAACACATGAACACCTCTTTTAACTGATATTAAAGAGAGCTTTTTGATCTTGTGAGAAAGAACACATCATTAAAAATGGATTAGCATCATTAACAACGGTAAACAAAGGAAAGGGTGTACGATATGAGTATCTAGTGTCATACCATTGTATAAAACAGAACTGATCAATCAAATATGGAACCCAGTTACAAATCATATCATGCAAGACAATCCAATACAAAACAAATCCAAAGGCAGGGCTTGCAAAGAGGCTACCTGGGTGGACATGGCCTTCTTGTTGGTCTCAAGCTGGCTACCTGAAAATCCCAAATTCACAATGAAGGTCAGAATCAGAGAGAGATGTAACAAAATCAGAAAGCTTGATTCTTTGAGGTGTAAATAGAGATACCCTTTGAAACGACGAGTCTTCATGTAGTTATCATTAAATTTGATGCTCAAGTGAAATTGATGAATCAACTTTACTACAATTCTATAAAATTACATATCTACGAACAACTTTACTTTGTATCTTATATCCTGATTTTCTTTTATTTTTATTTTTATTACCTTATTCATTCTCATTATCCTCTCTAAGAATTTACATCAAAATACATAACTTATAAGTATTTATATGGACAGCCACCATACATTATAATATTTACAACATTTTTTTTTTTTTTTTTAATTTTTCAATTTTGAGTAACAAAGAGCCACAAAGAGAAACCCCCAAACCCACACCGAGAAAAGAGAGAGACTTCACTGTCTACGCTTGATGAGATTCTTCCCAAACACCAAGCCTGATTAAAGCTTTCACCCTCATTCATTCAAGGTAAAACAAAATTTGGTTTCATCTGTATGAATTCTACAGAATACAACTTTGGGTTTAAAGTAAGTGGCGAAGCATTTCTTGTTCATGTATTGAATTCAATCTTCTGATTAATGGGTTCATAAAAGTTTCAATCTTTTGTTACTCAGATTGAAATTCATGCTTTTTAGGTAATACCCAGATAGTAAATCTTAATTTATTGCAAATTGATTCGTTTGATGTGTTTCTTGTTACCCCATTTGCACATTTGATTTATACTTGAATTTCCATCTTGTTTTAATTGAAGTTTTGCAGCATTTGGTTGTTTTGGAAATGGATGAGAGAGAACAGCAGCACCAAAGTGATGCATCTCCAAAGGACGACATGGTGGCATGTGTGATGGCATTGGAGGCTGCTTTGCTTCCATGCTTGCCTGCCAGAGAGCTTCAAGCTACAGACCGTTCGCCGCACCCGTCTCATCAGAGTTAGTACCATTATCTCTCTATATGTAACTGAATGTAACACTTGTTTTGTGTTTGTGTGACTTAGATAAATTATATTGCCCTGATATCTTACTTCGGCAGTGATTGCTCTTGGTACAAAATATAAGTTAGTAACTGTTTTATTTTGAGCTGGTGATATTTTTAATGTGTTCATGTAATGATTTGAATTTGGGGTAGCAATTGGGAATATCTTCTGGTTAAAAGGGAGAATAGGAATATGTTAAACTGGTTGAACACTTGGTTGGGGGTTCTTGTGTTGGGTCTGACAAAGGAGCATTCTTGTTTTATTTCAATGGAAAGATAGTCACTTGGAGAAGGAGAGTTTTGTATTTTGAAGACTCTTACATTCAAGAACCATAGTTGACCATACATCCGTTAGAACTATAGTATTGGGGTGTTTCTGTTTGAGCCATACGAGATGAAATTTTCTAAACTTAAGTAACTAAGAGTAATGTCTTTAGTAATAAATAGTGGTTGGACTAGAGAGTAGTTAGAGACAACAGAATCAGACTGCAGTACTCAAAAAAATTGTGAGAACTTTAAGATCTGCATTCTCCCTGTTGGATGTGTTCATAATGATATAAATATGTTAGTAGTCATCACCTGATTGAGCTTATTCGCATTGAAAATAGTTATGCTTTAGTAGTCATCACCTCTTCATGCAAGACCAATTCATTAAAGATGCTCTTTCTACTAAAATGATGGTATCTACATTTGATTTGGTTCAATGTCTGTTTAAAACTGGTGGTTATGATGTTTGTAATTATTGTCTACCCAGAGTCATTTTTCATTGTGGCCATGATGATCCGACCTTTTGGTCACCTTAGTCACTGGGAGAAGGAATGTTTTGTCATTTGAAGACTCTTTAACCTTCAAGAAACCATTGTTGGAAACAAAACTAAAATAACCAAGTGTTAATGTCTTTAGTAGTAATAGTGGTTGGACTAGAGAGAAGTTAGAGATCACATACTTGGACTGCAGTACTAAAATTCTTTGTGAGAATCTTAAGATTTTGCATTCTGCCTATCACATGTGTTCATGATGATATAAATATTAGTAGTCATAACCTGATTGAGCCTATTCCCATTCAAACAGTTATTTTTAGTAGTCATCACCTCTTCATACACCACCATTACATTAAACTTCCAGTTTATATTAAAGAATGATATTTATATTTGTATTTTCTGGTCCAATGTCTGTTCATTCTTGAGATTCCTCTCTTAATGGAATTTTGGTTGGGGTTGTCATAAAACTATTGGTCATTTTTTGGTAAATCTTGTCTACCCAAAATGTCAATTTCAGTTTCCACAGTGATCCTTGGACCTTTGTTGGATGTTTCAAATTATGGTGGATGGTAATATGTTTGTCTGGAAATCTGGAATCATCTGTGTAGGGAGAGTTTGTTTATCCACACTTTATCTAACTGTATGATTGTACACTCTTTTAGTAGTGAATAAAGTTTAAATCTTTAAGGTACACACTGACTGGTAGTTGATCAAGGGTATTACTTGAGGTTTGTAATGGTGCTTACTCTGTCACTGCTTCAGTTGATGTTGAGAGACATGCCAGAGATTTTATGGAAGCTGCCAAAAAGCTTCAGCTCTATTTTATTGGTCTGCAATGTGAGGATCAGCCAACGAACGCTGAGAAACTTAGAAAGGTAAACTATAACCATGTTATATAGTTTACCATATGCCTATTTGGGCTTGCATACTTAATGGTGGTTGACTTTCATATCTCCAGGAGATTGCTGTGATGGAAGAGGAGTTGAAGGTAAAGAATGAGATTATCAAGAAGAATGAAAGGTTAATCCAAGGGTGGAAAAAGGAGCTGAAAGACCAATTGGACAGACACAACACCGAGCTTGAGAAAGTGTAGTTACTTGAGCAATAGATATGTAGTATGTAATGTTTCATCCCATCTATGGTAGATCATTTGGTAGCTTAGCTAATGAATGCTTATTTTCCGTCCAATTTTCTGTATAAATTATGATCAGTTGCATACAATATCGGCCAGACAATTTTGATGATTCTATGCTTAGCGTTGTTGGCAGCTGTTTTCCGGTTGCTTCACGCTTGCTTGCTCTTGCTTAAGTTACAGTCAAATTTAGTCACTTGAGGTTCCAACTATGTTGTTGCATAACCGTTTTCCCAGGAGCTTGGGACAACAAAACCACTTTAGTTGTCGAGTCAACTGAACAATATAGTCCTGCGTATGAGCTGCCCTGGACTTGTAAGGTTGCTATAAAAGAGTCTTTCAACTGTTGCTACTCTTTACAGTCACAGACGTCAATATCTCAACTATGTTAGACACTGTTGGCGAGGTTATCGAGTTCAAAGCTGCCGTTGCCTGGGAAGGCAGGAAGCCGTTGGTAATGGAGTAAGTGGAGGTGGCACACTGACATCACCGCAGAAAGATGAAGTCCATTTGAGATCATCTGTACTGCCCTATGCCACACTGCTGTATACTTCTAGGAAGCAAAGGTACAACATCCAATGTTCCCTCGGATTTTTGGTCATGAAGCTGGAGGAACTGTGGAAAGCGTAGGTGAGGGTGTAACTGAACTCCAACAGGGAGACCCTGTCCTCCGGAGAGTGCGACTGCGCACATTGTAAGTCAGAGGAAAACATGATGTGTGATGGAAAGCCAATTTCCACTTTGTGGTACCTCTACATCCAGAATACACTGTTTCACAAGTTGGTTCCCTTGTGAAGATCAAATCTGCAGCATCTCTTGACAAAGTTTGTGTTCTTAGTTACGGAATTTGTACAGGTTTTGTTGCAAAGCTGAAAAAGGGTTGATCTGTTGCCATTTGCTGCTGTGGAAGGCGCAAGCGTTTCAGGGGATTCAAGGATCAATGGAGTTGATTATCTAAACTCCAGCCAGGAAGTTTGGGGTGAAGGAATTTGTGAATATAAGAAACCTGTTCAGGAAGTGATAGCTGAGATGACAAATGGTGGAGTTGATAGGAGTGTTTAGTGCACTGGAAGCATCCAGGCTATGATCTCTGCTTTTGAATGTGTTCATGATGGTTGGGGGTTGCTGTTATATATCATTTTCACTTTGGTTATGGAATGTGTTCATGGAAAAAAGAATAACTTTGGTTATGGAATTTCAAGACTTGTGAAAAGAGAGTTAATTAGTTATAGTCGGAGGTTTGTCCTTTACGTCATATAGGGCTATGAAAGTACCTTGTTCTTTTCTCTCTAAAAACACTTGTAAGATTAGTAATGAACTATGGGTAAAAGCTTACTTCTTCTATACACAGAGTATTAATCTGTAGCAATTCAAAATCGTAGAACAAACACAAAAACATTGATCATAAGGTTGATCAATTGCAGATGCATATTCTTTACAATTGAAGTGATAACTGCTTCATTTCTTCCATCCTTTAACCTGAGAACCCTAGAGCTTGCCTCTTTTCCTCTAGCTCAGCTTTAATCCAAGCAGCCTACACAAATTAGAATTACGAACAATCATGGCATGCTTTAATCCACACAGCAATGCAACCGGACACTCTGAGGTAACAAATAAAGTGTAAGAGCAAGAGAACTACCACAATCAGAATCACACAGCAATGCAAACACATAAAGTGTAAGAGCTAATAAATAAATTTCTAAGAGCAAAGAATAATAACCACCTAGCAATGCAACCACATAAAGTGTAAAAGCTAACAAATAGAGCATAAGAGCAAGAGAATTACCAATAGTCAAAATCACACATCAATTCAACCACATAAAGTGTAAGGGCAAGATACTTTACCTTATCCAGTTCAAGTTTCGATTGATGTGGCTTCATGGCATTTCCTAAGCCTAGACCTCCCCATTGTTCTTGCAGTTCTCTATCCCTTGCTTGTTTTCGGGCCACAGAAAATCTAGTCTGATCCTCTGGTTGCAGAGCAGCAGCTGCCTTTTCTCTCTCAAGTCTAGATTTATGTTTAACCAAAATTTGGTCCAAACCACCTGCTTCAGCCACAAGCGAATGCAGCTTTGTCTCACTTCTCTTCACTTTAACAGGTTCTTCTGCACCAAGCTTCATCTTCATCTGCTCTTTCTCCAGCCTGGACACATGTTTTACCAAAACTTTGTCCAAACTCTCACATTCTGTAACGCTGTTTCCTCCCTTTTTCTTTTCAAGTGTACAATATTCATAACTGTTTCCCTTTGCCAAGGCTTGCATTTTCTCTCTTTCCAACCTGTGCACTGGTTTAATCATGATCTTGTCCAAACTGTCTTCAGCCCCCTGGCTTCCAGCCTTCTTATTTGTTTCCGCTGCACTAGCATTTTTCTCCGTGTTTTCTGCAGCATCATCCTTATTCAAGTCAATATTTTCTTTCTCCTCTGATCCTTCACTAAAACAGGAACTGACAATCTGCTTTGATTGTGTAGCAGATGGATCAACTTTCTTGTTTTTGAGATGTGACAACCTGAATCCTTGAGTATTCTTTTCCCTTCTGTTCTTTGCTTCTTGGACCTCCTTCTCAAGTCTTGAGACATGTTTCACCAGGACCTTATCAAGGCTGGGGAGTTCTGGGACATTTTCTCCTCCCTGACTAACCCCTCCTACTTTTTTCTGACTAATAACCGATGTTCTTGCACAGTTCTTCCTGGCCTCTGCAACTTCCTTTTCAAGTTTTGAAGAATGTTTGATCAGCATACTTTCCAAGCTAGGAATGGTGTCAGATGATGTTTTGTTTCTCTCTGAGTTCTTCTGAAGTGGTTCATAATCTCCTCTTGAATTTTCCTTTGCATCATCCATCTCCTTCTCAAATTTTGAACCGTGCTTCAAAAGGATAGTTCCCAAGTCTGGAACAGTATCTGAACTGGCCTTCTCATCAATGATTCTATCAGAATTTCCCACTGCTACTTCCTTAGACCCATTCCTTCTATTCTTGGCTTCTTGCACTTCTTTTTCCAGCTTAGTCATGTGCTTTACCAGAAACTTGTCTAGACTTGGGAGTTCTGATTTGATTTCCTTCCTTCTTATCTGCCCATCTGAGAAGTATTCAGGCTTTCCTGCTCCTAAAGAAGACATCCTTCGCGGAAATGTCTCAGCAGTAGATCCTGGACCAAGCAGCTTGCTATTTTCTGCCAAGGCGGCATTTAAACCACAAGTAGCAACTATAGTGGCAAGAGAAGAGAGTTCATCTTCTTTCAAGCATTGAAGCCTCTCAAGAATCATGTCCACTATATTTTCCATATTTAGCTTTCCAAAAGACTGCCTTCTATTTTTCTTTTCTCTTACCTCCAGACCTTGCATCTTACTTTCCAAATCTTGGGAACTGACATTATCTTTCTCAGCCACTGCTTCAAGTTCTGATCCAGATTCGGATTCACATTCTGAACTGAACTCAGATAACTCCTGATTATTTTCACCTGTATCGGGGTTCTCACTAATTTTTCGAAGCAGTTCTTTGAACTCATCTTTACTGAAAGAAGGGCAGTTTCCAAGCCTAACCAATGCAACCTTCACAGCAGCAGCAACTTCTTTGTCCACCTCAAATGCAGTCTCAAAAGAAGCTGTGACTGTGTGGGTAGTAGACTTTCCACCATTTATAGTGGATGTTTCTACAGATGGTTTACGAGTGCAGTTTGGTATGTCATACATGATAACTCCCATGGATGATGCCACCTCAAAAGCTTCAGCTGCAGCTTTGTCCGCTTTCAACAGTTCAGCTTCTGCTTCTTTGCTTTGAATCCTGACATAAAGATGAAATGAACATAGTTTAGAAACTGACCAAGTAACCTTTAAAGTATTTGTGCTACCATGCATTCAACATTTACCTAGCTGCCAGAAGTATTCGGCACCATGATGCTTCCACCAATGCAGCTTTCCGTGCCTGCATCGCCTTTTGTGCAGCTTCTCTTGCTGCCATTTTTTCCCTCAGCACCTTTGAGTAATGCAGATTAGAATCACCTAGAGTCTCATCAAGAGTTGATTTCATGCCATCTGCTTCCTGGAAAAGCTGGAGTATCAGTACTATGTTTTTCTACAAACACTAGAAATTAAGTGAGTCAATAGAGATAGATGGAAAACCTGTAGCATTTTAATTTTCCTCATCAAGTATGAGTCTCCTTTCTTTCGCGGAAACCAATTCAGAGGAGAATTTTTACGGTGAGCAGGCTTTTTAATTTGTGCTGTGAATTTGTTAAGAGAATTCAATGCTGATACAGCCGTCTCTTTGGGACTCTTGTTCTGGATTGTATACGGAAAAAATTAGTGGTGACAAGATGGCAATATAAGGACTTCAGAGATAATTTTCATTTGGTCACAGCATTCAATGCAAATTTAATTTTCTCTTATCAATTAAGCTCAATCTTCAAGTGTCGAAACAAACAAACAAATCCATCAGCATAGATCCCCACCTTAGCCAAACAAAACTAACCCCAACTCTTTCTAACATCCAGTGGTAAATGCTGGTATTCACAAATCTAGGTACCTAAACGATCAGTTATCAAACAAAAGCCGAGTGAAACAAAGCAATGAAGATCTGACATTACACTCGAGTCAACTTCCATCAGTATATCAACATACAGTAACACTAAAACAGAAAACGTACAGGTCCAAGAGCATTATCAATGTAGCAGAATTTTCTACAACTATTTAATGGTAATAGGAAACATTAACTAGACTTTGAATCATATGTCAGTTTTCAGTAACGTAACAAAACACGACCTGAGAATGGTAGTGTCAAAAACTGACTCTCAAATTGTTAGAGTAGATCAGACTATCCCTTCATAACATTTAAAAAATTCCCTTGTACATCAGCTGGATCAGGAGTAAATTCTGTTTTAAAGAGACTAGGATGGCAAATCTATTAAGACAACTAAATACAGTTCATTGCTCTGTTGCATCTACAATCAAAGTAAAGACCGATATGACAAAGAGTATATCCATAATCTAATTGCAACTTTAAAACCTGAGCAGCCTAGTGCAGAAAAAGGACACTTATGACATAACAGGGCTGTCAGAACTAGTTTTCTAGCAGGCTGATTATTTTACTCCATACTATTATTTACCTTAAAAACACAGAAGGGCAACTCAGTCTACTTTGATTCTTGTACAGTTGTACCCTGTACATATCAAACTCGACACAACTCAAATTGTTTATTGTGGAAAAGGCTTTGATTAGACAGATTCTCAGAAAGAAAATGGAGCTGAATAAGTTGAATATAAAGTTGAAAAACTATACTAAAATCCACAATTAAGTTGAATCCCATGGTAATTGAAAAAAAAGTATCACTAACGAAATATTAAAAATGGGACATGTACTGTGGAAACTCATGTAATAATTTTGAACAAGGATGAGTACTGCTAAAACTGGTCACAAGCTGCTGTTCCAAATATATATGGTTATAAGTCACACAACGTCATTTCCCAATGCAAGAGTTCTAGCTGTCTCTTTATTTGATGGCTGGTACTAAGTAAGATCAATTTTGTTTCTCGCATTTGTCTCGATTTTGTGGATCAAATTTTAAAGTAAAATAGCTGCATATTCAATCTGGATTCTCGCATTTATCTCGATTTGTTTCCTATATTTTCCTATGCTATTTAATCCAAGCTTGTGCACTATCAATCTCAAACAGTATTTTTTTTTTTTTTTTTCAAAATTCAGGCATAGGCTTTTGAAATTTCACTGAAATCTAATCAAATTCGTAATCCAACAATTCGATTTCTATAGCTCTATCGAAATTTCAACTCAATCAATCAAGATAAACACCACATGCGTTCGGCTTCTGAATCAGTAACCCCAAAGCAAATAGCAATTAACAAAATCAAAGCCAAAACTCAACAGGCCTAATTAATTACCTAGGGTTTCAAATCCAATCAAAATCGAACAAATACAGAGAGTGTGGTAAGTTTAAGCAAAGAATCCGAATCTAGAAACACAAGAGTTGAAATCTGAAGCGAAGAGAGCGCGAGAGGCTAACCTTGCCGATCTTGGAGGTCGCCGTGAGCGACTCAGGGCTGGGCTGAGTGGAGCGTTGCTTGTCGGAGACCTCTATGCAACCCAAATCCAAGCAGCCGAGGTCCATTGCCGGTTGATTTGGCTGGAGACGAAGCGATCGGAGAATCGGAGAAGAAGAAGAAAGTGACGGAGAATTTGATCGGAGAGAGAATTTGATCGGAGAGAGAGAGAGAGGGTTTTATTCGTTTTTGTTTTCAAAAATTGGAATCGTAGCCGTTACAGAGGGGCGTGTCTAACGGTCTTTTCAATTTTTTGTTTTTACCTTTTACATCGTTTTCTTACGTGGATTTATTTTCCACGTCAGAATTATATAGACCCTCTTTAATGTTCCTCTCTAAAAATCATTACATGGTAGTAATATTTCGGACCGGTTATCTAACTCGAAAATTTCGGATAAATCGGATGGTTTTTGGATGAAATTCGGATTTATGCCCAGCCCTACTATAAAGTAACACATTAGCAGAGTTAGAAACTTCATAGTGGTGAGACTTTTAGAGATTGAATAATTAAGATTTATAATAACAATAATAATGTGAAAATTAAGATTTATAATAACAATAATAATATTCTCTTGATACGTATCAAAGGAGTTAGTAGAACTTGAAAAAAAAAAAATAGACACACGTTTTGTTGCTAGAAGGAAAAAATAGAGACGTTTTGTCGCTAGAAGGAATCAAACTCTAGACCATAAGATAACAATAGTAAGGTCACACCACTGTGCCATGCAGCTTTTATGACTGGGGCAGCCTTTGACTTGGCTCCACCCTTGTTACATCTGTTAAGGATGGATGCAATTCTATACCAGTCACTGTTCAAGCCTGTGACACTCCGTGGCCCTCAAGCACTGGTCTCCAAAGTTGAAACAAGAGTTAATTTCAGTTTACCTACTTGAATTTTGGTTGAATCATCACTTCAGTTCCTATATTTTTGATTTCATCAGCTACACCCCTGTACTTCCTAAATTAATCAACTGATACCAATTTTGTAAATTCCGTCCAAACGATCTATCAATACCAAATGCTTTTTGGTACAGTTTCCCTACATTGATGCACCGTTACCATATTACGATTATAAACAAGCCTAAACAAATCATATAATCAAGTTGAACAATAAAAAACAAATAAAAATAAATTATATATGGTGATTTCTTTTTGTTTTACCATATATGATTTGTTTTTATTTGTTTTCTATTGTTCAACTTGATTATATGCTTTGTTTAGCCTTGTTTATAATCATAATATGGTAACAGTGCATTAATGTAAGGAAATGGTACAAAAAAGTTTTTGGTATTGATAGATTGTTTGGACGAAATTACAAAATTGCTATCAGTTGATTAATTTAGGGAAGTACAGGGGTGTAACTGATGAAATCAAAAGTATAGGAACTGAAGTGATGATTGAGTCAAAATTCAAATAGGTAAACTGAAATTAATTCTTGAAACAATATCTTTACTACCTAGGGCAAAATCCCCGCGTATTCCATATCAGATATGGATACGCAGATGATACAGTAAAATACGGCTAAATACTTCCGGACATGCGTGTCTTATTTGGACATGATATGGACACGCGCGTATTTATGTTGAACACGTGCGTGTTTGGGTGGACACGAAAATAAGTAGGATACGAGGGGTAGATTTGACATTGACATTTAGCCAAAAAATCCCAATTATGATGCTGGCTTGCTGCGTTCTTCCTTCGCTGGATTGAGACAGAAGGATCGAAAGCTACCTTTTCGAATAGCAGCTCACCCACTCGAGCCACTGGATGAGTCTTCCCTTGGATGATAGTGATCTCTAGGAGTAGCTCGTGATCCTCAGAGAATAAGCTCGTACCATAATCACCTAACTTCGGTGGAAGCAGGAGATCCTTCGGCGGAAAGAATTTTGATCCTGGAGCTGGTACAGATCATCCATCCTCTATTCTAGTCTTCCTTCGCTGCGTTCTTCCTTCGCTTCTAGGTCAGAGAAAGTCGCTGTATCCGAAACAAAAGAAAGGTTCGAGTTTTGTTTCCCTCTCCAAATCTTCGCTAGGTTTTTGATTTTTTTTTTTGGCTCATCGCTAATTTCTTCGTCCTATAATCTACACCTTTTCGTTTTCTTTCTAATTTATGGAGTTTCAGGGAGCTTAGTATACGAATCGGAGCTCAATTCGAGAAGCGGCCGAGTTGGTTAACCGGAAAATCACAATCGGCCGGTCTAGGTTTTGATAATCTGAGAGCTTTCTTCACTTGAAACGAGTTTGGGACCGAATTCCGGTTGCGGTTCAGGTATGGTTTGGTCTACTAGTGTGATTCGAAGCTTTCATTTGCCTATTTGGTTGCTCAGAAAACGTTATAGAATTGAACGAACTTGAAATTTGAGATGCTGATTGTTTATAGTTGAGAATCACCTCTGAATTATGCTCTCAATGAACTTGTAGATATTTTTCCTCTGATTTTGTTGTCCGTTGAGAAGAATTAAATGTGTAATTTCAGGAAATTAGTCATTTCTTGAGAGTTACTGCCTTACTGGCTTACTGCTTAGTTTGATCATGGGAAGAAGTGATCGAGGGGAGGCTTCTTTAAGAGCTACGCCCCCTCGTTCAGCCTCTTATTTCTTTTGTTGTTGGATGTGTTGGGGTGAAATGTGTTAGGATCTGAAATTGGCAGGTTTGTCATGCTTGATCATCCGTTTGGTGAGTCGGGTGGCAGATAGCCTTGTTATTCATCAGTCATTGAGACTTTCTGTTTCCCGGAATTTCTTACAGATAGCCTTGTTATTCATTAGTCATTGGGACTTTGGTGTCATATATGTGGGAATTCCTTTCTGGAAGTTCATATAAGATATGATGTTCGTGGAAGTTCATTATATTCCTGTTTGTGAATAAACATGTCACTGCAAGTATGAAACTATGTAGTTAAGCAGCAGCTTTCATGCTTCGAAACTGCAAGCTTATATTTGAGAGTTAAGACTGAACCATATCTTTCTTCCTCTATGCAGATATCAAGTGAAAAAGCAATTGAAACAGCTAAGTGTCTAACATTGAAGGAAGGTTTGTTGGTAAGTCCACAAATTTCCGTTAGTTGAGGAACTTTTCAGTTCTGTTAGAATGTTACTGATCAACTCCTAATGTTACTGATCTGGAGGAGTACCTTCTGCTCAAGCCAAACCAAAGAGTATTAATCAGGTTTTCCTTTGCAAAATTTGATTTACAAGCTATTTGATCTTGGCTGTCTTAAGCTCAAAAATAGTATAGCATAACCAAATCCCACTCATTCTTTAAATTCTGGTTATATATGCTGTTGTTGGGATATGCTAAATGTGTTTTGATTGAGTCTCTGGGAACTGGAATTATAACTCAAACCAAGGCAGACCTTTAAGCCTCAATTGGAAAGTTTGTATATTGGAATTTGTTTAAAGTCTTATGTCCTTGCATATAGTTTATAGATTGATATTGTCTTTCTGCTCATAATCATATCATGGTTTACCATTTGCCTGTCTTTGATGTATACAATTTTGATACATGTGGTCATCTGATTTGTATTACATGTCTTTTTACATTTGTATCCACATTATGTAAGTTCTTATATTTTATGTTACCTTTTGAATGCTCCAGAGAGCGGCCTGAATCATGGAGCCTTTTAGCAGAAGAAGGGGATAACGTAAGAGAGACATCTGGAGCAAGATCTAGATTGCCTTCTGCCCAAGTCAAACCAAAGAGTCATCTGCATCTGTTTGCCCGATCATCCACATGGTATTCTTCCATTCGATTTTTTTGTATAATTTTGAATTTTGAATTTTCTTACCAAAGAGTACTCTTTTTAGTAATACATGTCATATTATTTAGTTCTCTGTGGTAATCTTAGCTTGTTAGTTGAATTTAGATTTCATTTTAGGACAAAGTTGAACCTTGGAATCCATTTTCTGCTGCAAGTCTTGAATCCATTTTTCTATGCCAAGTGGGTTCCTTTTTGTGTTTGAACACATCTGGAGCAAATATCCGTACAAAAGTAACATGTAGAGCTAGTTACTAGTTAATGTATGGAGTATTATTTGGGGCGTAGGGGTGTTCCTAACAAAGTCAACCTCTTTCTTTGAAAATCCGATAGGACTCATTATTTAATTAGAACTAAAAACTACTGGTTTGAATCATTATCTTCTGTTTTTTTTTCTTTGATTTGCTAATATCAACCCGTAAGTAAAGTACTGACCCATATATTGAGTTAGATATTCTTTTTAGGATGGTAATCATTATCTTCTGTTTTCTCTAGTCACCCCCACAAGTGAGCAATCTGCTACAATCTAGGATGTGTACAAGGAAAGCCAATATACACAGATCATCTATCTTGAATGTGATTAATTGATTTCCTAATAGATATATCCTATTCTGTACAAAGCATCTTATCAATTGTGTGTTTGTTATACATGTGCAGGGATCCAATCCTTTCAAAAGTACTCTTAAAATTGAACTGCGAGAGTATTTTGATGGTCCCTATCGCGGATGCATTATCAAGGATAATTTTTCTGCTGGTGGCAATCTACAGAAGCAATATGCATGCCAGGAGGTTGAAAATACACCAGATGCATCTATAAACTTCGAGTTTGCAATGAAGAACACGAGCAAATGGATTCTTAAATCCTATGCAATTGTTAAACACGAAGGTAGAGTTTATGCTGTGTATGAGGATTTCACCTCCACGTTGAAGACATGGATAGAGAATCTCTCTGACTCTACATCTTGCGACACTTTGAAGACAATGATCGAATGTGTTGTTGGGTGAGTAATTTCAATTTTAGTTATGTTCTTATTTTTCTCTGACTTTGAACTGTAAACATGAACAATTCATTAATTTCATATATTTTGCTTATAAAACAAAAAACTTCTTATGTTTTGTTTGATTATGTTGTTATTGTGTTGTAGGGAAATGATTGAAGGGGTGGAGCAACTTCACCAGCATTTTCAGATTGCGCATGGCAATATTTCTGTGGATAATATTTTCATTGTGCAGAATAATAACGAAAGACCGAGAGTGAAATTTGGAAAGGTGAAAGGCAAGAGAGTTACAGATTTTACTGTAATGGACGATCATGAGGCAGTATGGTCGATTGTAGAAACCTTGTACGCCAAGATTGACACTAATGCCCAACGATCTCATCATACAGGTCTGAATAAGAGATGTACTTGGTAAGTATCAAACAACTTTCAGATTAGACTTTCATTACTATCTGGTTAGTGTTTAATTTTTTTCTTGTTTAATTTCAGCTCTGAATTCAAGCTGTACCTGTATCATCCTGAAAGATTGGATGTCGACCAAGTTTGTTTCACCCTACTGTACCTGTCCACCTTGTCCAATTATGACCACAAAAAAGCCAAAACAATTCAGCAAAGTCTTGATGATATTGTAATCAACAATCCTGGGAGGGCAAATTCTGTTTGGAAAAATATGCTACATCAGGATTATGTAGTAATGAAGCCAACTAAGCCAACCTATTCTATTGGAGCATCAGGATTTTTGTTCTTTTGCATGGATAGTCTTAACCATATGGTTCAGGTAAGTAATTCTCATTTATGAAATATTGAGTTCTCTATTTATGGTGTTAAGTTGCTAATTACGTGCTCTTTGACATTGTAGTACAACCAAACTACTCAAAGGTCCAATGCGGACTTTTGTAGTGATTTTCAGCATGCATGGCCAGAGTTTATGTGTTTGCTGTTTGATGCATTGATTGAGTCAAAGATGTGGTCCTACGGTGAAGCAATTAAAGAAAAGGTTAGCAATGTAATTCATGCTGCATTCTATGTTATTTGAAGAATTATGATCGTCTTAATACTTGATATTATCATTATTAGTAGTCCTTAATGAAATTAATGAATTGTTCGTGTTTACAGTTCAAAGATAGAAGCTGAGGTACTCCTAATCAGTTGCCACCTCGACCACTTGGGACTTGAGGATGCAAATACTTTAAGGTCTCGACCACCTGGAACTGATGGACTGGTCTCAGAGTTAGCACAAGTCTCCGGTATGGAAGAAAGAATCCAAGCTGCTAAGCAGATAGTATCTCAGTGACAATCGGTGTGGAACAGCTTAAGGACAACTTTTACGAAGTTTTCATGATTCTGGTTACACAAAGTGGTCGGCATTATGATCCACTTCTGAATTTTATTGTGTGAGAACGCCGTATAATATGTCTCACTTGGACAACATAGTTCTTTTCAACTGCTTGCTCTGAACCTTATTGTGTGAGAACGCAGTATAATATCTCACTTGGACAACATTGTTTTTTTCAATTACTTCACTGGAACCTTATTAGTTTGGAATTAAAGTTTTTAGTGCAGCTGTCACTGGAGCAGAATAGAACTTGATCAAGGTTAATGCATTTCAACTTTAAGAAATGGCAAAGCTTTGACAACCATTTGGAATTTTGGACTGCTGTGCTGGCTCCAAAATTGCTTGCTTACTCGGCTAACAAAATTATTAGACCTTTTTGTTTGAGCATTCTCGGCAGACAGATCATTGTCTTACTTTCTACAGTACATACGTATTCTTTACATATGCTTTATAGATCCATGAACAGAAGACTCCAATCTTCAATGCTCTTCACTTTTCTATCCCTACTTACCACAAATGTCTCCTGTTTGGTACCTTTAGTGATGGAAATCCAAAACTTTGTTGTTACTCCTGCAAGGTACTAGCCAATGCTCATCAAGTGATCCGATGATCAGAGGAGTTTTCCTTATCCCCTATGGTGAGTCGCTTCTCAAAATTTTGTTTTATCTATCTTCCAAAGTTGAGTCGCTCTATTTTATGTGCCATTTTTAGGATTCCTCGTCATTGAAGCTAGAAAAGCTTGATGATATGATGGTTGATATTGCTGATCTCATCTCAAAGCCATTTCCTGGTTTTAATACTGATCCAGTGAAAGCCAGGCCAATGGTTGGTGAGGATGAGTTCAAAATTGGCCAAGGAAGGACTTCAGAAAATCTTTGATCAGGTGTTAGACTATTTACTTAATGACCAACTTCAAAGAGTAGAGAAGCGGGGAGGGGGGCCGCGATGGAGGCATGGAGGAAGTGAAAGAGGGAATCAGAGGGAGATGAGATCTTAAAATGAATGCCAGGAAAGAGAGGAAGCAGGAGTGAGGAAGGAGAATCATAGAGAGAAGAGAAGACAAAAGGCTCAAAAAAGAATTATGGGTTATTATTGGATTTATTTCATGTTATATGTACGTATTTTATGTATTAAAAATATGTAAAGTTTTTATATTTTTGCCGTGTCAAAAGTGTGTCGGATGATAAATTTTTGAGATTTGCCTATCATTTGCCGTGTCGAGTCGCCGAGTCCGTGCAACATAGGAAGAGAGCAACAAGGCGAAGATTGATGAGCTTTTGGATTCGATTGGGACTTAAGTAACCTCTGCCAAAGATGAATTGGTCTCGGACTTGGCACAAGTGTCTGGCATAGAGGGAACAGTCCAAGTTGCTAACCAGTTCATTTACTGCTTCTGATTATACAACCTGGTCGGCATTATGATCTACTGAACTTTATAGTATGAGAACGGAGTATATTATGTCTCTCTTGGAAAACATAGTTCGTTTCAACTGCTCTATGTCAAAAATAGAAGAAGTTATTGTTGCTCTAGCTCGCGGTGCTCCATATTTGCTCTTTCTGATGATTGTGAACTACAAACCAATTCAAAATTAAAATTTAGGTCAGTAGTTTGTATATGCCCAAATTGACATTTTTTACCCTAGATACTTGCACATCAAAAACAGAGAAACACTCTCATAAATTTCGGCTAGGACATTTGGAAAAGTTATGACAAGAAGAATCATCAAAGGAACATTCTAATAAAACGAGAATGAAAAGCATACTTTTTGACCTCCACGATGGGCACAAGTGTGTGAGCATCCATCATCACCACCCAAATGTATCTTAGGCAACTAGTTGGACAGCATCATGTGGTTCACTACTATTTTTTTCGAATCATATTTAAATATTAGCTTCTCACATTCAACCTTCAAGTCCAAAATAAAATTGACAATATAAACCACCATAATTATCCAAAGTCAACAACCAAAGTCTAAGAGGTCTGCAGAGACATTTATCAGTAACATTAGGATCAAGTCCTAACACACACATGTTACTTCATACACAAGACGTCAGAACTGTACTACCTACCTTACTCTTTCTTTCTATCTTTTCTCTTCTCTTTTGTTCTATCAGGAGAGAAAAAGCAAGTAGAAGCCTATTCTGAACAAGTGTCACTGAAACCACATCAAAAGGCTTTTAAATTTTTAAATTGAAAGAGAAAAGAAATGGCCAATCAAGACGAGGATTTAAGTACCTGCTTAGCGTATTCAAGAGTATTACACATATTAAACTGGCAAGCAGAGGAATGAACATTCAAATGTAATAATAATTCATAGACAATATATATCAGCCCACACTAAACAACAGGAGCTCAGAACCCAACATTAACAAAAGTCGTCGACTGTTTGTACCTTATATAAGCCCACAAAATATGCCTCAGTATATCTGGAGGACCAAAACCAGGAGGAGCACATTAACAAGAGAAGTAAAATGTGCAAGCCTTATGCCACGGTAGAACTGGAAGACCAAAACCAGAATGGTTCAAAACCCAACATTGAACAGCAGCGGACTGTGCGTGTAAACAATCCCAAAATATAAGCCTCATTGGAACTGGGGAACCAAAACCGGGGGAAAATAAAGCACAAAACCCAACATTAACAAAAGCAGTCCACTGCACACGCCTTATCTTGCCCCTCCAACCATAGACAATCCACACCTACTGAAAACCTACACCCATCACACTCCGCCTGCGCTTGGGGTTTCGGCGAAGCCCACTCTTAGACTCAGAGGATCTGGTGGAAATGAGCAATAAATTAATGATAGAATATTTGTATAGCTGTGCAAATGCAGGCAAAAGACTAAATGAATATAAGCTGAACAAAACAATAAATGCATTTGAAAGAAAAGGATGAAAAAAAATATTTAAAAAATGCACTGTAGTCCAATTAGGAACCAATAGTCCAAGCAAAAAGCCTAAAAACTGGACCAAGATAGGTAGTTATTAAGTATAATTGCCTGCTAATCATTTGGGTAGGAATCAAACTAGCAGTTTCTTATTTGAAGATAAAGCTATAAAACATCAAGCTTCTTTTTTTATTTATTTTTTCATCAGAAATAATTATTCAGATAAAGAAGGTAATTTATTTATGGCACATCATGCATATTGAACCATGAAACTACTAAACACATGCACAGCACAATGAAAGGAGTTGAGAAGGCATCCTGGAAATTGAAAAAAGAGGGAGGGAGAAAGAGTGTACATGACGAAGGCATCCTGGAATTGTAAGTAATCATAAAGCCGAAAATTGACGTCGTGCAGCTGGTAGTCCTCGTAATGGCTAATATCACTATGCTTCGAAGAAACATTGTCAAACTGGTGATAACACAGAAGATCATGTGCTGCCTCAAGGAACACCAGGGGAGAAGATCATGTTCCTTGAGGCACTAAACTCTCCGCATAATATGTTTATAGATCAACGGCGTTAAAAGAATAACAACCAAATGCCAGGTCATTCAAAACAGATAAAGATAATTTAACATTCTAATATCCATTTTCCACAAATTACGGAAAAAATAAAACCCATAAGATTACACATTGACGAAAAGTAGATAAATAAATTGCAAGAAGAGTGGCACACCACATAGGAGTCCTAACAATCAAAACCATTTAATTCTGAAAATGACCGTCTAATCTAACGCCCTCACCACACGCACCCACACATAACCCTCAAATGACAACAATATTGCAGACAGGTAACTTCAAAGGAACACCGGAAGCCATGGATCTATTTGGATTCATTTGTCAGGTATGAGGAGAAAAAGACCGTTTCATGTGCTGCCTCAAGGAACACCAGGGGAGAATCTGAATTTGACCAAAAAACCGCTTCTCGGCGTGCCAGTTGTTTCTGCCTAAACCCGGGGGTCTGGTAGTCACAGATGAATCCACCTTGATCTCCTGCAATCCTGCTTACTAAGGGGAATACCGGGCGGGCCGGTCTTCTCCTCTCCGATGCTTAAGTTAGTATAGTTGGGATATATATAACCAAAGCACGTATGTAAGCCGGGAGAGAGACAAGTTACCTATTTATGGTGGTAGTTGATGCCCATATATAGGTGGTTGGGGGTGAGGGCTGGCCTCACTCTTCGATGTGGGACTAGTTCTCTTCTGTTTGGACATTCTGGTGCCCTCTTTGGCAGGCAGGCGTCCCCGGTCCCAGGACCCCTGGAGGCAGGATAGACCGCTGGGCCTCGAGGCCTGGTGCTGGTGATCCGATCCTGGGTCCTGGGCCGGGCCCTGGTGCGGTTGCTGGGGGTCTGCGGGCCCTGGTGTAGCCTCTCTGGCTACTGTCAACAAGTCCCCCAAGTTCCCGGTCAAGTGCAATCTTGAATGGGGACTTAAGATCTGTCTTGCTCTTGGCCTGCAGACCCGCAGGGTTACCACCCTATCGGTGCTCAGTCCCCCAAGTTCGCGTTAAAGATTGGGCGTGACCGAGGTGAGTATCTGGGTCTTGAATGGGCGTTCCCAAAATATTGGTGTAAGGCGGAGTTCATGGGGGCTCGACGGGCCATATCGAAATGAGCCCCGGATGAACTTGCAGACTGGACCTCGCCCGGGCGTCCTGCCATATCGGTGCGAGGCTCAGTTCACGGGAGCTCGACGGGCGTCCTGCCATATCGAAACGAGCCCCGGGTGAACTTGCAGACTGGACCTCGCCCGGGCGTCCTGCCATATCGGTGCGAGGCTGAGTTCACGGGAGCTCGACGGGCGTCCTGCCATATCGAAACGAGCCCCGGGTGAACTTGCAGGCTAGCCTCCGGGAAGGCCTGTTGGTGCGTGGAATAGGCCAACAGGTGTCCGAAGGGTGTTATGGCCTCGCTGAGGCGTCGTTTTAACACTTGCTAGCTCTTCTCAGCTTTTGTTGTTTAAGCGTTGAGGTAATGTGCAGGTTTGTTAGCCTGCGGGGAGACTTGCTCTGTGTTAGAGAGACAATCTGCCCAGTGGAGTGGCGTTGAGATAACGAGTCTCGCCATGTATCCCCAAGGGTATCACAGTTCAGTGTGATGCAGGGTTTTTATCCTGCTGGACAAGAGTACATGGGTTAGATGTAAGCTCGCCCGGGTTTATAAAGCCCATGCGTTTAGAAGCCTTGAGTTATTGCTGGCTCGTCCCTGCCCGTAGGCGGAGGGAGTGACATCCGGTAAAGTGTTTTGGAGCTGGTTGAATGTCACATGCCCGGTGGAATACCATAGTGCTGGGTAGATCTCGACCGGGCGTTCTGCCAAATCGGGATGAGTCCTCTAGTGAAATGGCATAAGGCCGGTTTAAGTAGCCGCGACACGTCATGGTGTCGGGCTGATTTGAAGGTTGACCTTCTTTGTGCAGCGAGGGGAGGGGACGCCTCGTTGTGTGTTCCTTTCTTACTAGTTGTCGCTTGTGGGTGGGACATGTGGTTAACATGCCATGAAAAAGGGGGGGGGGGACCCATCAGTCCCATCAGTTATGATAGTATGGGATCCTTTATTGATGCCGTGGGCACGTGTCGGCAGGGGGCGGACTGAGATGGAAGGGATCGACAGCTGGGGTTGCCTGTCCTTTGTTGTTGCCCTATTTATCGTCTCATCTGCCTTCCTCCTGCCGCACCTTGCTTACCCTTTGCCTTCTGCTCTCCTCTTCCATCTTTCGGCAGAACTGCACATTTGTTTGAGGTTTGATGGCGTCTGGGAGATCTGCGTGTTATGGCAGTGGCGGTCGTGGGCCTAGGAGGCACGAGCTGCGGGATGGTGATAGGACGATTTTCTGCGATGAAGCCATCAGAAGCATGGACGAGAGGGAGATTAGGGTGTTTCGGTCGAGGTGGGATATCAGCTCTTCCGTTAAGCTTCGAGGGTTGCATCCCGGCGAGCTGGCCTGTAATCCGGAGCCAGGATGGGTCGCCGTTTTTGATGACCAGTTCCGCAACGGTCTATCGCTGCCGTTGCCGGGATTTGTCCAGTACATGCTGAGCTCGCTGAATCTTTCCCCCGCCCAGCTTCCGAGCAATCAGTGGAGGCAGTTGCTTGGGCTTGGGTGCCTGTTCAATTTGAGCTATATGGACTGGCCCACGGTTAACGAATTTCGGGCGCTGTACAGGATTTCCTACTGCAGAAAGGCCCAGTGCAGCGGTTGCGTGAACTTTGCCACGCGGGATCATGCTGCTGCCATCACGCATCTGCCGTCGACGGTCTTGGATGGCTGGAGGAGGTCGGTGGTGCTGGCCGGTGGTAAGTGGCAGCGTACCTGGAGGGGTTATCAGGTGCCCGGGGCTTACCAACCGATCGGGGACCAGAGCTATGAATTGGAGAACCTGGAGAAGCAACGGTTGTTCCGTTTGTTTTATGGCTGGGACCATGATAACCGGAGCACCTACAATTTCACTCGGTGGAGCGTGCTGGAGGTGCTGGGGTTGGGGAGGAGACCTGCTAATGGGCCTCGACCCGCGCTTAAAGTTGAGGAGACTATCGAGCCGGATGAGGAGCTTATAGCTGCGAAGTTGATGGAGATAGGGGAGGAGGCCGCAAAAATTGTTGTTGACGTGGCTACCCGGAAGCGTACGGAGCATGCCAGGCCTGTGCCGCTAGTGTTCTCGGATGCTCATTATGGGAGGCGGCCGGGTGATGAAAGCAATTCCCCACTCCGAATTCGGGAGGTGCGGGCGGAGGGCCCCCCAGGGCCAGAACCTGTGGCGCGTTAAATGGTAATGCGTACCTCGCGGGAGAGGGAATCTGTGGTTTTGCCCGAGTACCGTCGAAGCAGTCACGGTGAAGGTCCGGCAAAGAGAGCGAGGGTATTTGATGCCGGGGCGTCAAGCTCAACCGGGCCGATGGAGCGGGCCGTAGTCCCGACTGAGGAGGCGGGTGGTCGCAGGGTTGAGGAACCGGAAGCCGTGCGCAGTTCTGGTGGTGGGTTTAGTGGGTTTGTGGCTGCTACCATCGAAACTTTGGGGCTCGACCGGGAGGGTTCCTGGATCGAACATCCGGGCGGGAGCATGGCGGAGCCCGTGGGCCTAGCTCTGCGGGTAAGTGTTTTGTGTGAGTCCTCTTCCCTGGTGTGACATGAGCTAACGTTCCTCTTGTTCCTTGGCAGCTGGCTCATAGGTTTTATGTCGCCGGCCCCAGAATGGAAGCTGCCGCCGTCCTGGAGAAGCGGGTGGAGGAGCTGGGTGTTAAGGTGGATGTGGCGGAGGCCAAGCTTGCGGAGGAAAGGGAGGAAGTCGGTCGGCTGAGCGCGGAACTTGTGAGGGAGAGCGAAGAAGCCAGCCGACAGCTTGCCGCTCGTGATGGGAGGATTGCCGAGCTGGAGGCAAAAGTTTTGGAGCTGAAGGCTCGAGTGACAGCGGTCGTTCGGGGACGGGAGAGGCTGGCGGAATCCGAACTTGCTGAAGTGGCCGATAAGGCAGTGGACGAGTTTCGGGAGTCGCCAGATTTTGAGGAGATGCTGGAGAAGGCCCGCACGGAGGGTATAAGTGATGCCTATCTGGAGTGGCGCGAGAAAGGATGGCTCGATGCCGAGCGGATGGAGGCTGACATAGCCCTGACCGTGATGAGGGAGCAAGAGCGGGAGCTGAAAGGTGGCGGGCCAGGGGTTGTGGGTTCCGGGAGTGATAGCTAGGTGTTTGCTCTGTACACATATCCTGTAATAACTGCACATTGCAATGCTTGCCAATTTACGTTTTTGTTCCTTTATGATTGCTACTATTTGGGGTAAAACCGTAGGTGTTCGATATTCCATGGCCTGGTGGAATAGACGCCCGCAGTGTCTATGATGTGGAATGTTGCCGGGCCCACGGCCGCGGTGATCTGGTAGGGCCCCTCCCATGTTGGCTCCAGGGCCAATGGCCTTTTCTGGACCTTCCTCATGACCCAGTCCCCGACTTGCAGCTTTCTTTCCCGGACCCTTCGATCGTAGTACCGGGCGACCCGCTGCTTGTAGGATTGGTTTCGCATGTGCGCCCGGTCGCGACGTTCCTCGATGAGGTCCAGGTTGAGTAGTAAACCGTCGGCGTTTGTTTCGGCGTCGTAATTCTCGACCCTGCCGCTGGGTATCTCAGTCTCCACAGGGAGCACTGCTTCACTCCCGAATGCCATGCAGAACGGGGTCTCTCCTGTTGCTTCTGCTGCCGTTGTCCGGATGGCCCATAATACCGCGGGGAGTTCCTCGGCCCAGCATCCCTTCTTGGCATCCAGCTTCTTCTTGAGAAGAGTTTTGATGATCTTATTGACCGCTTCTGCCTGGCCGTTGGTCTGCGGGTGTGCTACTGAAGCGAACAACATCCGGGTCCCCAGGGAGGCTATGTACTGGATAAGATCCGCGTTGTTGAATTGCGTCCCATTATCCGTGATAATTGTCTGCGGGACCCCGAACCTACAGTAGATGTTTTTCCATAGGAATTTCTTAACCCGCTCCTCAGTGATCTTTATCAAGGGTTCTGCCTCGACCCACTTGGTTTGGTAATCCACTACCACGATGGCGTACTTGTATTGTCCTACTGCCACGGGAAAAGGGCCGATGATGTCCAATCCCCACTGTGCGAAAGGCCAGGGTGCCAACAGGATTGATAGTGCAATTGCCGGGGCACGAGGTACCGAGGCGTACATGTGACATTTGTGGCAGCCGCCTGATATTTTCCTTGATACTGCGGCCATATCGGGCCAGAAATACCCCGCTCGGAGCGACTTGTGGGACAGCGATCTCGCGCCGGAGTGATTACCGCATACCCCTTGGTGGATCTCTCGCATGATTGCCTCTCCTGCTTCCTTAGTCACACACCTCAGCTGGGGGAAGCTGTGGCCCCTTCGGTACAATTGGCCATTAATGAGACCATACCGGGCGCACCGGAGGTGCAGCCTCCTGGCCTCCACCGGATCCCGGGGGCTGGCTCTGTCTGTCAGATACTTGACTATTGGGTCCATCCAGCTTGGTGGTGCTGCTTCTACCGCAAATATTTCGGAGATGGTCTTGCTTATACTTGGCTTCTGGAGGGTCTCGATTTTTGCTCTCCGGTACTCTGGAGGGTAGTTTCCGGTTTCCAGCCTGGCAAGAGCGTCTGCATGCCTATTTGCCTCTCGGGGAATGTGCTGGATCGTGGTGTCGCGAAAGAACCCGATCAGTGTTTTAGCCAAAGCTTGGTAGGAGGATAGCTGAGGATCTTTAACCTCGAACACCCCGTTCATCTGGTTGACTACCAAGCTGGAGTCGCTGTATATGTCCATGGATGAGATTCCCAGCTCCTTGGCCAGTTGCAGACCGGCTATGAGGGCCTCGTACTCGACAGCGTTATTGGAGGTGGTGAAGAGGAACCGTAGTGCATATTCGTACGATTGGCCATCGGGCGAGGTCATCATGACTCCGGCTCCACTCCGTTTGGCGGTTACGGAGCCATCCACGTAAAGTTTCCAGCCGGTAGGAAGGTCTGGTTGGATCTTGACGGCTGGTTCTGCCCCTGCGTCCTCGAGCGGGGTGGGATGGTCTTCTACCGCCATTGGGGTGAGCTCACATATGAAGTCCGCAGCAGCCTGTCCCTTGATGGCTGTTCGGGGGGCATAAGTGATGTCGAACTCTCCTAATTCGACTGCCCATCGCACGAGCCTCCCGCTGGTGTCTGGCTTTTGCAGGATCTGCCGCAGGGGGTGGTTGGTATATAAGGTGATGGAATGAGCCTGGAAGTAGTGCCGGAGCTTCCTGGCGCTAACAATCAGGGCTAGAGCCAATCTCTCTATATCGGGGTACCGGCCCTCGGCTCCTGTAAGTCCCTTTCCCGCGTAGTATACTGGAAGTTCGAGCGTGCCCTCCTTCCTGACGAGAGCGGCGGAGACGGCGGCTGCGGATGCGGCTATGTAGAGGTACAACATTTCCCCCGGCAGTGGTTTGGATAGGAGAGGAACTGCAGCCAGGTATGCTTTGATAGACTGGAACGCTGCCTCGTGCTCCGCGGCCCAGAGTATCTTCCTGGTTTGCTGCGCCTTGAGTAGTTTAAAGAACGGGACGCACTTATCGGTTAACCGGGAGATGAATCTTGCCAGGGCGTTCAACCGGCCGGTCAAGATGTGGACCTGGTTTCTCTCTCCGGGTGTTTCCATGTCAAGAATTGCCTGGACCTTCAGCGGGTTGGCTTCTATTCCTCGCTGGCTGATGATGTGCCCTAGGAAAAGGCCCTCTGAAATCCCGAAAAGACACTTCTTTGGGTTTAAGCGCATTCCGAATTTGAGCATCTTACCGATGACCACGGCCAAATCCCGGACGTGGGCTCCTGCAGTTAAGCTTTTGACCAACATGTCATCAATGTAAACTTCCACGGTTTTACCCATCTCTTGCTCCAGCATTCGGTTCACCACTCGCTGGTAGGTGGCGCCGGCGTTTTTGAGACCGTACGGCATCCTCTTATAGCAGTAGGTGCCTCGGTCGGTTGTGAATGACGTGTGTTCTTCATCATCCGGGTGCATTCTTATTTGATTGTACCCGGCGTAGGCGTCCATGAAGCTGAGCAGCTTGAAGCCGGATGTGGAATCAATGAGCTGATCAATCCGGGGAAGCGGGAAGCTGTCCTTTGGGCACGCGCGGTTTAGGTTGGTGAAGTCCACGCACATACGCCACTGACCGGTTGCCTTCTTAGGTACCATGACCACGTTGGCGAGCCAGCGCGGGTACTGGACTTCCCGGATGAAACCTATGCCCATGAGCTTCTGCACTTCTTCTCTAATCGCCTCATATTTTGCCGGGCTGAAAGATCTCCTTTTTTGCCTCGTCGGGGGGACGCTGGGTAATGAGTTCAGCTGGTGAACGGCTATCTCTGGGGATATGCCTGGCATGTCTTCGTAGGACCATGCGAAGACCGAACTGTGGTCCCGGAGAAAGGCGATGAGTTCTTCTCTGACGACCGGGTCGAGCTGTGTCCCTATCACGATACTTCGGTCCGGGTGGTCCTTGGAAATACAGATGGCTTCGGTTTCCTCTACGGCCGAAGGTCGCGCTGGTTTCTCGGTGAATGTGAATCGCCTAACTCTGCCTGGATCGATGTCATCACGGGGGTCGATACTCAGATCCGGCGCTGGTACTTGCTGAGTGGTTGCAAAGACCTCGGTCCGCTTCCTCCCGTGGGTCAGGGCTTCTGCGTAGTACTTACGGGCGATCCTTTGGTCCCCCCGTATAGTTATAACTCCGGCTGGTGAGGGCATCTTCAACATCAGCATATGGCCGGCAATGAACGTTTTGAGCCTCCATAACCCTGGCCGACCGATTATACCGTTGTACGACGACAGGCAGTCGACGATGATGAACTCCAAATGCTCCGTTTTCGTTCTGTCTCCCTTGCCGAAAATGACTGGTAGGTAATCCGATCCTAGAGGCTGGACAACCTCACCGGAGAAGCTTATCAGCGGCTCGTTATCCTGGGATAACTTGTTCCTCCCTCTTTGCAGCCCTTGGTACGCGTCTCGGAACATTACGTTGACAGAGGCTCCAGTATCGATCAGTATACGACTGGTTATCCAGTGGTCTATTTGGACCGTGATGAGGAAGGGGTCGGTGTGTGGTTGGATCACATCTTCCGGCTCCTCATCCTCATAGAAAGTGACCGAGTTCCATCCGGTTTTAGCGGCTTGGACGCTTCGTTCTCTTAAGGCGTAAACCTCCCTCCCCCGGATCGATCTCAGGCACCGCTTCTTCGAGCTCCCGGTGAGATGACCGATACGGTCCCCACCGTGTATCATGTTAATGCTCCCGTGTACCTCAATCCACCCGGGAGTTCGTGTGCATATAGTCCCTATCGGCCGAGCTCGCGGTTGGTACGCGCTGGAGCTACCGGGGCGGGCTTGGTCTTTTACGACCGCCTTCTGCGGTTTCTGATCTGAGGTCCGAAGGTCCGGGTCTTGGGGTTTTCTTACTGGCGAAGGAACCGGAGCCCGCAGTGCTCGCTCCGCTGACACAGCTACCTGGACCCGAGCTGGGTGCGCAAAAGGTGGCCTTCTCCCATGTTGGGGATCATTGTCACTGCTTCGCCGGGGTTGCCACTCCTTCCGTACCTCTATCTTCCTGGCGGCTATGGGTACCCGGCCGCTATGTAGCCGGCCGAGGCTTCCGTGATGGGATGGTGGTAAGTCATCTGATATCCGTTTGGGCGCCTTGTTCCCATATGTCTCTTGTTCCGCCTGAGCATGCCTAACGGCCACGGTCATCAACTCGTCGTATGCCAGCGGCCCCTGCACACGTAAGTTGTACGCAAGTTCCCCGACTCTTAATCCTTGCTTGAAGGCCATTCCCGCAATCCTCTTATCCAAGTTTCTTACCCCGGACGTGGCGATCTGCCACCGGTTAACGAAGGCGCGTAACGGTTCGTGGTTAGCCTGCATGCAATCGAAAAGGACCGTCGATGGCTGGGCTGCCGTGGCTGTAAGGACGAACCGGCCGACAAATTTATCGGCCAACTGTGCGAAAGTTTCGACCGAGTTCACCGGTAGCTCGTAGAACCAACCCAATGCCTCCCCTGCGAGCGTTTCTTGGAATGCGTTGCAGCGCATGGTATCTGAATAGCCCCTAGCGCCTGTTTGCGACTTGAAACTATCCAGGTGCCGGTACGGGCAGCTCGTTCCTGAGTACGTCAATTTTAGAGGCCTTTGGCCATCGGTTCTCCCCGTTTCCCTAATCCGGCGTGGGAAGGGTCCAATGCGCTCGGTAAACCGTGCGCCGTCCTGCGGTTGCCCTGCCTTCCTCTCACCGGTCCTCATGCGGCTCTTTATGTCCGACACCGAAGCAGAGAGTGCCTCGAGCATCCGCGCGGTAGAGCCATCCTGCTCGCTTGACGCCTGATCTCTGCGGTACGGGAGCTCGACCGGGCCGGAATCTTTCAGGGCCTCTGAGAAGAGGGGTACGGGCACATGGACGGTCTTCCTCCTGCCCGTAGGCTGCCCTATCTCAAGATGCGGGAATTCGCTAACCTTGCCTGGCGTGCAAGAGGCCTCCCGAGGAGTACCTGGCCGGCCTCCCCGCTCCAGGGTTGCTAACAAGGCGGTGGTTACTGCCTTCAGTTCCCGGCTTCGGGCTTCCGCTCTTAACCGATCCTGATCGCCCTCCTTCCGCAATCGCTCAACCTCTGCCTTCATCTTTCTTATTTCCCTCGCTCCAAACGGGTCGGGATCTTCCGAGACTTGACGATCGTGAGCCTCGTTTTGAGCGGGAGAAAGGGCGAACCTCGCACCGACCTCAGCCTTTATGTTATGGGCCGGGCCGGGGAACTGAATTCGCGCTTTCGGACTTTCTTCGCGGTCGGGGGAAAGAACGAACCTCGCACCGTCCGCGGCCCCCGAATGTGGGGCCCGGACGGGGAACTGAATTCGTCCTTTCGATCCTTCCGCGCTGGCTTTTACCTTCCTTCCTTCCATGGCTTCCGGACTACGGATCTAGCGGTCTCCCAAAGGGTCACTAGAGCCCCACTTCCTGGTAAAACGACACTGACTTTTCGAACGAATTCCCACAGACGGCGCCAATTGTTTCTGCCTAAACCCGGGGGTCTGGTAGTCACAGATGAATCCACCTTGATCTCCTGCAATCCTGCTTACTAAGGGGAATACCGGGCGGGCCGGTCTTCTCCTCTCCGATGCTTAAGTTAGTATAGTTGGGATATATATAACCAAAGCACGTATGTAAGCTGGGAGAGAGACAAGTTACCTATTTATGGTGGTAGTTGATGCCCATATATAGGTGGTTGGGGGTGAGGGCTGGCCTCACTCTTCGATGTGGGACTAGTTCTCTTCTGTTTGGACATTCTGGTGTCCTCTTTGGCAGGCAGGCGTCCCCGGTCCCAGGACCCCTGGAGGCAGGATAGACCGCTGGGCCCCGAGGCCTGGTGCTGGTGATCCGATCCTGGGTCCTGGGCCGGGCCCTGGTGCGGTTGCTGGGGGTCTGCGGGCCCTGGTGTAGCCTCTCTGGCTACTGTCAACACCAGTTGATATGGGTCTCGCAAATGATGCGGGTGTGGATGAACTTATTTAAGGTGGGATCATTCTGAATTTTTTTTTTCTGCTTCCATTTTTCAATGTTGTAATTAGATTTGAGTTTTGTTATTATCGCGCACTTGGATGCTCATTTTTGAGGATATTTTTTATTGTTCGAATTGGTATCGCTGCCTTCTGTGTTCTTTGGCTTTTATAGTACTGCTAAAACAAATGATTTAATCATGTTGTCGATTGAATCATATTTATATATTTGAAAGTCTCTGCTTTTGAACTGGGATTTCATAACAAGACTTATAACAGCCGCATATGTTCCAAATATCTGACTTTTGAAGTCAGATTAGTTTCGAATCCATTTTTGGATCGCGTTTAGAAATTTGTGTCGGCTTTTTTTTTTATATGATGTATCTACATTGTACTCATGGGATGAATCTATATTTATTTGGTTTCCTTTTCTACGTTGTGTATTCTTTCTACTGAATCGCAATTGCTCAAAATGTGTTCCTTTTTCTCCATTGTCCATTTGTTATGCACCACTTCTTAATCTGTTTTTGGTTGATCATGTCGTTCAAAGGATTATTTTGTGTTTCTCAGAGTTTACTCAGTTTCGAGAAGTTGAAGATCAATTGCCCAACTTTCCAAAACATTCCTTTAAACTGCGACAATTTGGACAACTGGCTGTTGAGGCACACCAGCAGGCTGTTTTTGCAGGTGAGGCGATATTTCTCTTCCATATTATAAATTTACATTGATAAAATTAATACACCGTTTATTACACATAGGAGCCTCCTCCGAAATAATTATTTCAGCCTTTTCTATTAAATAAGAAAGATTTGATTTTTTTCTTTATATTCCAGCTTGAATTTTGTTCTATAATCAGTTTTATTTTAAAACGCGAGTGAGCTCTTCTACCTATCGGAAGTAATAATCGACCAATACCTGATGAAGCAACTGTTAAAACAATTTTGCCTACAGATCTTAACCTACAAATTATGGCATTCCACAAAAAAGTTTTTCCTACCAAAATGATATCTTTCAATTGGTCAATTAACAAAACAGTTTCAATCTGTTAGAGAGGTGAGAGAGGTACCCAGAAATATTTAAAACATAAATATTTCTGTTTTGTTTGTGTGGTGTACATGTGGATACTAGAGGAGAAAGAGCATGACTCTTTGAGCCTCTTAGTGCATTCTCTTCCCACAAGAGAACTCCGAGCAAGACACGGCGCTTATTGTTTGGCTCCTTTATACATAGAAGTAGTCTAAAATGATGTGCTTTTTGTGGCTTATTTATACTGGTTATATATGGTTATGAGATTTGTCTTGACTGAGTTGGATCTAATCTTTGCTGTTTTGTTTGGCCGATTATTTTACTTCTTAGTGAAGCAATTATATTTTTTTGCTTATGTGGTTGTGGGCTGTGTTTTGTCATTGTTGTCTGACAGTGTATCACTCTTATGAATTTGTTGTTGTCCAAGATATGGATCGACGTTATGATATTATTGAATTGTTAGTTCTTTATAGGGGTCAGATTTATATTGATTTTTAGACGAATTGAACCATCCTCGAGTGATCAGTGGGTTCAGCCAACTATATGGTCATAAGTCAGCTAATTGCATATATTGGAAGTGTGCTTTGAAGATATGATTTTAAAACTTTGTCTCAATTTAAAGATTGTAATTGTTTGAGAGCAACCTATCAATGTTTTCAATCTGTATTTCACATTGAAATTGTTGTTACAGATATGATGTCGGAGAAGAATCAGAGCGTTGCTATAAAAGAGCCAGCAGCAGTGTGTGGGCCTATTGGAGCAATTTCTTCACACAAGAGCTCTCGAAGCAAGAGACGACGCTTATTGAGTGCTGTTGTTGGACAATCTTCATCATCCTATCAGACTGAAAGAACACCTGATAATATTGCTGATGATGAAGACGTGCACCAACTTATCTCAGCTGGTATATATTCTGAATAATTTTTTCTATTTTGTTTGGCTCAGTGGTTGCTTCTTGATCAGCCGATTTAGTTTTTTCCCTACATGGATCATGGCTAGGTTTTGTCTTTGTTGTCTGCCAATGTATTAGTTTTTTGAATTTGTTGCTGTCCAAAATTTTGATCAACTTGATGCTATTATTGAATTGTTTATTCTTAATAGGGGTAAAATTTGCCTGATTTTTGGAAACGAATTGATCTGTCTTTCAATGATTAGTGCGTTCAGCCAATTATGTGGTTCTAAATCAAGTAACTCTATATGTTGCATATATGGTTTGGAGATCTCATTTTAAAATTTACTCTCAATTTAGCGATTGTCGTTGTTTCCTAGCAATCTGTTAATGTTTTGAATATGTTTTTTAGGCTTCAATTGGTGTTTTGGATATGGTATGGGAGACAAATAACAACAGTCCTGTGATTTGGGATGTCAGGGTTGACTTTAGCTATCAGAGTTCACTTTATCTATCAAGGTTTACTTATTTAGTCGCCGTCTGTTTTCTTCCTTTCCAGAATCTCAAGAAATATCGGACGGGGACAGTGGTAGTGAAGGAGGTGTTTGTGAGGCTGTTCCAGGTATTGCATATATATAGTAATTTATTTAGTTATTTTATTATTTTGCCATTTCTTTTGATTATTCTGATGAAAATGGTTCATGAAATGCAGATTCTGGAAATGGTCTTTTTGGCCAGGCGTCCTATCAGAAGAGCCATCAAGGTGCATGTCATGCTATCATCAATTAATCATTCAATTATTAATCAATCATATCAACATTATCTATTATCAAAAATCTGACTTGGATTTTTGATAATTGTAATTGCAGGTGTGGTTGACGATTATCAAGACTGTGGTGATGATTCACATGTATGTGGTTATTGTGCTGCATTGTTTTGGTCATCTGAAGCTCTGAAAAAAAGAAAAAAAACTCAATTAGTATATAGTCATTGTTGTGATAAAGGCAAAGTAGATCTTCCATTATCATCTCCGACTCCGTGTTTTCTTGATGAATTGTTAAATCCAGCAAATGGACGAAGGAGTATATTATTTCGAGAAAATATTAGAGTTTATAATTCTATGTTTGCCTTTACTTCTATGGGTGCTAAAATTGAACATGGCTTGAATAGTGGAGGAGGTCCTTATGTTTTCAAAATATGTGGACAAGTGCATCATAAGATGGGTTCTATTTTGCCTCCGATCGGACAATGTCCAAAATATGCTCAGCTATATGTTTATGATACTCAGAATGAAGTAGCAAACCGTATAAATGCAATTGCTGGTGGCGGTGTGAATAACAAGATTGATGTCGATATTGTCAAAGGATTAATAGAAATGCTGGATCATTCAAATGAATTGACGAAAACTTTTAGATCGATTAGAGATGGTTTTGAGAATCAATTATTGCCAAATTTTAATATGACTATACTTGATTGTGAAAAAACTCATGGTAAACAATACGAATTGCCCTCTGCCTCTGAAATAGGTGGTTTAATAGTGGGTGATATAGGTGAATTTGATTCAAATAGAGATATAGTTGTTCGGTCTAATGACGGTTTACTTAAACGAATCTCTAGAATTCATCCGAAATTAATGTCGTTACAATATCCACTCATTTTTCCATATGGAGAAGATGGGTTTAAAATAAATATGACATTGAAATCAATTAAAGATGACAGAAAAAGGAGTAAGTTAACCATGAGTAAATTTGTATGTTATCAAATTCATGATAGAGAAAATCAATCAAGTACTTTGTTGAAAGGTGGCAGATTATTTCAACAATATTTAGTCGATGTGTATGCAACTGTTGAAGAAAATCGTCTTGCATATATAAAACATCATCAATCAAAACTTAGATGTGAAACATGGAAAAATATATCTGGATTTGTTTCTGATGGTGTTGTGGATTGTTCTGATGTTGGAAAACAGATAATTCTTCCTGCTTCTTATACAGGTAGTCCAAGAGACATGATAAATAATTACCAAGATGCGATGGCGATTTGTCGAGAATATGGTACTCCTGATTTATTTATTACTTTTACTTGCAATGTTAAATGGCCGGAAATTTAGAGATACTTTGAAAAAAAACCTGGTCAAAAACCAGAGGATCGTCCTGATATTGTTTGTCGGATTTTTAAAATAAAAGTCGATAGTATGATTGACTATATTAAATCTGGAGAACCTTTTGGCAAAGTTTGTGCTCATGTATGTACCATCGAATTTCAAAAACGAGGATTGCCTCATGCTCATATATTATTTTGGCTAAAAAGTAAATACAAATGTTATACAGCTGATGACGTGGATTCCATAATATCGGCAGAGTTACCTCATAAAGACGTTAATCCGCGATTATTTAAATTAGTTAGTGAATTCATGATTCATGGTCCTTGTGGTCAAATTAATCCAAATTCTCCGTGTATGCGAGACAAATTATGCACAAAACATTTTCCAAAACCATTCATTACAAATACAATTTTTCACACAATTAAGGCCCCCCAATATAGACGTTGTGATGATGAGTCACGTTTTGTCGTTAAAAAAGGAGTTCACATCGGTAACAATTATGTTGTCCCTTACAATGCTAATTTGTTATTAAAATATAATGCACATATAAATGTTGAATCATGTTCCCAATCTATGCTTATAAAATATTTATTTAAGTATATAAATAAAGGGCCAGATAGAGCTCGCGTCTTAGTTGGTGAAAATATTAATGATGAGGTTCAAAATTATTTAAATTGTCGATATTTAACTCCGCATGAGTCTGTGTGGCGTTTATTTGAATTTTCTATTCATAACAAATTTCCGGCTGTTCAGTATTTAAAAATTCATTTGCCCCAAGAACAAACTATTTGTTTTGAGGAAAATAACTTGCTTGAAAATGTGTTGCAAAAACCGCAGCTTCAAATAACTATGTTGACTGCTTGGTTTCAGGCAAATAAGACTTACAAGCAGGCAAGAATGTTGACATATACTGAATTTCCCACAAAATTTGTTTGGGACAGTCGTGACAAAGTATGGACTCCAAGAAAACGATATTGTACTCTTGGTAGGATAGCATATGTGCCACCAGTTGCAGGGGAACTATATTATCTTAGGATGCTTTTAAATGTCCAAAAGGGTTGTGCCGGTTTTAATTCAATAAAAACAGTCGATGGTATAGTACATTCTACATACCAAGAGGCATGTCGAGCTTTAGGATTGTTAGGTGATGATAAAGAGTGGATAGAAGCATTAATGGAATCTTCTTTTACTGCCGGCTCTTCTCAAATTCGTTATTTATTTGTCACAATTATTCTTCATTGTGATGTCTCAGATCCCCTCACTTTATTTGATACTTTTTGGATGAAAATGTCCGATGATATAGTCAACAGAATGAGATCAGATTTTAGGATGTTAGATCTCACAATACCTAATGAAGAGTTAAAGAATGCTGTTTTATATGAGCTTGAAATATTGTTTAATAAGTCGTCCACCAGTTTGAAAGATCATAAGTTACCAATGCCAAAGATGCAATTCATAGATCAATTAGAAAATAGACTTATTAGAGAAGAATTAGATTTTGATTCTGAAGTGCTCAAAGAAAAACACTCAAACTTGCTAGGTAAATTAAATAGCAAACAAAAAATTATATATGATCAGGTCATTCAAGCTGTTGAAGAAAAAAATCCAAAATCATTTAAACCGTTTATTATTTATGTCATCTTATATTGTGTAACTGCAAAGAATACTTACAACTCTGCTTAATCTACAAAATATGCTAACATTGTCTTTATTAAAATTAAAGATGTCTATGGTTGTGTCAAATTTATCAAGCCCATTGAAACTGTGCATAGATATCAAATGTGTTAGATGATCATCTATAATCTCTGGTGACTAACCTTTCTAACCTTTTTTTTTTCAATCTGTTTACAAATCCACACAACATATTGATTATAAAATTGTCAAAAAATATCTTTTACTTTGTTTAGATCCTGAATTTGAATCAAATAGACGATTTTTTATGTGCAAAAGAAAGGCGTTAAAAATAAAATTATGGAAAGACATTCCAGGCAGAATTGATATACTAGATATGCTGAATTTACAAAAATCAGTTTTGGCAGTTCTTACCACTTTGTACATTGAGTTTTCAATGGTATGATTGATTGTTCCATATAATTACATCTAATAAATATATTAACTTTCTTTTATTCATTTCCAATATTAATATGAATATATGTAGATAAACTTTTGGGACGAAGTACAAGACATACTTGCATTATGTTACATCCCAGTATTCCACAAATAGAACAATATCAGACTGAGTCACTCAATATTTCAATCATAAAGTTTCAAAATAATACTTCCTCTTTTCACTTTTTGCACATCTTTTTTCAAATTTTAAGTTAATTGTGTAATTCATTAATCCAAAAACTTTGAATCAACATTTAACACAAATTTTTTTCCCTTTTTTTGTTCTTTTCAGTTTCAAAAGATCAAATGATATAATTATACTATTGCCGACTCATGAGTAGAATAAAAATCCAGCTCTACAAATTTCGTACTTTATTATGTTCGTCATTGAATATATGTGTTAGATAAATAAGTATTCAGTGTAATTCGGCTTAGCCAAAATATATAATTGTAACATACTTGGATCGTCCAATTTAAGATATGAGTTTTATTTAAATTTTGCAAAATTAACAACTAATTACACAATATGTCATTTAGGTAGGCCGTGACTAAGCACTTCGTCTCGGAAATCCCAATTTGGCTTACTTTCCAACTGTTCAACATAACGACATTGTCAATTTAAATATTTTCAAAACAAATCCATCATACCTCACCCCATTTGAATAAAATAAGAACTGGCATTTGCATTTATTTTTTTGTCTAACTAAGAATGTGACATCCCAAGCTGACTCAATTACTACATCTAACACAAGAAATACAAATTCTTTCAAACCAACAACGGCGGTCAAAGAGCCTGGCGTTTGCAATGAAATAGATACGAGATTTTGTGAATTGCGAAAAATGATTCAATTTTTAGCTTCAAGTTTAGTTACTGATTGATGGATTACATTATGTTCCAAAAAATGAAAGTGTCAGTTTTTAAATACCAAAATTAATATAGTAAACATATTGCACTAAACTTTATATTAATTATTTATTAATTTATAGTCGCAAAATATAGAAATGACCAATCCATGCAATTCTTCATGAAGAAGAATTTCGCCAAATCCATTTTCCAATGATAGAAGACAGAATTTATTGAATTACAGAAATTTCTTCCATACGAAATTCTAAGTGAGCTATATTAGGAAATTATTGAGCGATGCTATATTTGAAATCTGTTAATGGATTTGTTCGAATTCAACTAGAATTACCAATGATTCCGCACCATTCTTTTCGACTCCTTGAATATTATAATTTTGCTTAACAAATACAACAACAAAGACCTAATACAGACCAGCCATTCACAGGCAAGCAATTCTTCCTTAACTAATATAATTATCTATTTCATAAACCATTTATTATTAATGTCATATTATATTGTGTAACTACAAAGAATATTTACAACTCTGCTTAATCTACAAAATATACTAACATTGTTTTTATTAAAATTAAAGCTGTCTATGGTTGTGTCAAATTGATCAAGCCCATTGAAACTATGCATAGATATCAAATGTGTTAGATGATCATCTATAATCTGTGGTGATTAACCTTTCTAGCCTTTTTTTTCAATCTGTTTATAAATCCACACAACATATTGATTATAAAACTGTCAGAAAATATCTTTTGCTTTCTTTAGATCCTGATTTTTAATCAAACAAAATATTTTTTATGCGGAATTCATATACTAGATATGCTGAATTTACAAACATCAGTTTTGGCAATTCTTACCACGTTGTAGATTGAGTTTTCAGTGATATGATTGATTGTTCCATATAATTACATTTAATAAATATATTAATTTTCTTTTATTCACTTCCAATATTAATATGAATATATGTAGATGAACTTTTGGGACGAAGTGCGAGACATACTTGCATTATGTTACATCCCAGTATTCCACAAATAGAACAATATCAAACTAAGTCACTCAATATTTCAATCATAAAGTTTCAAAATAATACTTCCTCTTTACACTTTTTGCGCATCTTTTTTCAAATTTTAAGTTAATTGTGTAATTCATTAATCCAAAAACTTTGAGTCAACATTTAACACAAATGTTTTTCCCTTTTTTTGTTCTTTTCAGTTTCAAAAGATCAAATGATACAATTACGCTGTTGCGAACTCATAGGTAGAATAAAAATCCAGCTCTACAAATTTCGTACTTTATTATGTTCATCATTGAATACATTTGTTAAATAAATAAGTATTCAATGTAATTCAGCTTAGCTAGAATATATAATTGTAACGTACTTGGATCATCCAGTTTAAGATATGAATTTTATTTAAATTTTGCAAAATTAACAACTAATTACACAATATGTCATTTAGGTAGGCCATGACTAAGCACTTCGTCTCGGAAATCCCAATCTGGCTTACTTTCGAACTGTTCGACACAACGACAATGTCAATTTAAATTTTTTCAAAACAAATCCATCATACCTTGCCCCATTTGAATAAAATAAGAAATGCCATTTGCATTTATTTTTTTGTGTAACTAAGAATGTGACATCCCAAACTGACTCAATTACTACATCTAACAGAAGAAATCCAAATTCTTTTAGAGCAACAACGGTGGTCAAAGAGCCTGGCGTTCGCAATGAGATAGATACAACATTTTGTGAATTGCGAAAAATGATTCAATTTTTAGATTCAGGTTCAGTTACTGATTGATGGATTACATTATGTTCCAAAAAATGAAACTGTCTGTTTTTAAATACCAAAATTAATATAGTAAACATATTGCGCCAAACTTTCTATTAATTATTTATTAATTTATACTCGCACAATATAGAGATCACCGACCGATGCAATTCTTCATGAAGAAGAATTTCGCCAAATCCATATTCCGATGATAGAAGACAGAATTTATTGAATTACGGAAATTTCTTCAACACGAAATTCTAAGTGAGCTATAGTGGGAAATTATCGAGCAATGCTATATTTGAAACCTGTTAGTGGATTTGTTCGAATTCAACTAGAATTACCAATGATTGCGCACCATTCTTTTCGACTCCTTCAATATTATAATTTTGCTCGACAAATACAACAACAAATATCTAATATAGATCAGCCATTCACAGGCAAGTAATTCTTCCTTGACTAATATAATTATCTATTTCATAAACCATTTATTATTTATGTCATATTATAATGTGTAACTACAAAGAATATTTACAACTCTGCTTAATCTACAAAATATACTAACGTTGTCTTTATTAAAATTAAAGCTGTCTATGGTTGTGTCAAATTTATCAAGCCCATTGAAACTGTGCATACATATCGAATGTGTTAGATGATCATTTATAATCTGTCGTGATTAACCTTTCTAGGCTTTTTTTTCAATCTGTTTACAAATCCACACAACATATTTATTATAAAATTGTCAAAAAAATATGTTTTACTTTCTTTACATGCTGAATTTGAATCAAACAGAAGATTTTTTATGCACAAAAGGAAGGCGTTGAAAATAAAACTATGGGAAGACATTATGTTTTAAAATCATATCATCAAAGTACACTTCCAACATATGCAATTAGTTGACTTAGGACCATATAGTTGGCTAAACCCACTGCTCACTCGAGGATAGTTCAATTCGTCTAAAAATCAATATAAATCTGACCCCTATAAAGAATTAACAATTCAATAATATCATAACGGAAATTCATTAAAATTATTTTTGTTTTGAATTTCTAGCTTTCAACCCGTCCTTCTTTGAACCTATGTCTAGTAATGGCCTTTGTTTGAAACGTTGCTTGGCAATTCATGTTCACCGTATACAAAATTGGATTTAGTTAGGTCGTCTTTTGTTGCTCTACATATGCTTACAATAGCTTCATCATGTAATACATCTCATCTGTATTCATCCTTCCGATATGCTGAATTTACAAACATCAGTTTTGGCAATTTAACACCAATTTCCCCCCCCCCCCCCCCCCCCTTTTTTTTTTCTTTTCAGTTTCAAAAGATCAACTTATCAAATTAGACTATTGTTCACTGATGAGTAGAATAAAAATCCAGCTCTAGAAATTTCGTACCTAACTATGTTCTTCATTGAATACATTTGTTAGATAAATAAGTATTCAATATAATACGGCTTAGCCAAAATAAATAATTGTGACATACTTGGATCATCCAATTTAAAGTATTAGTTTTATTTCAATTTTGGAAAACTAACAACTAATTACACAATATGTCATTTAAGTGGGCTATGACTACGCGCTTCACCTCGGAAATCCCAATATGGCTTAGTTCCAGAGTCTTCAACATAACGACAATGTCAGTTTAAATATTTTCAAAAAAAATCCATCATACCTTGCCCCATTGGAATAAAATAAGAACTGGCATTTGTATTTCTTTTTTTGTGTAACTAAGAATGTGACATCTCAAACTGACTCAATTATTACATCTAACACAAGAAATGCAAATTCTTTAAGAGCAACAACGGCAGTCAAAGAGTCTAGCGTTTGAAATGACCTAGATACGACATTTTCTAAATTGCGAAAAATTCTTCAATTTTTAGGTTAAAGTCCAATTACTGCTTTAGCACATATTGAACAAACAAACTGAATTTTCAGCTACAATAAAATGGTTTCATTATACAAAATCAATAGGGGCTAAATAATCTGCGTTTAATATATGAATGGTCATACACAGCCTCAGCTTTTTTGGGCCACACAAGGCCTTAACATCTTGGGGCTATGGCTTAAAAAACTAAATATTGGATAGCAAATATCAAGGCCCGATTTTACCACTATTTTCAATTCATTTATAGCCCTGCCTGCCGCCTATAAACGCACCTATCGCCATTTAAACCAACTCACTAACCAAAGCACGCCCGTTCTACTTCTGACATTTGACCACTGTAGTTCCCGAGTGGGAACAGAAGATCAAACGCTCAAACGTCTTCCTCAAACCAGGTGAATCCCTTCATCTCTTTCAATTTGTTGTTTCAATATCTATCTCACTCTGACCATAAGAGATTCAACAACAGGATGATTGGATTTTGAATACATATATGCATGACGATGAAATTTAGATTTTTTCCATTTGAATTTGCTGATTCGTTCCTTTTGAATATTGGGTTTTGGTGTCTCTCATACTTTCATTTATCAAAGTAAGCAGATTTTAGTTTTTCACAACTCTCCGTTTCATATATTGCTTGCGTGCTTCTTATTGATCTGATCGATTAGTTTCGTCAAAATGTGCTCATTGTTCAAAAAATTTCGTTTCCTTTTATTGTTTGTGTTTGCATGTGGCCACTGAAAGTTGAGTTTGAGTAATACTCTTCACATGATGTGTTTGAAGTCTTTAGATCTGAAATATGCTTTTTGCTTTTATATATTGAATTTGATTTCTATTTTAACCAAAAGCCTAATACTGTTTTCTCAGTTAAAATGATTCTATCTTTGTGTTCATAGAATTTTTTCATCTCTTTCAATTTGTTGTTTCAATATCTATCTCACTTTGACCATAAGAGATTCAACAACAGGATGATTACGTTTTCAATACATGTATGCATGATGATGAAATTTGGGTTTTTTCCATTTCAATTTGCTGATTCCTTCCTTTTGAATACAGGGTTTTGGTGTCTCTCATACTTTCATTGATCAAAGTAAGCAGATTTTAGTTTTTCACAACTCTCCGTTTCATATATTGCTTGCGTGCTTCTTATTGATCTGATCCATTAGTTTCGTAAAAATGTCCTCATTGTTAAAAAAAATTCGTTTCCTTTTATTGTTTGTATTTGCATGTGGCCACTGACAGTTGAGTTTGAGTAATACTCTTCACATGATGTGTTTGAAATCTTTAGATCTCAAATATACATTTTGCTTTTATATATTGAATTTGATGTGTTTGAAGTCTTTAGATCTGAAATATACATTTTGCTTTTATACATTGAATTTGATTTCTATTTTAACTAAAAGCTTAATACTGGTTTCTGAGTTAATATGATTCTATCTTTGTGTTCATAGAATTTTTTCAAAAACAAAACTAGCTCGATCATGGTCATGCACATTCAACTTGCAGAGTGCGTGTACTCCCTTGGTTTATAATGCAAAATGAACAAATGGCAGACTAGCTTCAACTTCGATAGATAGTATTGGTTCAGATTCCAAGTAATTATAATGCGTATCTTATAATGCTATAGCACATGAACATCATTAGTCCATGTTAAATATTGCACTCATATGAGCATGATCACAAAATTCATAATAGTTCGATTGAGTGTCCATCTCATAACAATAATGTAACAACTCATGTCACTACACATAAGTCATTTCCTTAGTGTTTCTGACATACCAACCGTTAGATACAGTCGATGTAGCTAAATTTAGTTTCTCCAACCAACTAATATCATTCTTATGATGATATGATTAGAGACAATGTGTCATCTATCTACAAGCTACAAGTTGTAGTACATTGCCTAAGTTGATTAATACTTGCGTAAGTTGATTAGTATCTACAATCTTTCTCCTCCTCCTGATCGTACTCTCATCGTCAACTATGGCACTAGATATGGCCCGCTTTAATCAGAGGGCTTATAAACCTAAGCTTTTCCTTATCGTAAATCAAAAATACAGTGGTATGAAACTAGGGCTCCATAATCTCAAAAACAATAATCATGCATTGACCATTCTAATAGGGTTTGTTTTCTGACCCTTTTTTTTACTATTATAATTGTCACATCGTGAAAGTTAAGCACACTCTAAGTATATGTTAAGTAACTTACTAAATGAATTAAAAAATTTCAACGGTCAAAATTTGCCCTATGTACAATCGATAAATTCACATATTCTACTTTTTATGGTATACAAATAAGTGTTCATTACATTGTCACCACCAATAGTTCTTCACTATACATTCTTAAAATTTTTAATTTGTTTAATTATTTGTGTACGTAATAGTTAAAAATGAGAAGTTTTTTTTTTTTTTTTTTTTGTAAAAACACAATAGTGGTGAATCATTAAATACTTAAAATTATGCAAGCAACAGTTTATAATCAGGGAGTGTCGAGCTTAACCTGTCATTAGCAACTTTTATGCTTTAATACATTCTTGAAATATGAATTTGTTTTCTTTTTCAATTTTATAATGCACAGCCTAGCCTTATATGCATTGCTGTAATAACATGAATTACATAATATGCCCTTTTATAAGGATCATTTCTTGCATTTGTTGCAATGTTCTGCTTCCATATAACATCATATGGATCTATCTTCTGAACAGTCAACATAGATTGTTATCACTTTCCTTCATTTTGTTCAATCGTTCCTAATGTCCTACTATTTAATCATGTGTTCTATAATTCTTCTCTCTGCATTTGTCGTTATGTATTCCTTTAAATTGCCTGCACCACCTTCTGCTGACACTGAATCTGTCACTGCAGAAATATGAGTGGTCAAGCAGAAACATCAACACCCAAAACAAGCAAAGATCCACAAAGAGGTTCTGCTGAGTTGGATTACCTCATGCACCACATTCACGCACTTAAAGATAGAACAAGGTATGAAACTGATTTGCTAATAATAAAATAAAGCAATGGAATCTATCATAATGTTAATCACTATCTATTTTTTTCAGCAAATGTTTGGAAGATGCTGGTGCTGCTGCATGCGCAAGCCGTCAACACACGAAACCAGAAACCAAAATTATCGAGACTGAACCGAAGGAGGCGAAGAAATTCATCAAGGCGGAAAAAATACATCCTGCTATTGCACTTGGTGAGATTGTCTATGGATTTTATCAGGATGAAGATGCTAAAAGGTACAACAGTGAGGTGTTTTCCATTGAATCAAGTTATAGAACATTTTATGATGTCAATTTGTGAATCTCTTTCAGGTATATAATGGAGAAAGCTAGGGCTTTAGCAATGGTGACAGCTCCAGCCGCAACACCGTCTGATGCTTCTGTTTCAACTGGAAACAAGAAGAATGAAAAGGTCCAACCAGAGAAGCCAAACAACAGGTCTCATTTTAACCATCCCAGCATAATATATAAAATATTTTGGGTTTCCATTTACATACCATTGAATAAATTTCGAGAACACATTATGATGTTGATTTCTAACTCTCTTTCAGGTATATAATGGAGAAACCTACGGCTTTAGCAATGCTGACAGCTCCAACTACAACAGCCTCTGATGCTTCTGTTTCGACTGCAAACAAGAAGAATAAAAAGGTCCAACCAGAGAAGCCAACCAACAGGTCTCATTTTAATAATTCCAAAAGAATATATCAAAAATTTTGGGTTTTCCATTCACATATTTATTATTTCTTTGTCAGCACACTACAAAAAAACACTGCTCATCATCAAAAGAAAGAATATAAGACAAGAGGCCACTCACAAAAGGTCACTGAGGAGCCAGCGCAAAGCTTCGAATCTGAACTCAGGTTCCAACTCAATTCACTTTTCCTACTTATTGTTCTATGTACTAAATGTTATGACTTACAAAAAAAACCTGTACAAAACTAATCAGTAAATCGTTCTGCATGTTATACAGTGACAGCAAATTGCAAGCACAAACTGCTACCAATGAAGTCATGAAAAGTAAGAAGAGAGGCCGGCCAAAAAAAAAAGCTCAACAGCCCGCAGAGAGTTTGGAACCTGAACTTAGGTATGACCGTCAATAACTGTTTCTTCAAACCAGCCTTATATATATATATATATGGAAAAGCAAACTGATATGTCACCATATTGTAACTCATATATATCTTACGGTCCTTTTCCATGAAATATATGATCTGATTCATTGTCAACTCTGATGGAAATTTAATTAGACCTATAGAAAATACATTCAGTCTTCGTTGTCAGGACGTAAGGAACTAACGAGTTAATGAACAAATATCAATAATTCAGTAGTTTACAGTACACAATGACTGTTTCTTCCTAATACATAACTGATTTTCCAATTTTCCTTTCATATATGAAAAAAATCGTAATCAAACTTCTCTATATTCAATTGATTTTTTGTTTATATTGGTCTGAACTCACTCAACATTAGTACAATCCTATATCAATTAAACTGATATGCCTTTGGAAATCTACATTTCAATATGTGCTGGTCTACAAAAGTCAGAACAAATCATGCCGTAAGATGAGTTTTTTCTGACTGATTGAATACATTACTACTTATTGAAGAATATGCAAGATTAACGTATGCCTTACGCAATCTTCCAAATTCAGGATAACAATGTGATCCAAAATAATATATTGTTATTCATGTGTTTCTGTTCTAAATACTTTTGCTCTCCTTCTACCCAGCTGTGTGAACAGTAGCCGGCCGCTGATTAACTTTGCCTCATTTTTTCATTTGTAGAGACTCAGAAGAAGACCATGGTGGCTGTCAACTAAAGACAAAGAAAGCCAGATCTGGTTGGCCTAAAAACAAGCCCAGAAATCCTACAAAAAGGTTTTATTTCTGACATCAAACACTTTTTTTTTTTTCATTTGTTCACCTATCACTGATGACATATTCATGCAGGCTAATATGGGAACAAGAGCAACTCAAAAAAGCCATGGAAAAACCAGAACAACAACTCTCAGCAGAAATTGACCAACGCCGACCAGACTTGCAACAGCAAACCCAAGAGACACCACAGCGAGGACCGGAGATAGCAACAGATATCCAAGAAGAAGAGGTGCAGCAAGCAATTGAAATCCATGACCAACAACCAGAAACACAGCAGGAGATGCACCCGGAAGAAGGAGTGGCTATTCTGAAATCTCCAAAGGAACCTAAAAGAGAAGAAGATGGCAGTAAAAGCGCTATCTGTGCTGGCCTAGCCAATATTATGCTACAAATGACCAACATCAGTGGTGAACTTGCAAAGCTAATCGGCATGATTTCAGGTACGCTGGATTCTAACATATCACAAAATACAACATTTCATTGGCGACATTCAATTACATTCCATTTAGTGGTCCATGAATTAATCCTTTACATTTTTCCTTTAAAATATAACCAGGTTAAATTTTTATTTTCTGTGTCCTTAAATTTTTTCCATGTATTCTAAACATTAGAATGTCCTTAAAAACAGCTGCCAATACTTATGATACTATTACTACCAGCGCTTTTATTAATACACAGCATATGCTAAAACTGCACTACACCTCATAAATATTGGGCATCCCAGTCTAATTTACAGAGTTGTATCTCCTATACATAGTACACTCACGGTCGTAATATATCTACAATTCGATGATAAAAGTGCTCATGTTTGTGTTCATAGTTACTGATTTATTTAGTCAAATTGTTGCTCCATTCTTTGAATGAATCTAAAACAAAATTGTTTTTCAGTGTTATTAGTTCTTTGTTTCAACCATATACTTTTGCCTCCACAAACCGCTCCATTTCATATACATTTATCAAATTGATGAGGTATAATGATTTGGTCATTTTTGTAAATCAATCTTCACAGGTGGATCCCAGGAAGGTTAGGCTGAAGAGAGATTGAAGTTGGCTTTTCCTGAAGATGAGATGTATTTTGTATGAAAAAACTGCTATCTTAAAACTTCTTATGCCTAAGTAGATGATAATGCAATGTATGTTGAATTTATAATCTCTAATATTATGTGTGCTCTATGACAATATGAATCTCCGCTATATGATCGTGCTTTTCGGTTCTTTTGCTTATTATCTGGTTGAGGGATTTGGTGCATTTGGTGATTATTTGGGTTTGCATTCTATTGGATTTTCCTTGGATTTTGAATTTTGTTCTTTGAATCTTTATTTTTGGATTTTGATTTGGGTGTGTATTGCTGCCTCTGGGTCTCCTTTTATAAATTTGGTTTCGATTAGCGTTGTTGCTTCATGCGTCTATACAAAGGCATACCATGTCTTCTATTGGATTAATGTCTATACACAGATCAATTTGGTGCAATCGGTACAGTTTCGTATTCTGGTATTTGCCTATTTGGTGCCTCACTTACTCGATATGTCTTCCATTATGGTTCTCTATGCATATTGAATTGAGTGAACGTTTACAGTTGGTTGCTATATATTTGTTGTAGGCGACGGTACTGTCTGAATGGCTGACACTGTATTCATTGTTTTATAAAAAGTTCTTTAATCGCCGGATCAGTCCAATGTTCATATGCATGTCAACTAAACCGTCGATAGAGTCTGTCAATCTAGGTGTGATTTAATTGGGTCTGGCTCTAAACCATGACTTAATCAAACCTTTTGTTTAATTTTGTCTAGGTGGCGTTCCATTTCCCATACTAAGAAATTTCTAATTTCTTTCTTAGTTTGTCGTATGCATACTGCATGTTGTGTTTGGTATTTAGATTTTTAATTTGGGTTTTTATTTTTATCAATTATGCCATGTGAATGGTTCATAGTGTGTGTATAGTTTTGGCGGTCAGAAAATTCATTTTCGAAATCAAATGCAGCCTGATGTTTGCACATGTCTTTAAAAGCCATTCATTCTTGGTTACATCTTTCTTCTATGTAGTAATTGATAGATTTGTTAGATAGAATATGAATGTAGAGGTCAAATTTTATTGTTCAATCACACAAGCATCTCTCAGATTATAAGATCGATAATTAATCGCTACACAATAGACGATATTCTGATCTTAAATTAGACTAAAACTTTTGTCAGGACAACTTTTCGTGGTGACAAGTTTTGAATATATACTTTTTTTTTCATAGATTTTTTCTCCTCATTCTAGACATGATCGAATTTTCCCTTCATTTTACCAGTTTCAATATGACTTACAAGTCATAACACATTACAATTAGGTCAACTCTATATCAACCAAAGTAAAGCTAAAGAGTGAGTTTGTTTGGCCCTGCATAATGTTCTACAACCTCTTACTATTCATTCTTTTGGGTATTATTCATCCGCGTGCGAAACATTTCGAATTTTTTTTTTTACTTTTTTTCAAATCAAACTCTTTTCTTCTCTAACGTCAAAATCGATCAATCGCTCTCTCATTTTCAAGCAAATTTTGCCTCACTCCTCACTCTCTTAGATCTCTCCCTCCCTCTCATCTAATGCCAAAGCTTGATCATCACTGACTTACTTCTCATCAAGTCATCGCTCAGCAATTGACCAACTCAAATTAGCTCAATCAAAGTCCTCAACCCGACTCATAATCGAAACCAATAATTACTTGATACCAACTACTCTTGCAACATCGTTTTGGATCACAATCGATTGGATCATTTCTATCAAATCGCCTCAGCGTTTTCTTATTCAGAGGTGGATCTCATTCATGCGTCTTACATTTACTGTCGTAATTGAATCATACTTTTAGAATTTTTTTAGTTATTGATTATATTTCTTTTTGATAGATAATATGTCTATATATGGAATGAGTTCTTTGATTTTTCTCATTTTGTTTGGATTCCCATCAATTTTCAATTTATTTTTTGTTTATTGTTGTTTAGCTCTATATGTTTGATATTTGTTTCTAATCTTCGTACTTCAACATGTATTGCGCTTTCAATTATGGTGTGCATTATTTCAGCCATGCTTTAACCATACATCACTACTTTGATTTTAGTCATGTATAGATATAGTGAACCATTGTATGACAATAAGAAGCTATAAACAGTCATGCATCCCCTTTTTTTTTTTTTTTTTGGTGAAACAAGTTATATACAAATGGTTTCATATATATATATATATATATATATATATATATATATATATATGTGTGTGGAGATGGTCATGTATATGTGCAGAGATGGTGAAGGGATTCTCAGGTTTCTAGCCTCTATTCTTCAATTTTTTTTTATTCTTTAATATAGATCACTATGCGCATATGTTTGATCTTAGTTCAAGAAATTGATTAAGATTATTTTTGTTTTGGATTTCCATCTTTGAACCCGTCCTTCTTTGAACCTATGTCCAATAGTGCCCTTTGTTTGAAAAATTGCTTGGGAATTTATGTTCGCCCTATACAAAATTAGATTTAGTTAGTTCGTCCTTTATTGCTCTACGTATGCTTACTATAGCTTCATCATATAATATGTCTCATCTGTATTAATCTTTGCTGTGAAAAAATTAAGATGGAATTCAAAAAATAGTTCAAGATAAGCAAACTGTATCTCTTCACTTTTAATTGCTGGCCTCTTCCACTTACTCTATTACTTAATCAATGTTATCTTACTATTTAATATAAATCAGCTTGATCAACAAGTCCTCACTTCAAATCATGTCATTTTTTTTTTCTAAAAAACTAGGCTGCTTTTAAATTAACCCTCTTTGCGTCTGATAGTTTGCTCAAAAATACTAAAACATTGACGAATGTCCTATAAAACTTATTTGTCTTTTTTATGTACCTATATTGCTATTAACATGACTAGCAAACTATTTAAATTGTTTATGTTCTTTTAATCAATTTCAAATAAATCATGGCGATATCAGCTCGCAGCAACACGTGAGCCAAATCTATAATAGCATAAACCTCAAATATGTAATCTAACTATGCAACATGTACACTGTCTGTGCTAATAAATGTTTAAAAAATTCTACATTTATAACTATAACTTGCCCTTATCAGAATCACATAAATACCCTATTAGCTGACATAAATCGTTATTTTCAATTTCTTTTTTCTTGCTTTTACACTTTTCACCGCTGCCACCCGCGCCCCGTGCGCGGGCCCCACACCTAGTACCAAACAAACGTGGCCAAAGTGTGAGGACAGATATGGATAATGGGATCGATGTAAGAGAGTGTAAGACTAGTAAGTAGCAGCCGCCAGTCCTGGAGGATATAAAATGATGATAGATTCATATCCAGGTCCAAATTGTCTTTCTTCATTTGGAGGTCGCATACTTGCATTCATCAACTGTCATTTCCAATGGGTTAGATATAGCTAGAACACTGTACCAATTTTTTGGTTTAATGAGGTCGGCCTGGCTACATGCTCAATCATCTGAATAAACATCTTTTGTTATCTGTTAGAACAGAACGGTTGGAATATGCCTGCATGAAATGGCAGGAGATGATCGAGGACCATCCAGCTAGCTACCTGCAAATTCATTTCAAACAAATCAGCTGCCACTACTAACTATTGGACCAATAGGGAAGGACGTTATTTCCTCCCCATTGATACAATTTTAGACTATTTCAGTTTTTATTGGTGTTTGGGGACGCCAAATCTGTCCGACGCAAGACGTTGGCTCTCCATTTTAGTATTTTGCATTTTGGGGACGGAATTTCCTGTCCGTCCCATTATAGCTACCATTCTCAACACAAGTCCTCACGCGCCTCTCTCTGGCTTCTGATAGTGAATAGTAAGCAAATGTTATTTATATAATATAATTAGATCATGAACTGTTTCTACTGTCCGTCCCCATTTGGTACAAAATTGTCAAAAAAAAATAATTCCTTAAAATTCCAAATTTGATAGCAGTAAATCATCTAGCTTTAGCCACTTTTTTTTTGCTACAAAAGGGGTAGCTTTAGCCACTTTTTTTGCTACAACAGAAACATGTTCATAGTAAATCTCTCAAATTTTCATAAACTACAACAGCATCAAAGCAGATAACTTATCTGAGATGCACATTTATAGTTTTCGCCTAACTCAGCCCCTACTTTTCTCTTATCTTCCAAGTCAGCCTTGTTTCCAGCCAAGAACATAATTAAAGTTGGATTTGCTGATAACAAACAACAAGTATAATAAACTTAAGTGAGATAGTAATCTTAAGGAACATTGGTCACTGGAATTACATCAAACTTCCAAATGTACCTTGTCTTTGCAATTCAAAACCCACTTCTTTGCTCGTACAAATGACTCACTGCATTAAGAATAACAGGAACGTGTCATTTTTACAACAAAAGCAATGACTGAAATGTAATCGTAGAGACACAGCGAAGATATGAAAAGGAACCAGAAATTAGAAGATAAAATCACTGGAGATAAAACCGTACACACTGTTTCCATCTTGCAAGAGTGAATCTGGTACAATTCCACTTAGCTGATTTCCAGTTAGAAAGCTAATGCAAGCAAAACCAACTATTAATATGGTATATCAACATAAGATCATATAACAATCGCTGAAATTAGGTTGCTAATCTATGATGCAAATTTTAGGTTTTGGGCTAAAGACCAAGTATTTGTGATGAAAAATTGTTCAATATCAGGAGGTCTATTCTCTAGTGTGCCTATGGACAAGCATGAAAGAATACTGATAAAATGTGACTAATCCAGAATTCCGGAGAAAAGAATATGATCACAGTTCTGAAACTGATACGCATAACAACTTAAGAAGCTTCATTCTTACACAAATTTCAGGCGCTCAGTAACACCTGCATTGGATGGAAGTTCATGCTAACTTATTGAAACTGAGATCCCTATCACAACCGCAAAGCAATCACTTAAACGGCTGCATTGTTCATTAAAAATTTACTTTTTTGACACAAGAATCAGTGTAGAGATTTTGTAAGAACAGAAATTGAAACGAAATCTTACATATCTGCTAACTTTTTTAGCCCAGCAAATGTCTCTGGCAAGTTTCCAGTCAACTGATTAGAGGAAAGCATCCTGCATTTGGATCATGCAGCATGCATTTATCCACAGAAAAGACTATGTATTCCTTTAAAATAAAACGGAAATAAGAGGATTTGATGGCTTACAATGTCTGCAAATTGACCAGATAACCAAGCTCAGGAGGAAGAGTGCCAGAAAATTGGTTAGCTTCAAGGGCCCTGTTTCAAAATAAATAAGCAAAGGATGTTGAAGATGGCAATGGTCATTAGCAACAGGGACTGTCCAAGTTTTAGGTACTGGGATTAACCAAGTTTCAGTACTTGCAACCTTCTTAAAAAAAAGAAAAAAAAATCAGTACTTACAAGTATGTAAGAGTTCTCATGTTTCCCAACTCCTTCGGAATTTCCCCAGATACACGATTAACATAAACAGATCTGCAGAAAATTCACTACTAATTATTCACCATTACAGATCTGCAGTAAAATGAGATGGGCATACAAACGAGTTGAAACCTAAGAAACGACAATCTGATGCATGGTTGCCAAGAAAGATAGGAAATCTATAGAACAAAACTCTAACCATTTTTCATATGAATTGCAAGATAAGGCCAACCAGTCCAAGCAACTTTGGTGAGTCATGATCCATATACAAAAATATGAATCTGTTTCTCAAGCATTTCATCATTAACCAACTAAGCACTGCCAAAAGCCAAGCAAATAGCTAAAAATCATACATACTATCAATCATACTATCAGGCGATGGCGCTGGCGGGACGGCGATGGCGCTGGCAGGACGGCGATGGCGATGGCGATGGCGATGGCAGGACGACGATGGTAATGGCGATGGCGCTGGCAGGACGACGACGGCGATGGCGCTGGCAAGACGGCGACGGCGATGGCGAAGACGCTGGCAGGACGACGATCGCGATGACGTTGGTGCGACGGCGATGACTCTGGCAGGACGACAATGGCGATGGCGTGCGCTGGCGCGACGGGGACCGCGAGGCGCGACGGCGAGGCGCTGGTCTCTGCTGACCTAGATATTAGGCGCTGGTCATGGCTCTCAAATCGCAAGACGTCGCTGCTTCTGGGCGGCTATGGATTAAGGACGTAGGCCTTGAGAATTCAACAATTGGGATATTAGGGTTTCCAATTTGGGTAATTTGGGAGAGATGGTGAGAGAGAGAGAGAGAGGAGGAGAGGGTTTCAGAGAGTTTAGGAGGAGGAGAGATGGTAAAACCACACTATAAGGCATTTTGGGGACGGACTGATTTCTTTTTTTATTATAGAAAATGTTATAATTGTTGTAGGAGAAATAGATTGATAAATCTCTCTGTCTTTATTCATTGATAAGGAGGCCTTTATATAGGCATTACATCAAGTATCCCTGGCGAACAGGGATTCCCTATCTAATAGAGTATCTAGACTTCTAGTCTTATTAGGACAAGACACACCACGGAAGTTACGGAGTTAACCTTCCTTGAACACTCCCCCTTGTGTCGCGTCTCAATAGTGCATGAACTGTTGCCTCGTTAAAACCTTTGCCAGCAAACAAAAACCTCTTGGGCAAAAATAAAAGCATGGTCTAAGGAAAAAGAGTACAACGCACCAACTACAAGTATGTGAGACATGCATAACTAGGCTCCCCCTGAAGTCTAGATGAGAACTCCCTCTGATAGTCATTCAGTCTTTGAGTTCGGATAAGCGACACATTCCAATGCGCTTTACATGCTTCATAAATGTAGATTTGGGTAGAGACTTGGTGAACAGATCCGCTGCATTTTCTTCTGAGCTGACTTGCTTCACCTGGATATTCAAAGTCTCTTGCTGCTGCTGATTGTAGAAGAACTTAGGCGAAATGTGTTTAGTATTGTCACCCTTAATGTATCCCAACTTCATCTGCTCGATGCATGCAGCATTATCTTCAAATATGCAAGTTGGTCCCATCGTAGTAGACTCAAGTCCACTAGACTCTCGAATGTGAGATATAACTGAGCGAAGCCAAATACATTCTTTGACTGCTTCATGTAGTGCAATAATCTCAGCATGGTTCGAGGAGGTAGCAACAAGGGTTTGCTTGGTTGATCTCCAAGATATCGCCGTATTCCCAATGGTAAAAACATAACCTGTTTGGGAACGTCCTTTGTGTGGATCTGATAAATATCCAGCATCAGCAAATCCTACCATTACATCATTTGGTGTATCTGAGTAGGAGGGGGTATCGTCAAAGCTGTATCGGGACCACGACTTAGCATCCGCGGGTCCGGATAAGTTGGCGGATATGGCTACAGGATGGCGGATGGATGAACCAAAGCCAGTCCTGGCGGATATGGCTGGCGGATGGCAATCCGAGCCATGGTTTGTGCTATTAGATGCAAGAGATCGACTAGGTGTCGAATCCTGATGAGTGTATCGATAGTACAAGCCCATGTCAAGGGTTCCTTTAAGGTATCGGAAGATGTTCTTGATTCCAACCCAATGACGTTGTGTTGGCGCAGAGCTAAATCTAGCTAATAAGTTCACAGAGAAAGCGATGTCTGGTCTAGTACACTGAGCTAAGTATAACAAAGCTCCAATCGCACTAAGATATGGATATTCAGCTCCCAAGACCTCTTCGTCATCTTCTTTCGGACGAAAGGGATCTTTGTTGATATCCAGACTTCTAACGACCATGGGAGTGCCTGTAGGATGCATAACTTTGTCCATGTTAAATCGCCTGAGCATCTTTCGGACATATGCAGACTGGTGTATAAAAATTCCACCACTTCGGTGCTCTAGTTCTAAGCCTAGGAAAAACCGAGTCCTTCCCAGATCTTTCATCTCGAATTCGGATTTCAAATAGCTAGCGGTCTCATTGATCTCATTCAGAGTTCCAATGATGTTCATATCATCGACATAGACGGCTATAATGGCAAATCCTGAACTTGTTCTCTTTATGAACACACAAGGGCACAACTCATCATTCTTGTATCCTTTCCCAATCAAGTAATCACTTAACCGTGTGTACCACATCCTACCAGATTGTCGGAGTCCATATAGAGATCGTCTCAACCTGATAGCAAATGAACTTCGTGGTTTTTGCTCACTTGACTTGGGTAACGAAAGTCCTTCTGGCACTTTCATGTACATCTCCGTATCTAGGTCCCCATAAAGATACGCAGTTACAACATCCATAAGCTGCATATTGAGTCTCTCTGAGACTACCAAACTTATTAAGTATCGGAAGGTAATAGTATCCATGACAGGAGAATACGTCTCCTCATAATCAATTCCAGGGCGTTGAGAAAAACCTTGCGCCACGAGTCGAGCTTTATATCGCTGGACTTCGCCATTCTCATTGCGCTTTCTGACAAAGACCCATTTATGTCCAACAGGCTTCACGTTCGGCGGTGTAGGCACAACCGGTCCGAATGCTTGCCTTTTCTTTAGAGAGTCTAGTTCAGCCTGGATTGCTTCTTCCCACTTCGGCCAATCCGCCCTACGTTGACATTCATCAACAGTGCGGGGTTCCATATCGTCGTCGTCAATGACTTCTTGAGCAACGGCGTAAGCGAATGCATCATCGATATACATGGAATTTCTTTCCATCAGATTGTGCATGCATAAGTAGTTTAGTGAGATTTCCTTGTTCTCCAACATCAACAGTGAGTCTGAGGCGTCCCCCAGATGATTCAGAGTTGATTCTTGGACATAGGTATAGTCGGAGACAATCTCGTGTGATGGCGTCACAGTATCGATGATGAACGGATCGCTTTGTGCCTGGACACATGCCCTCTTTCTAGGTACATTGTCTTTGGAACCGATTGGTCTCCCCCTCTTTCTAGGAGGATCCGAAGTCGACGCCGGCTCTCCACTTGGAGGTGCCGAGCCTAGGCTGCCGATGGCACCTAGGGCTGCGGGTCCGAGACCGGCGGCGCGTACTCGCGCATGGCGAGGAATGTTAAGCCTTGCAGGTACATTCGCAGCAGGTATGGTTGATCTTGTCACTTTCGCAATATCAGTAAAGGAGTCGGGCATCGTATCCGCCACCTTTTGTAGTTCTAATATGCGTTGTATTTCAGTCTCACACTGAGACGTACGGGGATCATAATGAGACATAGTGGGAGAGAACCACGTCAATTCCTGACGTTCATTTGGGACGGATGCGGCCCCATCTCCCCCTAACGGCGGGAAGGATGTCTCATCAAAGTGACAATCTGCAAATCTTGCAGTAAACAGATCACCTGTCATAGGCTCTATATAGCGGACAATAGTTGGTGCTTCATATCCAACATAAATAGCTGATCGTCGTTGTGGACCCATCTTGGTACGCAGTGGAGGCGTGATAGGCACATATACGGCACAACCAAAAGTACGCAGATGCGAAATATCAGGCTCGTAACCAGTTACCAACTGGTACGCACTAAATGGTTGGCTATCTGTGGGTCGTAGACGAATAAGCATAGCTGCATGTAATATTGCATATCCCCATGCCGAAACTGGCAAGTTTGTGGCCATGACAAGAGACCTAGCTACAAGCTGTAGTCTCTTGATAGCGGCTTCTGCAAGACCGTTCTGAGAATGAACGTGGGGTACGGGATGTTCAACTTCAATCCCAACTGACATGCAATAGTCATCAAAACACTTTGAGGTAAACTCTCCAGCATTATCCAGTCTGATGGACTTAATCGGATTGTCCGGGTGGTGAGCCCGAAGCTTAATAATCTGAGCTAGGAGTTTAGCGAATGCAGCATTCCTCGTGGACAACAACGCTACGTGTGACCAACGCGTTGATGCATCAACCAGAACCATGAAATATCTAAATGGTCCGCATTCTGGTGTTATAGGTCCACAAATATCACCTTGTATTCGTTGTAGAAACGGAATATTCTGTTTATTATCAATAGCAAAAGATGGTCTTGCTTGAAGTTTTGCTAGTGAACAAGCTTTGCAAAACGAACGATGAGTATTAGACATCGCTACAGAAGCATGAGAAGCAGGAGGAGGCCGAACCTCTCCTTGGAACCGAGAGGCGGCCATCGACGGCACGGCCGAACCGAGGCCGAGGCGCCCTCTGTGCTTTTGTGATCGGAAAAATGGATGACCGTGGGAGCATTTCAAAATACGGATCATCAGATCACGACCCGGATGACCGAGTCTATCATGCCAAAGCTTATAAGCATCAGAATCACATAATATAACAACATGAGATTCGTTGGCTCGAATGGTTGTGAAATACATGCCATTGCGAACTCGCTTACACTTCTCCACAATGCGAGTGCGCATAGATTGAGTGGAGGTGATCAACAGATATTCAGTTCCATCTTCAACATAAGTGCTGAGGTGATAGTCATTGTCACGCACATCCTTGAAAGCTAGCAAGGTTCTTGGCGCCTTAGGCGCATATAGGGCGTCCTCTACCCGAATCTCAGTGCCATTTGGCAGTAAGAATTGAGCAGTGCCACGACCCTTAATTACGGGTCCAGTTCCTGTCATCGTAGATAACGACGATTCTCTTGGCGTAAAATCCGAAAACAATTGCCGATTTCTCAGAATCGTGTGAGTTGTTGCACAATCCAACAAACACTCAATCTCGCCTTGATACATCTACAAAAACAATGTAAATTGAATCAATAGTCTACTTTAGACTTTGGCGAACACTTTAAAGTAAGTGTACTGAAACAATATATCATCACAAAATGAAGTGCATTAAGGCCAATAACATAGCCATGGCAACGACAAAACTTGAGAGAAAGAGATAAGCCGCATTTTAATCACCGAGTATCACCATTGATAATCATAGCCTAGGTCAGAGATTGAGACCGGACACCGTCGTAGGTGGCGTGGCCGAGCCAAGACCGAGGCCAAGGCAAAGGCCGAAGCTGTGGTAAGGCCAAAGCTACCCAGAGGCCGAGCCGAAGCAAGGCGAGTGGTGAGAGTCGGTCAGGCATTGAGGCAATGCGATGCGACGGTTGAGCTAAATCCGAAGCATGGCGAGTCCGAAGACACTTCGTTGCCGAGCCATTGATGCAAAAGTTGCATTTGTTCGATAGGCTATCGATTGTTGGTTTCAAAAACCAGATTCGGTGCTGAGCCAAGCTGGCGAATGGCCATGGCGAGTGAGGCCTAGCGAGTCGCGGCCAAGCACTTATGGGCTTTGGCGAGCGAGGCATGGCGGATCGCAGCCAAGTTGGCGGATCGCGGATCTCAGATCAGTTGGCGAATAGCAGATCGCGGATCACGGATCTTGGATCGCGGATCGTGCATCGCAGCTCGCGGATGGCGTATCGCGGCTCGCGGATGGCGTATCGCGGCTCGCGGATGGCGTATCGCGTATCTCTCCTTTTGTCTTTTGTGATTTTTTCGGATACGAGTTAACATCACCAGAATTTTGGTGAACTCAAAATAATTATGCCATTGATAATTGGACGCATTGAACCAATTTTGCTTTCAGGGATGTAAAAATCTTAAATCATTCGTAGAATAAGATAGATTTTATTGATGACAACTCAAGAATACATCAAGGTTGTTCTAAATAGAACGACTTATCGAACAAAGTCGTGATTTATTGACTATTCTGTCAAAATAACAATCAAAATCAAACTTGAACACGTATCTCATGACCTAAGTCAAATACTTATTCATAGTCTGGAGTATCATACTCCTGAGTCCTACGTTTCTTGGTAGGTTGGAAGTCATCGATGGCGAAGTTCGTATCTTCCTCATCGTATACTTCTTCCTCAAAGTCTCCTACATAGTGTGCTTCTTGTTCTATGTATTGTTTGTGTTTCTTGTAAGCGGCTTGAATATCTCTGCTTGCTATGCAATCGCGTTGGAGATGATTCTTAGAACCACATTTGAAGCAAGGAGCCGAAGCATTGTTCGGCGTATGGCCACCACGCCTGGGACCGGAACCAAAACTGTTCCTCCCTCTGGGAGCGGCGGCTCTGCCATCATCCCTTGTCCAAGAAAGCTGTCGGCCACGGCCGACGCCTCTTCTCCCTCCTCGTCCGCCACGTATTGCTCTTGGCGTACGTGGTGGCGGTGCTTGACGTTCATGAGGTTGATGCTTCTGCTTAAAAGCTTTACCACGGGCTTGATGAGATTCCGCAATGAATTTCGGTCCTCGAGGCCTCTTATTGGTGGTAAGAATTAACTCATGGTACCTCTCCTTTCTCTGAAGCACATTCATCAAATCGCTGAAGGTTTTGATAGTGCCTTTCTCGCGGAGATCGCGGTACTGATGCGACAACATGGACGCAGATTCTGAGAACGTTGTGAAAGTCTTCTCCATCATATCATCATCGGTCTTTTCGACCCCACAAAAGCTCAAATCAGATTGCAAGTTTAGCATAGTCTGATGATATTCCTGGACGGAATCAAAATCCAGTAAGCGGATTTGCTCCCAATCAGACATGAGGTCTGGGAGTTGTGCGTCATGCACATTGTCGAAGCGGTCCTTGAGGATATCCCATAGCTCTTTGGGATAAGTTTTCCTCAGGTATTGCTTCTTGAGCGTTGGATGGATATGGCGCCTGAGAAACATCAGGGCTTGTGCTTTCTGTTCAGGAGAAGCGTGTAAGCTTTCATCCTCAGGAGGGTTGATGGTGGCAGTAAATCTTTTACCAATGAAAGTGTTCTCAACATCTGAGACCCACCTCTTGTATTCCTTGCCTTGGACATCCAAGATGTCAAATTCTGGACGCTGAGTGTGAGCCATCTACAGAACACAAACAGGGAGACGTTAGTATGTTTGAATACTAATCAAGTTTGATTGTTCTTTTAGAACAGTGCCAAGATATATCATGGTCACATAAATCGATGCTTAACGTGACTTCAAGTCACAATCGATATCTTCCCTTTGTTTTCTTTCCAAAAAAGAATAATACGTTATGGTTCACAGTGACATCACAGTCACAAGCATAACGGTGGCCGGTAACATCACAGTTACCCCAATAAACGTTGGCACCGGGGTGACTAAATCCCCGTATGCCGTCCCGAGAAGCGATAGAATCGGGATGAAGAAGTAGGGACACGGAAAGGTCCCGGAAGAAAACAAAACCCAACTATTGAAATTTTCATAAGCGGGAACGTTTATAAAAATATTTACCTCTTCAAGAGAAGCTTGATCAAACGAAACTTGACTCTTGGGGAAGCTTGTTTTCTTCGATTTTTCTTGATTTCTTCTCAACCACGAATAAGGGTTCGCGGATCGCTTGCTTGGCTTGCGAGCAATTTTGATCTTCTGGCAGATGCGTGCAAAAAGTAGCACGCAAGGGAGAGCTGCTGGCGAGCGGGTTGTCTGCCTAGAGGCAGAGGAGGAGCAGTACTCGAAGGTACAGTGCGGCAGGCGAGCAGCGCAGATGCTGCTGAGAAGAGGCCGACGGTGCCGAAGAGAAGAATCGGCGGCCGACGGTAGGTTAGGGTTTCGAGAAAAAAAAATCGGAATTAGGGTTTCTAGGGCTTATTAGACGGGAGGTTAGAGCAATGTGCTGATAACGTGTTGTAGGAGAAATAGATTGATAAATCTCTCTGTCTTTATTCATTGATAAGGAGGCCTTTATATAGGCATTACATCAAGTATCCCTGGCGAACAGGGATTCCCTATCTAATAGAGTATCTAGACTTCTAGTCTTATTAGGACAAGACACACCACGGAAGTTACGGAGTTAACCTTCCTTGAACAATAATGAATTTTTAATTATGTGTTTGTAGACCCGCGCGTGAAATGGTTATACTTGGGGACGGAAACCCCCTTAAATGGGGACGGACTGCCTATAAAATCCCAATTTCCTCCATTCTGACCATAAAATCTCCATTTCCTCCCTATTTTCCACGGATTAGTACATCCGTCCCTATTAACCAATAATGGGCACGGAATGAGTGTCCCTCCCCAATGGGTCCGTCCCTATTGGTCCAATAGTTAGTAGTGTGCATGCAAATTGAAACATTGCTACCCATTGGCTACTAACTAGTTACTGGTCGAGCAGCTACTCATATCAATGCAATATGTATGACACGTTTTATTTTTTATTTTTTTTTATAGAATGGACACGTTTTAATTTGAATATGTATTAAACTTAGAAATTAGACATGAAAGAAGATTAATAACTTATTCCTAAACAATTCGGAGTTCAAAACTCGAAAATGAGGAGCCAGAATTTTCGGGGCAACGGATCCCTCCTCTTAAAAGAATGATTTTCATAATCCGTTTATCTGAAATCAAATCCGAACTATTATTTGGTTTCTAAATTGGTTTTTGACCAATAGTTTAGAAATGATTGAAAAATAACAATTTATGGTATGCAAAAGACATATGTACCCTCAATCAAACTCAAAATGCTGCAACCTCATATTTCTTAGTGCATTTGAATATCTTGAACTCTGAAGCACTTAGATTTCTACAAAATTATTTCATGTAGTGATGAGTAATTGATTAACCCTTATTCCGGACCTGATTAATTCACAAGATGGTATCGGTAAAGAATCAAAGATCTTGAAGATCTTTATATAAATATGCTAGGTATAGCTTTACTGGGATTAATGGGGAATAATACAGGCATAGATTTCTCTGATCAATTCCAGTTAGCCATGCTAATTCTTCCTGCACTACATGAATACATAAAGTAGAAGAAATTGTGTAAAATTATCATTGGCAAGATCATTCATTCACGATCCAAGGCTGCATTGCCTATTATATATATATATATTATAGAAGCATTGTTCTGGTTGGACAAAGTTTTATGTATAAAGTTTACTATCTATCATCATGTTCTTGAGCCAAGCTTTGTGGATGAGAGGTAAAGATTGAAATCTCGAACAGTCAAAGGATGAAGCAGACAAGTCTGCATAGTTTACAAATGTAGGACATTTATGTCTTCTCACATTCCAAAAAGGTTAAAAATCAATATTTTTTTAAGGGGAATTTATAAAAAAGGGCAAAAAAAGTCCTAAATTTATAAAAAAAGCACTAAGTTTGACATGATTATAATTAAGGGCTATGCTAAACTACTACCCCAATAGCTTGGAAAAATTACAAAATGTGCCACTACAGTAATTATTCTTATCTCACATAGTCGTCGACTACTCTTTTTTACAAATCAAAATCACTCTACTAAACCTAACCTCTATTCATTCCATCTCCGTTGTCACCGACCTCGCCGCCGAGATCTCCGCCGACGTCTCTCATCTCTCCGACCCTCCCGTCCTCGTCGGTGTCACCACCGGTGCCTTTCTCTTCCTCGCCGACTTGGCCCGCCATATCCACCTCCCCGTCGTCGTTGACTACATCCGCGCCGAATACTACGGCTCCGGCACCGAGTCCAGGGGCTCTGGCACCAAGTCCAACTGCTGCCTCAAGGAACATCCATGACCAAAACGAAAGCTCTCTCTCGCTTTGCTAATTTGAATTTGTAGTCATCTTCATCTCGGGTCGGGTTTCGCAGGAACCGAAGCTTCTTCGGGTCGATGCGGAATGGATATAGTTGCAAATCAAAGCATCTTAAAACTCTGGTAGTGATTCTAACCAGCTCTCTGGTTTATTAGGTGCTTGATTGGATTTAGTCTTTTTATGATGGATTTTGGTGATGGCTGGAATAGGCTTTATTGCCTGAATTTGTTATGAATTTGTATGTGAATTAAGAATGTTTGATACGCTTACTACTACAGATCATGAAGCCAGATAGATTAGGATATGTCCTGTAAAGTAAAGGTTAATTGGTTGACATAATAATTAGCGATGCTTGAGTACTTGATCTGATTATTGAAGGTGAAATTGGCCGGCACTGCCGAGTGGGTTTTGGATTTATTATTACAATAATTTCTTGTTGTAGGGGTAAACTGCAGTTACATAGATAGTTACCAAGACAACTATTCTATGCTAATGTAGTTCCCAAGACAGTTACTCAATGGAAATATAGTTACCGAGACAACTACTATCTACGGATGCAAGATCAATAGGTACAAGGATAGGTAGCTAAGGGCAGTTCCACAAATAGTTATAAAATTGATAGTTACTAAGGTAGTTACACAGAATAGGTATAAGGATGATAGTTACTAAGATAATTATACATATAGTTACAAAGTTGATAATTACTAGCATAGTTACAAAGAATAGTTGACTCAGATGATAGTTACTAAGTTAGTTACACATATAGTTACAAAAATTGATAGTTAGTAACTATCATCTTACTAACTATCTAAGTAACTATCGAAATAACTAGTTACTATCAGAGTAATTATCTTACTAACTATCTAAGTAACTATAATTTTTATAACTATGTTACTAACTATATAAGTAAGTATCATTTTAATAACTATCCTAGTAACATAGTTCCTAACTATATAAGTAATTATCATTTTAGTAACTATCTTACTAACTATTTTTCCAATTATCTAAATAACTATTATTTTATTAACTATCTTACTAACTATATAAATAACTGTCACATTTAAGTAACTCTCTCTCTCTCTCTCTCTCTCTCTCGGCCACCGAATCCAAACGCAGGGTGGTGCCATTCCATTTGGGAGTCCAGCATCATCGCCCAGGGTGGTGCTTATGAAACATCTTCTATGGTTAGAATGGTTCAGAAATCAAAGGATCTTAGCGATACTAGTTATAGACTACATGAAGCTTGATCTTGCTTTGTGTGCATGCAGCGTTGTGAAGTTGAATAATACATGAACATGTTCCCTTCTCATATCCTGTAATGATAATGTAATGATCTTATTTCTGATTCTATGTATATCATCTTTTGTATCCATCTGTGTTTGATGTAATTCACCGCTTGATGCTGCAGCTTCAATTGGCTTGTCTGAATTTTCTCCATATGCATCAGTTTTTTCAATTTGTGTCGATCGTTTTCTCTGTTGAAGCACTAAGAAATCGATTACTGGGGGTCAGTAATACTATTGACGGCGGGTTCTCCTTCTCCTCCAACATTAGGGTTTTGATCGAATTGGGAATACTATTACTGGGGGTCAGTAATCGATTACTGGGGGTCAGTAATACTATTGACGGCGGGTCCTCCTCCTCCTCCAACATTAGGGTTTTGATCGAATTGGGAATACTATTACTGGGGGTCAGTAATCGATTACTGGGGGTCAGTAACATGATTACTGGAAAATATGAAATCTGTAACCTGATTACTGGGGGTCAGTAATCGATTACTGGGGGTAAGTAACTTGATTACTATGGATCAGTAACTCCAGTAACCTGATTACTGGGGGTCAATAATCGATTATTGGGGGTCAGTAACATGATTACTGGAAAATATGAAATCTGTATCCTGATTACTGGGGGTCAGTAATCGATTATTCGGGGTCAGTAATCGATTACTGGAAATCTGTAATCTGTAAATTATTTACTGAGGGTCAGTAACCATCGTCCAATAACCTGATTATAAAAAAAAAAAAAAAAAAAATCTGGCGAAAAAAAAAATCCGGCGAAAAAAAAATTTGGTGACCGAAATCCGGCGACCGGCTATGGGAGGCCGGAGGGAGTTGAGTGATATTTCGGCAAAGTTCGTTTTTTTATCTTCAATTTTCTCAGCAAATTATAATTCAAAAATATATTAGATAAGACAAAAGGACAAAAAAGGAAGAAAAAAATTAAATTTGTACTAGAATTGAAAAAGATTTGTTCAAATGGGCAATAGAGTTGTTACCTTATATTGAATAAGGGAGAAAAATAAGATGGTCATTGAAATGGGTAATGAGGGGGCCTTTTTTATACTAAATGGACATTTTCCCTTAAAATAACTATCATCTTAGTAAATATCTTACTAACTTTGTTATTAACTATCTAAGTAACTATCAGATGCAGCGTGCCGCTGCACCGTACCATGGCAGCGTTTCGCTGCACCGTACCATAGCAGCGTTTCGCTGCCGAAATGAATATATATAATTCGTTCAAAATAAATTCGATAAAGATTTACCTATTTTTTTAAATTTGATTTTTTAAATTTTGACAGACAATATATGGTATATACATCATATTTAATACATTAAAGTATTGATGGAGACGGAATTAAGATGGAATTAATGCATTACAAAGTCAAAAATTAAATTTTAATGAGTCAATCTAAACAGAATTATTTTTATTAAATATCGTACATGTAAACCATAAATAGATTATTATAGTTCATGTAAGGTAACGAATTCATCTCCATGAAATAATTTGTTATGATTATTGCCTAATTTGATCTCCTTATTAACTAAATCATTACTAATAAATTAACCATATTGTAGAGAAAGGGACCATCTAGCTTTGTAAATTAGAAAAAAAGCCCCCTGTTTTTCACTTCATAAAAAAAGGCATGTTTTTAATATTTTTATCAGAAAAGGCTCTTTTCAATTTTACTAAATTATAATAAAGGGCTGTTTTTGATTTTCCAACGGACGATTTTACCCTTAAGCATCAAATTTGTATTCCCGTTCTGTTACTTTCCCTCTTTCAGCTCTGTTTTCTTTTCTTCTTCTCAGTGCCGCCTCTCTCTTTCTCTCTGCCTCCAATCTTCAATTCCTCATTGCCTCTGATCTTCAATTCCTCATTGCCGCCGATCTGCAATTCCTTTTTTGCCGCCGATTTTGTAATTCGTTTATTTTCCGCCGATTTGCAATTCGTTTTCTTCCGGCAATCTGCAATTCATCTGTTTAATTGCTCAATTTGCGATTCTGATTTGTCTCTGAAGATTTGCGTTGCGATTGCGATTTGTCTCTGAAGGTATGTTAATGTTTTGCAGCTGTTTAGATTTGCGTCTGTAGTTTCTCAGTTGATTTGCTCATTCTGCGATTTTCGATTTGCCTTTGAAACTTTGCATCTGTTATTCGTCATACTGTTACTGCTCCGAAAACTTCCTCATACTGCTCCGAAAACTTCCTCATCATCTTTTTTCCATTCTGCATTTTTCTTTTCATAGTTAGTGAGTTATTTACTATTAGTGAGATATTTACCAAGATGATAGTTAGTACGATAGTTACCAATTTCATAGTTATTATTTCAGCTTCTACGATAGTTAGTAAGCTAGTTACTAGGCTGATAGTTGCTGCATTTTTTATTTTTCATAGTTAGTAAGATAGTTACTAAGTAATAGTTAGTAAGATAGTTACTAAAATGATAGTTAGTACAATAGTTAGTAAGATAGTAACTGCGATGATAGATACTAGAATAGTTAGTAAGATAGTAACAGATATAATTATGATGCCCTCTGATAGTATTATAATTATTGATGTTGTTATGATTTTTCCTGTAGGTGCAATGGACAATTTTTATACTGCTAAGCTCGTGTATTCTGGTGAAGGAGCAGCACTTTCGTTTGTTCATAATTGTAGTTTTGTTGATTTTTGTCATAAGATACGCGATCGTTTTCCCGACTTGGAAATATTGGTTTTCAAACTTAAGTACAATGTTTATCCGGATCCTACTGTTTACTTTCTGGAAAATGAGGTTGATATGAGCATGATGTTTAGAGTTTTGGGACGATATCAATCTGATTTTGTTGATGTGGATGTTCATTGTGTGGATCCCATTGCTTCTGTTTCCGAAAGTGCAGTTAGTAATACTATTAGTGAGGAGAGTAGTGTTTTGGTGGAAGAGAATGAATTTTTGGGATGTTATAGGCGTGAGGACCCAAAAATGTATCTTTCTAAATGATGGAAAGATTTTATTCACTCTAAGGGTCAGACGTTTGAGGGTGGGGTAAAAGAGTTTAGGCTGAAGTTGCGGATGTATGCTGTGGAGATTGGTTTTGAGTATTTGTTTGATAGAAATAAGCCTGAACGAGTTGTTGCTTTCTGCAAGAAAAAATATTCTGAAGGTTGTAATTGGTGTGTGAAGGCATCTTTATGCAGGTATATTTTCATTAGCCATTGCACGTATTTTGTATTGTTAAATTTAATTTTGTATAGTTGATATCGACAGTGTTGTGCTGCCATATTGCGGTGCAGCGGCACGCTGCATTGTGTGCTTCATTTTTAAGCATGATAGTTGCTTGTATAGTTACTTAGATAGTTATTTATATATTTCTTAGTTTTGAACTCAGACAAACTTTTATTTTGATAGTTACTTTGATAGTTACCTGTTTTTTTCTTCAGTAGTTAGTAGTTACTTAGATAGTTACTTTTATATTTCTCAGTGTTAAAGTTACATGAATTGTTAACTGGATAGTTATTAGTTACTTAGATAGTTACTTGTATAGTTGCTTTTTTTTCTTTTATAGTTACTATGAAAAAGTATATATGTTGATTGAGTTTTGCACCTTTTATTCAGGTATAATGGTTTCTTTGTGATCAATGAATTGGTGAACGAACATAGATGTCGTTGTGTCATCCGGCTTTAAAATAGTAAGATGATGTGCAGTAAGATTATTAGGAAGGTGATGCTTGACAAGGTTCGTGAGAATCCCAGTAAGAAAACTATTGATATACTGCAAAGACATAAAACTAAACTACGGCTTAGATGTCCCCTATCATACTGCTTGGTATGGCAAAGAACTTGCAAGGGATGTTGTGGTTGGTGTTGATTCTGAGTCTTACCAGAATTTATCTTGGTTTTGCCAGCGCACATATGAATGCAACCCATATTCTAGGCTAGCTATAGAGTACGAATCTGAAACACAAAGGTTCCTGCGTATGTTTGTTACGTATTCTGCTTGGTTGAATGATTTTCAGTCTTGCAGACCAATTCTCTGTATTGATGCTACATTCATCACAAATAAATACAAAGGCATGCTTCATGCTGCTTCGACAAAGGATGCGAATTGTGGTACATCACTTTCTTCATTGTTTTGTTCTTTCTTTTCTTCATTGCTGTTGGTTTTCATTTACATTACTTTCAGACCAACAGTTATTTTGATAGATACTATGGTAGTTTCTTATACAGTTACAGAAAGCTCAAGACCAAATAGTTACTTTTGATAGATAGTATGGTAGTTACTGGTATAGTTAAATGAATTTTTCAGATTATACATTTACTTTGATACATACTAGTGAAAATTCTTTTATAGTTACAGGAACTTTCAGCATAAATAGTTACTTTGATAGATACTAGTGCAGTTACTTTTACTTTGATAGTTATTTATATGAACCTGACATTATTTTTCTTTCTTTCTTTTGTTTAGGATTATATCCAGTTGCTTATGCTATTGTCGATTTTGAAAACGAGAGCAACTAGACCTTTTTTCTTAAGATGTTGTCTGAAGAGTTGTCAAGATATTCTACAAGGCAAATTACTTTCATATCTGATCGTAATATTGGTCTTCTAAATGCAGTTCGTGCAGTCTTTCCCAATAGTCCTCATGGATTTTGTTATAGGCATCTTCAGGCTAATCTGAGCAATAAGTTTGCATGTGGTTCTTATATGAGCAAAAGAATTCCATTGTTGTTTATGAAGTGTGCTTATTCTCGCACTCTGAAGGTGGTGAGGTTGAAGCATGAAGGTGGTGAGGTTGTTGATCAGTTTTTGAAGAATCTCCCTCTGGAAACATGGGCTTCTAGTTTTTTTTAATGGTGAAAGGTTTGGTGAAATGACAAATAATTTGGCTGAGTGTTTCAACAATTGGGTGAAGGAGTTGAAGAGCCTTCCCATTATTGAATTTAACAAAGGCATTCGTCTTAAGTCTATGACTTTAATTGCTTCTCGGAAGGAAGAATCTGCTGGATGGGTTACTGAGCTGTGTCCAAAGTTGGAAAAGAAGCTGGTTAACAACTTGGAGTTGGGTAGACACTGGTTAGTGAGTAGATCTGATACATACGTTTATGAAGTTCAGTGCCAAAAGTATTCTGTGATGGTAAACTTGGAAGCGTTATACTGTTCATGTGGAGAATGGCAAGTTCACGGATTTCCTTGCTCACATGCCCTTGTCGTGATTCAGAAACACGGTTCTAATGTGTACTCATATGTCAATCCAATTTTCAAGGTGCACCACTTTTTCTAAATTTAACATTATTTAAACAGTTACCGAGGTAGTTAGTAAGATAGTTACTTCAAATAAAATAGTTACACTGCCAGATACTAGTGAAGTTACTTGTACATGAACCTAACATTATATCCTTTATTTTTCCTTTTTTTTTTTTTTTAGGTGGATAAATATCGTGAAACTTATTCTTTCGCAATCAACCCGGTTCCTACTATTTCAAAGCCGGTGGATCTAGCTCAGCCTGCATTGTTGGTGCAACCACCATTAACAAAGAGACCACTTAGACGGCCAAAATTACAGAGGTACATAAGTAAAAATGAAGTGAAAAGGACAGTCAAGTGCAACAAGTGTAACAAATATGCTGGTCACAACAGAACAAGCTGTAGAGAAATTATATAGTTCCCTAGATAGCTATTCATGCAGTTCTATTTATTTTTATGATAGTTACATTGAAATGTACATTGATTGTTTACTTGTTTTACAATAATTGAAAGGTTACTTTTATTATTTTATTCCTGTTGAGTTCGGCAGCGGAATAGTTTACTTGTTGAAAGGTTACTTGTTGAAAGGTTACTTGTTTTTTAAAATATTGTTATTTTACTATTTTATTATTTATACTTTTATTACTTTTATTATTTTATTCATGTTGATTGTTTACTTGTTGTGCGGTGCAGCGGCACGCTGCATTGTGTCCTGCAATTTTCATACTTTGATAAGTTGCTGTTCTGCCCAGCAATTGTGTTTTTCATAGTTACTTTGATAGTTAGTACGATAGTTAGTACGATAGTTAGATAGTTATTTAGTTTTATTAAGATGATGGTTTTTTAGATAATTAGTATTTGTAGTTTGAACGATAGTTACTAAGATATTTCAATAACATGATAGTTAGTAATATAATTCGTAAGATTTTGAAGTAAAATGATAGTTAGTTTGATAGTTACTGATATGATAGTTAGTATGATATGTAGTAAAATGATAGTTATTTTGATAGTTATTAAGATAGTTACTGAAAAAGTGATAGTTTATGTTCTAGTTACTAACTCAGTTTCAAAGAAACAAGATTAATTGAATTTGTTAGTTACTGAAAAAGTTATCGTTAATAAAATAGTAAATGAAATAGATATAAACTAAGATGATAGTTAGTTTGATAGTATATGAAAAAAGTGATAGTTAGTCTGATAGTTACTGAAAATGATCCCTAAACTTGTCAGCCTGAATAGATACAAAATTTGTTCCCTGAATAGTAATTTGTTCCCTAAAAACTTGTCAGCCTGAATAGATACAAAATTTGTTCCCTAAACAAATTATAGTCAATAATTTGTTTAACTGTTCAAAATAAAGCATGAAAAATCTGTTTAATCCATCTAAGAGGGCCTCCAACTATGCCGATTGTCCGCAAACAGCTTTAGAATGTGACCCCTGAACTTGTCAGCCTCTTTCTTCCCAAACTGCTTTGTGAAATCACCTTGTGAAAACATGAGGCTTATGAAGTACATCACATATATTCCACAGTCGAAGCTGTTTTGTCAAAATAAAAAGATTACTTAAAGTCAGACAGTTATAAAGATGACAGTTACATATATGATAGTTACTGAGATAGTTACTACTATAAAAACACAGAGAATTTACAAAAATGATATAACTCAAATATTTACTTAACATAGTTCTACAGACAGTTACAAGTTGATAGTTATTAAGATATGCTGGGTTTAGAACTTTACGAATCAGATAGTTGTTGAGGCAATTTTCCCTTGAACGGACTTAGAGTCATGTTGGACTTGTAGTTGTCCTTAATCCACCTTATAGTTTGAATTTCAGCTTCATTAAGAGCCTCTTCTACCATCTTCAATTCTGTGCTGGAGCTTTTGCTGGTGTCTATTTTGTACCGGCATCCTTGCTCCAGTATATCATCTGCTTGATCAAGGACAGCTCTCATCCATATATCA